>JAECXC010004142.1:5112500-5712500 GCA_018152125.1 Drosophila dunni | reverse complement strand
TTCAAGTGACTGATTGCAACTTATCGGGAATACAGTCTTTTTATTATATTTTGCTTATTTATTTTAATAAGTGCGAAGTTATAAAATGTCAAAGAAAATATTCAATTTAATTCAAGAGTTCAATTAAATTGAGAATTTATGATTGATTATCCGCATGCAGGCAGAAAAAGAGTCAAATTTGTAATGTTTCATTCAATTAAGTGTCCGTTTTAGGAATTTGTAATTTTATTGCAACTCAAAAGGACTTCAGCACCAAAGTGTGTGAGATAGCTTTTAAATATAATTTTACTTTCTCTTTAATATCAAGACGAAAACTTGAATTTAATTTGTCACCTTCACATAGGATTCATGAGTTAATCCAAAAAACTCTACTTATTTATGCAAAATAAACGTTATTTAGATTGACTTTGACTTGCTTTAATATAATTGCTATTATTAAATTCAAATAGTTTACAGCAGAGTTTAGTTATTTAGATTTCCTTTGATTTACTTAAATTAAAAAAATTTTTTTTTTCATATTTTAATAAGTACTTACCAACATATTGAGCGGTGGATTCTCGTCGAAATGATGAAAATTAGAGACAAGTGTAAAGTTGCCAATGCGTCCACGTTCCACCATTCGAGTGATGACTTCTCGAATGCGTTGGGAGTCGCCTTTGATGCCAAAGAAATGGAATGTAATGTCCAAACGATCGGTGGTATTGGAAATCAATTCAAGATCGCTTATTTTAGTTATATTAAAGTTGCGCAAAACACGTGTCAACTGCAAAGAAATAATTAAATTGAGAATTTATTTCAGTTTACTTCATAATTTTGATTTTTGTGGTAGAGATCGAAAACATTATGAGCTATCTCTTTTTTCAATGGTAAACGAAAAAAGGTCTGATTATATACATATAACTATTTGAATTATATAATATTTATTAACAAAAGATATTAACGTACACATAATCTATATTTCCCTGCTAGTTTTACACGTATAGAATTATTTTATTATCAACCTACAACACTTGATAAATTCATTCTCGAACCTTTTGATGCAGCGTCTCTTGCCAAAGGGACTTTAAAGCGAATTAGAATCTACGTTAACTTGACACGTATTCAAAAGAAACATAAATGGTCAGAATATGTTAATGCGAAAGCAGACGAAAGCTCATTGGTCTTTAAACCCCATTTAAAAGTACTGGCTATGTCTGAAGAACAGTTAGCTGAATCGTACATTGGGGTGCACTTAAAGTGCTGTTCGGTGGCTTTCTTTAGCGCTTTTCTTATCTGACCAAGCTTAAAGTGAAAAGTTTTCTCTTTGAACGCTGAAATTGGCTATGAAATGCAATTTGGTCTTTGTCGAAAGAAAAGTTTTCCATATTTTTTCATGTTTTTCTTGGTGCTGCTTTTCCCTTGTGCTAGAGCACGGGGTACCATAATCTGGAGACGGGATTATGGGTGGACCTCTAGTATGTTTTTCATATCCTTATTTAAATGATTATGCATTATGTTAAAGTCGTGTGCTTCCACTGTTGGCTTGCTCCCATTGAAAGGGTCGTTGCTCTGGCTGACTCTAAAAAAAGTTTCGTGTTTTTTCCTGGAAACTTTTGCCACAGACTGCAAACAAAAAATACAACTATCTGCTTAAATATTAATATTATTGAGCTATTTATTTTTGCTGGTGGAGCCTTTAAAAGTGAATGACTTTTAAGGCATCCCCAACTTATGGAATGAAATTTCGTAAAAAAAACAGTTTGGTTGGAGTACACCTAAAGCCGGTAGCTGTCATTAGAAGTACCGTGAACTTGGTAACTCTTGGCCAATATGGCAACGCTTCATTTGCCGTTGGAGGAGCATAAAGCTGACAGCCAAAAGAACTAAAAGTCAACTGAAATGCAATTTGAGGCATTTTACTGCAAAAATGTGAAGATATTATGGTACGAAGGAAATGGAAAGAGAATGCCGAAACTCAAACTACTTCGGAGTAAAAAAATTGTTGATTTAACGGGCAAAGGAAAAGGCAGAGGCAGCAAAAATTGGCAAAGATACAATGGAAAAGTCTGTTGTCTGAGAGACTAAATGGGGAAACTGGAACAACCCCAATCGGAAATTTAACTAGTTACAAACACAGTCAAAGAATCGTAATATTATTAGTTATTTAAAGTAGTGTTTATAGGAAATGAAGTGAGTTATTTCATTATCAGACTCTTTTAAAAATATACAAAATAGCTATTATATACATTTATTTCAATTATTTTTAATCACCACATTTAATGTTTACTCAGCAACATGCAGACCTCAACCAATTAGAAGTTTTAATTAACTGAACATTAAGGCATTGTAAAATGTAGTAGCTGTCAATATCAAAGGGGGGGAAAAATAGGACAAACAAAGTATTCACGACTGTAAAGAGCCAACATTGTGTAAACTTTTCGTCTTACTCTTTCTAGAAATTTAACTGGTTTGAATTTGAGTCTAGTGTTTGTTTATAATCGATGTACCGATAGATGTCAACTTGGGTCTGAAAACATAAGCGCTTTGAACATATTCCTATAACACAGGGTATATTCAGAGGCTGTGAAAAGAAACAAATCATAAAATCAAAGCTGACAACGGAAAGAAAATTGCGTTTCTAGCCCTTTTCGAACGCTAAAAGAAACAGAGTTGGTCCAACGGAACTGTAAGTGAAGTAGGAACGAGGAGCAAGTGAAAAGAATAAAACTCAAGGAGTAAGGTAAAACATAGGAATATAATGGACGTGGTGGCAATCAGCCGCTTATTGGTAGTTATTACAATATTTTTGTTCACGCTTCCAGAACGTGCAGTCTATTACAATTTCCGTTAGTTTTTAAGCTTATATATATGTATAGAAATATGTATATATGAACATATATAGTAGTTTTTCCTAACTTTGTAATTATAAGAGGAAGAAAAATGCAATTTCTTTGCTCTAATTAGGGCACAGCTTGAAATGGAGGAGGTTCTTGAACAAATTGGCATTGTCGAGGGAAGTACAAATATCAACAATGCAACACGCGGCACGAAAGTGTCAAGTAAAGCTCGGCCCGTTTCCGGGTATCCACTTGCCACTTGCCACTTTCCATCTGCTGCTCTTCCACACTTTGCACACTTTTCAGTCCTCCATTTTACAAGTGGACGTCAATGTCGCCAGTGGCGACAAACTTCGTTCAACTTATATAAATATATAGCTACGGAATTAATCAAAAAGTGCAACAGTAAATAGAAAAAAGAGTCAAGCGGTAGATGGGGCGATCACGACTAGAAGATATCCTAACAAATAGTTAAAAAACACAGACAAAAGTCTTGAGTAATTATTAAATGTTGATTGTCACACACAAATTCCATTTGCCATTGTTAGTTGTCTATCAGGCTTGCTTTACTTTATATTAATTACAGGGTATTCCTTCTGACAAACAAACAGCAACTGGCAGAGAGTAATAAAATAAATATTTTCGGTTGATAAAAGGTATACATTTTTCACGTTCCACACTGTCTACTATAACTTTTCTTCCTATTTTTGTTAAATATTCCGCAAGTGAAAAACTTGGCTGTTCGCAGCATAAAAACTCCAGTAAGTAACAGTCAATGTTCTGAAAAGTGGGCTCAAAAGTTCAAGAGAGAATGGAAGCAAACATAAAAAAGACCAAAATAGGTTAGTGAGTGGTTTATTCCTGATTCCTGATGGAACTGATCCTTGTGGTGGTTTGCAAAAGTGTTGCCAGTAAAAGTAAGCATATTGTTTACCAAAAAGTTTTCAGTTACAGTAACTGCTTAAATTATGCACTTTAACTAAATGTGAGTAAGCATAAAGTAAATTGCATATTGAATTTGCTTTTTATATAAAAGCGACTTTAAGTTTATTCTGCATATTAACAGACTGTGTACACTTTGCACTGTATGAACACTAATATAAAACATTCTTGTAACTTAAATATTTTAAGCAAAACTAACTTATTTGGAACCATAATGGATTCGTGTTTATATGATTTTGGTAGTTTTATTTTTAACTCAAATCTGTGGTAATTTCATTTTAATATCAACTCTGTCAATAGGAAATATGTCACAAACACTTTCTTAAGATCAATTTAAGTTCCTTTAAATTAATTTCTTTTTTTAATTTTTCAAAACCTTTGAATTAAATGTCTTTAAATACATAAGATAAGTAATAATATCTATTAAATATATTTTGTTTTTTAAAAGTAACATTTCTTTTACTAATTGATCGCTCTTATTTATTATCATGATATATTTAAGAGAAGACCTACTTATCTTATTTTGGTCATTTCTTATCGTGAACGATTTAAAATGATTAGGTCTTTCTATTCAGTCATGATCGATGAACGATTTAGAAGATTAGTTCTTTCTGTTAAGTCATAAACGATTTAGATGAATAGGTCTTTCTGTTCAGTTGGTCATGAACGATGAACGAATTGACTGACCTAGTTCACGGGAAGAAATTGAACGATTGAACTTACTGAGCAAATTTAACTAAGAATCCCAACTCTAATCACTACTTGTTCTTTTCGCGTCTCACTTTTTGTTCTCTTGCTAAAGAACTATCTTGTTCTTATTCGATAGCTTAGCATATCGATATCCTATGTTTACATTTATGTTAATCTTCTTCTATTAATGTGCTGTGCAGTGCTGCCAACCGTTCAGAGTGTAAAAAAGCTAAATCAGCTTCTGAAAACAGCTAGAAATAGCTGGAAAACTTTATAACACATCAAAAAACAAAAAAACTTTGTTTAAGCAAATTCTTATATATACTTAAATTATGCACTGTGCACTTAACATTATTGGTATTCCTACTTGGTAGCCTGCAACACAAGTTAAGTAATAAAGTGAAACAAGTTAAAGTTCAAGTGCACTTTTGTATTGAACGAAGTCCACATTTATTGAGTTATTTAAGTTGCATTATTAATTAAACAATTACCGACGTCAAATATCCTTTTGTTTCCACAAACTTAACTACAATTTCTTTAACACTAACGTCAAAATGTCAAAATTAACGTATTGAAATATTTCCAATTAAATAGCTTGTCAATTAACGTGGGTATTGACACAAACTAGAAAAGTAAATTAAAATCTCTCTTAATATGCTGACATTTCTAACCAGTTTGTTGATCACGTTTTGGTTCAGAAACTTGCCAAGTTGTTCACTGCCCAGTAGAAGTGTTAGTTGTATTTATGTACTCGCTTCAGACACTTGAAGTTGGTCTACTCGACCCTTCTGTTTGAGTGTAGACAAAAAGGAGACAGTTTATTTTATAAATACATTATTTTTCTCGTCTTTACAGAGTCTTCTTAATGTTTTTGTTGGCTTCATGCAGACACCTTTAAGGACCAGGATTGGTTAAAGGGTGTATTATCTACGTCTCACTGTCTGCCTTCCTCCGTGTCTCAACAAAATGCCCGGAGTTGTTTTCCTAATCGTTGTGCCGACAGCGAATTTTGAACGGGAGTTGATGTACGGTAAGTGAGCGGAATGCGGAGAGGAAATTGAATAAAGCGTTGAGCGCTAATTAAATAGAAAGTTACAAAATTTTGTTTTCGCCTACACGTAGAACATGTTGCATAAAATTGTGGCATGCTACATGCTTGTGTCTGCATGCCGCGTTTAGGCGCGTAATTATGTTGTTTAGTGGCGTTATTAATTATTTTATGACATCGTAAAAGTGTAAAACTGTTTCCAGCGCCTAAAAGCACTCCATGAAATTTTGGCCACACCACACAAACACTTTCTTGCACGAGTATGTGTGTACGGTAGTCCGCTTAAAGAGGTTTTCACGTTTACGTTTCACTCTGTCTAAAAATTGAATATTAAATTTTAATTAGCTTGGCAGCGAGTTGTGCTAAGTGTTCCAGCATGTGGCATGAATGCAGTACGGTGTTGTGGCATGTTTATTTACTTGCAAGCAGGATGTGTAAACATGCCTATGCTAAACGGATCTCAGGCACCGAAGGGCAGAAGGATTAAGACGAGTCAAAGTTTAGGCAACGCAACGTTGAAGCTTCTGTTTGTTCTGTAACGCAATGTTACATGCTATAATGCTTCAATTTGTTCCGTTGCAATAATTGATGACTAGCATGAATTGAAGGCATATGTGTTTAGATTTCGAAACTTTGGAATTTGAAAGACCTATTTACATCTATGTCGTCCTTTTGGAATAGCCTTGATTTTTATCTAGGCTCCTTTTTATACCCTTGTTTTTGTCACGAAGTTTGTAACGCATTGAAAGAGGCGTTTCCGACCACATAAAGTATATATATTCGTGATAAGCATTAGCCGAGCCGATATAGCCATGTCCGCCTGTCTATCTGTTTCTATGCTAACCCATATCTTAATGAAACTTGGTACAGATGTGTATTCTCTCTGCACGCAGATTATTTGTAAAAATCGGACAGATCGGACCATTATATCATATAGCTCCCATAAACAATCGATCGAAATGCATGCAAATGTATAAACATTTTCTGTGTCTATTGACCGATTTCAACCAAATTCACGCCATATGCATTTCAAATCGTTCTCCCACTGTTGACTAAATCGGACAACTATATCGGACAGCTATATGATAGCTCCCATCGGTTGAAATGCTTAATATGAAAATTTTCGGTGTCTATTGAGCGATTTCAACCAAATTCACAGAAAAAACAATTCTAATCGTGTCCCATCTGTTGACCAAATTTCATTTAAATCGGACTACTATATCATATAGCACCCATAGAAATAATTGCTGATTGAAACCAAATTAAAGCAAGATTCATAATTTAATTTTCGGCGAGCCGAAGATAACCGTTTTTTCTTGTTTTTCTTACAAAGGATAAACTTCTTATATTTATATATATTATTTTAAATATGTATATGCTAGTATGTATATTATTTTCCTTAAAATTGGCTAAGACATTCACTAAGGTGTCACAACTAAATTGATGGATTTAACTACAGCAAAGTAAACTTAGTGTTACCACTGTGCCGACAATTAAAATAGCATATGAAACACATACAAATTGAAATAATCGACCGTCTTTAGACATCAATTTATCATAATCAAAGACAAAAATGTCAATAATAAAACCTATCGAATGACATAATTTATGAATCGGAAGTTTGTACTACAGAAGAAGAAAAATGTGTCACCTTATCAGATTGAAGTGAGTGATGTGTGTGTGTGTGTGTGTTTTGTGCTATTATTAATCAAATATTTATTTAAATGCCTACACAATACAAGTAAAACACGAAGAAGGCATAAACCATCGATGGGCATTATCATTAATTTTGTTTGTCGTCAAGGCCACAACCAACAAGAAAGAACAGTACAGTCGAGCACGCCCGACCGTATAATACTCTCTGCATTTTAATCCCGATATTATTATTAAAATCAGCGACTGCGGCCAGAGCTGTCGCCACACAAGCAGCGAAAACGTTTCTGTCTCGCTTGCACTCATTAGTGATATTGCGTTCAATTATCAATATTGTAACGCTTCTAGTTTTCTTGTTTGTAGTCCGATTTTAATGCACCTTTCAGGAATAGTTTTATATAGTTAGCCTCTACACGAATTATACAATTACAATGCTGTACTACATGAACAAATGCGTAAAAAATTCAGAATTATTTGTATGAATTGTGGGAAAAAGGGGCGTGGCAGTCCAAAATTTCAAATTCCAATGCATTTGCGCTGTCGCTAGGAACCTCCATACCAGAATTGGTGATCCTGGGTGCCATGGTTACTGAGATATTCGCCGAAAACACCGATTTTTTCCGAGGTGTGTCTAGTTTTTTGCTCATTGTGGGCGAATGGGGCGTGGCATCGAAAAAAAAAAGATTCTTGTATTGACTGACTAAATATGTGATCGATTGACACCAAGCTCGAACTTGTAGCTCTTACCATCTCTGAAATCTGTTTGTTCATACGGACAGACGGACAGACGGACAGACAGACGGACAGACGGACATGGCTATATCGACTCGGCTTGTGATGCTGATCAAGAATATATATACTTTATGGGGTCTGCCACGCCTCCTTCTGGCTGTTACATACTTTTGCACAAACCCAATATACTCTTGCAGAGAGTATAAAAAGCTGATAATGACAATGAAACTGATGATGAGTAGGTGGTGAGTGCCAGAAGTGAGGTAAAGTTAGTTCTCCTCCACAGGGCGTGAATAAAGTTTCGTCAAAGTCAAAGTCAAAAGTAAAATAAATGACTTCGTTCTATTCTTTTTTTTTCTTCTGAGCGACTGTGAGTAGGCACAGAACACGCGTTGTCAGGGAAAACTTGGTCAAAAATACCCAAAACTTGGCATGTACATACATATACTTGTGGCAAGTCATTGAAGAGCTAGTCGAGGTGCCAGAAATAAATCACAGGGCTCAATGCCATGCCAAAGCGTTTCTCGAATTTGCAAAGTCCTTCTCAAGTGCCATCCCTGAGAGCAAGGGAGAGTAAGGGAGAGTGGGGAGTAAAGTTTTGGGCAGCGGGCCAAAATAGAAAGAATAAGAAATAACTAGGGGTAACAGAGACTTTGGCTACTCATAGCAAAATTTGCTTTTCTGCACTGAAACTAAGCACATTTAAGCTTTATTTTGGCGTTTGTCAATGTGCGGGGATTTATATAACAATTCGATGTTTGTCTGTTTCTTTTTCTTTATCTCCATCAGCATTTTTATCGCTGTATCTTTTGTGGGGATGGCATGGTAAATTGTGATCCCTTTTGTGGTGTTTTTTGTAGGCTTTGATTTGATTTTTGCCTGCCAATTTATTTACTTAGCACAAGTGGCAGCTTTAGTTGGAGTTGGTGCTAAAGCTCCAAATTAATGATTACAAATACAAAATTGTAATATTTAAATTTATTTGCATTCCTTTCATATTTGTGCCATTAATTATATAATTAACAATAGCTTTTTGTTTACTTTAAGCCAGCAATTTAATTAGTGCAATTTGCAGCTATTCTCGTGTGCGCTTAGTGGTCAAATGCTATTTGAAATGCCACAAAAGCGAAATAAATGGCAAAATCGAAAATGTAGAATGCTTTTATGCAAATATGCAGGCAAATTTTTTGTTAATTAGAAAATAAACCGAGAGAAAAGAACGCCATTTAATAAATATTCGCTCAAAATTAACATTGTTTAAAGAAGCAAATGAGACAAAAACGAATTTTCATATTTAAATAAAACGCTTATTTAAAAGTGGATGAAAATATCTTGCGATAAAGTAATTATTCATAGTGTTATTTGATTTGATTTAAGTTAAGGATTATAAAAATCAATGGCTATGACATGAGAAAGCATAGAGAAAGCATTTAAAACATTTAAAAATAAATTTTAAATATATTTAAGGCAGTGTAAATTATATTAAATCAGAGAACAGTTGTTTAAAGTTTCTTTTTTTTTGTGATTAATTAATTCAACCAACCCAACTAACCTAATTGCTTAATTGTTTCGATAATTGCCAACAATTGTTGGCTGGGAGTGATGTAATTCTCTCTCTCAATCAGGACCCATATAACAATCTTTTCATTAACTTGTAGGCACATCGAATAATATTGTCAGTGAGACAGGAGCTGCACATGGAGCTGGTGTGGGTCTTCATGGACTTCAAAATGTGCCTGGCATGGGTGGTGGCAATAATAATCTGAACATCAATCTTCCGGAAAATAACAACGCAATACTACGACTTGAAGTTGAATTACGTGACAAGAATGTGCCCAAGAATCGACGCGGTGTAGGAGGAGGACCTGGGCGTGGCGCTGGACACGGGGTGGCAGCTGCCAAGAGACCGATACCAGCGGCGGGACAAGGTGGTGGTGTGGCGAAAGGTGGAGCAGGAGCAGTGGCCTCTCCTACATTGGCATTGCCAGTGGACCGTCGTAATTTAGTGGTGCCGCTTGAAAAGGTGCGTTCATAGAGCAGTAACTCTTCACAAACCCTGGGGAGCGGTCAGTACTCCCCCTCACCACACACCCCTTAGAAAAAACACTTAAAGTTAACTTTTGGTGGACACAACTACACTATATGTGGGGTTATGCGTGGGAGTGTGTGGATGCACTTAAGCGGGCGAAACGTGACTGTAGCACAGTGCATACCCAAGGAGAGCATATGCTTGAGAAGGAGTGGACACAGTAAGGGAAAGGAGAGAACCGAAAGCAGAGAAGTGGTCATGTCAAAGAGCTCTTGACCCACGCGGTGATTTTGATGAATGAGTTTGACAACTGACCGAGTTAGATAATCACCGGGATGAAGATGCCCGAATCAAGATTGATGAAGCACCCACTTAGTCCAATAGATTGGGGAATTGTAACTGTTGTTTTGAGACTTAATCTGCGACAAAGCAATCAAATTAGATGCATAACTAAACGCGGTACAATCAATTGCAGTTGCATCTGTTATTCTATTTGCCAGGTACTCGAGGAGCTGCTTGTCAAGCTTGAAATTGAGCACGTTACTTGGACAACAAGCAAGAAAGGATTCTTCCATCATGTCGTCTTCCCGCTCCAAGCCGGCGACGCTTGCGAGACGACTCTGCACTGTCTCACAGAGCTCGGCATCGGCACCAAATTGAATTCCAGTGTTAGGTAAGTTGAGACATTGAAAAGCATCGCCAAACGGCGAACTGCGAACTGCAAACGTGCTGGGAAAGCCAACAACTTGGTCAGTCACTAACAATAGCAACAGCTGGCTAAGAGTTCAAACTTCGCCTTCTCCTTTTACTTGAGTTGGTTCCTAGTAGTAAAACGACAAAGGATAAAAGACTCAAGCAATGCCGACACAGGAATACTCTGACGAGTACAGTGATTTTAATTTTGATCATCGGCTTATTGCAATGTTTACAAGCTAGAATGATTTCTTATTTCATTAAGACAAAAAAAGAATAGAGTCCAGGACTTCTTACTGTTGCATCTACATCACAAGCCAATAACACTGTCAGCACAGTGAGTAAAAAGAGCAGCTTAAGCTTGGTCCTTTTTTGCTAGGAAAATATTGATACCAGGAGAACTGAAAGAAGGATTAGTAAAGGGAGACAGGTTCATATTTTGATTGCCTATAGGTGGATAGAAAGGAAATCTGCAACTGAAGTTGAAGTGTGCCAGACATCATATCACTCTTCCTGGCAACAGATGGACAGCTATGGATTTGAAAGGTGATACATTTTGTCAGTTTAGTCGAGTAACTAGACTATGGGTGTTTCATGACCTTATCAAATAATTCAAACCTACTTGTTTAAATACTTTATTGTAATTACAAATTCTGGTAAAGAATATAAAGATATATAAAGATATGTAAAGATGCCTGTATTCTTTTTGAGCATAGAGTCGAAATGGGTGAACGAAAAGTTTTATAGCTGAATAAATGAATTAATTACCAAAGGACTTTCATTCAAGTATAAGCCAAATGGACAAATTCTTGAAGATAAATTAAGTAGCTGGGAAAATACAATGAAGCTCCGGGAGGGAGCTGGAGGATGAAATAAAAATGAACTGGCAAAGACCGGAGATGCCGGCAAGAAGGTGGCCAGAGACACGACGAGACAAGCAGGTGTGATAATCATTTAATGGCATTAAGCGGTGCATTAAAATGCAGCCAAAGAAGGTGTGACCAGCTGCTCACGCTGAGGGACAAAAGGATAATATGAGAAAAATAAGAACTAAATGGGTTTCCTGGGCAGCTGTTTACATTTGGCTGAGTGGCAGGTCAAAGGGTGGAAGATTCGATGGGCAAAGTGATATTCAAGCTGCTTAATGTGCACAGAATGCAATTAAGTTTAAACCCAGCAAACAGACGAGAAGGAGACTGACAGAGAAAGGGATAGAAGAGAAGGAACAGAGAATTCTCTTTAAAGTGGCTGGAAACTTCAGAAAGTCTGGAAGTTTGAGCATCAACTGCTGTCAGAACCAAGCTTAATACTAAGAAAGCTAAAACAAAGTCCAGACTCCACTGGGGAAACTATGCAAGACTTCCCACACAACTGTACAAGTATTTCCATATTCAGTTCCATTTACATTTCTATGTCAATTGTAGTCTTTCATGTGTAACCATTGCTTCTATTTTCAGTGTTTTGCCCTGCAGTGTCAGCTATGATGCCATCACTGATCCGACCAACATGCAAGATGATTACAGGTAAGAGTCTACTCATCCTATTGTGGTTTTCAGTATGGGCTTGACTTTGATTTTGAGCTGTAAGATTTTAATTTCAGAACCTTTGTCAGCTACAGACATGTCTTTTGACTTGAGTGCTCCTTTTGTGGCAAACTAATTTGTGCCCATCTCTTTGTATTAACCCTACAAAGGCGTCTGTCATTTAAAGAGCCCATAAAGAGTAGAATGGTTTATTAGGTTTGTCAAAAGCGAAATGCGTGTAAAAGGCAGAGTAGGCGTAATCGGTCTAAATTTCCGGATTTTCCATTACAAATTAAGTGTTCGTTTCGCAACCAATCTTATATCTAAAGTTTTATATAGATTAGGTTAGGTTAAGTGGAAAGTTATGCAGGTGGATTGCATACGCCTTTAGGAATCCGGTAGCAGAGGAATTTATAGCTTGAAGTCTTGTAGTAGCTTTGGAGCCATCTGTGTATATATATAGCTCTATATATCTTTAAAAACTAATTGTGAATCGGACAATTATATCATATAGCCCCTATAAAGCAAATCTGTAGAATATTTATGAAGATATATAGTGCTTTTTAGCTGAAATCACACATTATGTATGTATTATTACTTTTGTCACCAAGTTTCGTTCAGATCGGCTAACTATATACTATAGCTCTAATAGGGAAAATCGGTTGAAAATCGCGAAGATTGGAAAAACTCTTAAACATACTTCTTATTTACGTTTATGCATTTATATTTCATTTTATTGCTTCAATTTAACCGCAGACAGACTTGCCCTCCACAAAAACCTTTTTATGGCGTTGAAAAAGTACACTAGGATTTCTACTCTTCCATTTTAAAACCACATTATCCAAATGTGGACAGTGGAAAGGTTAAAATTTCCATAAAAGCATCAAGTTAGTAGGATTAACTCCATCAAGGGGCTATAACTTATGGGTTTTGTGCGTTGAGAAAAACTTTTGTGTGATACTGTTGTGACACTTTCCTACAAATGTTTGGAAAGGGAAAGGATCAAGAGAAAGAGAGAATGTGTGTGTATGTGTGAGGGAGAGAAATGTATCTAATTGAGGTTGTGTTGTCTTTAGGTCAGCAAAGGTTTCAGATTTATTGTTGTTCAATTTCAAATGTTAACCTGTTTGTTATTCGAGGAATGTTTAAAAGACTCTTTGTGGTTGAGAAAATCATCCCGGCTTCGAATGTGTAGTCTAAGTTGAAACTATTGATTTAATTTAAGCTTTGCTTTGAGCAAAAAGCGAAAGTCCAAAGAGTGGCACAAATGTAATTTATTTCATTTTAAATTTGCTTGAAACTATTTCTTTTGATTGCCACAGTTTCTGTTTTCTTTTCTAATGTTCTCGTAAAATAAAATACTTAGTTCACCAGAATTTCAGCTATAGTTAAAGAACTAACATTAGAGCTTTTAAAATAAGAATGAGTTGAGATTTTATTAGGCAATTGAAATCAATTTCAAATGGGGTTAATTTTTACACCAATTAGCGTTAAAACAGTTGCTAAGTGTTGGCCACATGGTGTTGACCATAACATTTTATGATATGGTTTTAATGGTGTTTATTCATTTAACTATTTATAGCGATGATGCCGAGGAAGCGTCCAGGTGGAACAATTTTGTGGAATCAATTAAATCGAAATTGACCGTTAAGCAGGTCGTGGATGGTGTGAGAGCTGGTGGTTCCTTGTCCTTTGACTATCTGCTGCTAATTGTTACCGCCGAGTGAGTTCATATAAACACCAAATACACACACACACACACACACATACACTTGCACACTATAATTGTGTTGTGTAAAGTGCAGAGAATGTGTGCGATCTACGACCATTTCTTGCATGTCGAATCTTGCAGCTCTCTGGCAGCCCTGGGTTTAGTCGAGAATAATTCACCGAATATTGTTGCGGCCATGTTGGTTTCACCGCTTATGGGTCCAGTCATGTCGATTACATTTGGCGCAATTATCTCGGACAGGGAGCTAATGGTAAGTTCCTGCAGCTGTACCTCCTTATATTGCTGTGGTTGTGGCTGTGACTGGGGCTGTGACTGCGACTGTGACTGCGACTGCGACTGGCTGTGCCTGCGGTTGGGCTAAACCATATTGTGTCCCTTTTGTGTTGTGGTATTGCCAACATTCGGAATGCGAACAGCACAAAGAGTCGAAAATTGCTATTGCACAACCGACAATCCATTGCTGCGGATTGATTTATGAATGGGAAAATGACAGTTGCAAAATAATAAAAATGTGCATAACGAAAATTGCACTTTCAATGCACTGAGTCTGTCAATTTGTCATTCAGCCAGTTTGTCAGCCAGTCAGTCAGCCTAGGGGAACGATTCTGTCCCCCATGTGGTAAGTCAATTGCGAAACGACAGTTTTCATGCGAATTTCAATACATTTCCAACACTTTTGTGGTAATTGTCGACACTGTCAAGCTTTGAATACTTGTTTATTGCACATCAAATTCAATGGGTATAAAAAGTTGAGTGGAATATCGAATAGAACACATGTTCCGCGCTCTTCAAAAATAAGTAAATCGAACTTTGTTTATAAAACTAAATACTTCAAATGAACCAAAGCTTGAAATACTTTGTGATCTTCCTCTATAAGAAGATATATTTTATACTCTATTGTATTCCTCATTTAATTAACTCGAACTAAATTTAGACTTATAAATGAAGAAGATCAAGATGTTCCATTCATTATGTTTCTCCTTGGTGTTGCTGGCTGTAGTTTAAATCGGGGCAACCTAGCTGCATAATCAGTAGCGGAAAAGTCGTGAGAAAAGCGTCTGCAAACAGACTTAAGCTACTTAAATTAAAAGAAAAGAAGCACTTTAGGAATTATCCGCAACTCGTCGAAAATAAAACTTTACGTCAAATGCAGCCAGGCAGCTTTGGTTTCCTCTCCACTCTTTGTGCTCCTCTCATCTCTCATCTCCCACTCCTATTTATGTTTTCGTTGACTGCTCGTCGCGGTGTCTCCGGCTGTCAAATGGAGACCATAAATGTCAAAACCAGCTAGGACAACAGTCAAATTCTAAGGCTTAGGTAAGATTTTGGGTTTTGTGCACTGAAGAAATAAAAAACGAAGACGAAAACGAAACACGAAAAACCAAAGCGCAATTCATAATTTTGCAGGTGCGCCTTATGTGATAAACATACTCATAAATGGAGATATATAAAGAATGAGATTAAAACGAGCTGTAGAGATGTGAAACATTTTTTCTAATGAGTTTGAGTTATCGTTGCTTTTCTTTTGGTCTGAGTGCCCCCTTTGGGCGCAACTTGGTGTCTACTGACACAATTTCACAGGCAGGTGTACACAGACACACACAGCCTCACTTAAACCACACCTTCCTAGACATCTTGGTTGGGTTTTTAACATCCTCATCGTGTACTTTAATTAAATTTTAATTGAAATGAATTTATGATTCTGCTTTTTGTTGATGCCGAGTACCTTAAGACGCAACATAGTAAACGACACAGTTGGATAACTCAATAAATTAATTGAAAAATTATTTTAAATAGTAGATATCTTTAAAAAGTATTGAAAATAAATTTGTCATTTATAATTCAGAAGGAAGCGCTTTCATTATGAATTTTAACTCCATTTACTACTACTTTTAGTTAATATTTAAAATTATAATGAATTAAATTAAATGAATTAACGTTAATAAATTCTAATTAGTCGCCTTCTTTGTAAATTTTTATATAAATAACAGTTATTTAAATATTTATTGGTATTTAAAAGTGTGTTCCAGGGGCAATGCCTTATTAGGTAGGCAAACAATTAAAACGCCATTTAATAGGTTTATGTGTTTTAAATTGAATAAATAAAATTGTTTAGCATTAAAATGGACAAAAATGAATGCATTAAACAAATGTACGATCATAAAGTTGCGAGAATGAAAACTAAATGTTTTGTCTGTATGCATAAATATTTATAGCAGCATCTGTCAAAAGTCGTTAAATGTTATTGAAATGCACTTTTTTTGTCGCTGCGGGCAATGCACAGAAAATACACAAAAACTGCGTATACGCACTGAGTGCCATTGAATATTTGTGGGGCATTTAAAGTGGATGCATGTGGCTTGCACATAACTCATGTGCCTGATGTGACTCCCCTCCCCCCAAAACATAACTACTGTACACTTATATTTTCAATTTACTTTAAAACTCTTAAACTTTTGAAACTAAATTCACTTGCTTTCACTTGACAAACTGTTTCTTGTAGAATGTAATTTAAACAGTTGTCAACTTGCGCTGCCTTTGCATTACGGGTTGAGGTTGGGTAACTAGGGAAACTAGCAGAAATAAAAGTAAGGAGCTGCGTCTAAGATGACAACGACATCATCTGGTTGACATTAGAACATTTTCTTTTGTGTGCAGCTGCCAAAAGCAGTTTACGCTGTGTGGCTGCAAATTTGGGTTAACATGTCACGCACCCACTCACTACGGCCTCGCACTGCCCCCCTTGAGCCCCTTTTGTCGGTTTTTCCCCTGTCCACGCCTCTGTTAGTTATGCGCTGCAGTGTATGCTACATTATCGCTGAAAGTGTTGCTTGCTGGCGTCGGTTGGCATTTAACACGCATTCGTCCGTCCGTTTTCACTCTCTCTCTGTGTCTCTTTCTCTCCGCTTAGCTAACTTGTGTGCATATTTCTACCTGCATTGACGTATTACATCTGTTCAATTGGAAAATTGCATGGAATGTGAGCTAGAATTAACTTCAAAATTACTTTCTATGAATTAATAATATTTTGGCGCTATGAAACCATGACTGTAGTAATATTTGCCGTTTTTGCTGATATAATTGGATTACCAAATATGTTAATAAATGTGTTTTAGTCGTGAAATTCGATAAACCAGCTTTCTAAAAAAGTTGTTTAATATTCAACAATTGGTTGGAATTCAACAAACAGCAGAGAGTGCCCCGAATTAATCTTATCCAGAGTATCAACTGTGCAAATAATCAAAATCAACAAGCTGTTTATGTGTAAATATCTGCTCACCAAGAGATTCACTTTATGCTTTTTTATGCTAACCAAATACCCATTGTTTGCGCTTATTATATCTGTTTGTGTTCGTATGGGGTATGCCTGTGTTATACTCCGTTGTTACATATACTATAGCTTTACAGTAAGAAGTGTGTCGATAGGTCTTTGCTGATTGCTAACTTTATTTATTAATATTACAGCGTGTTGGTTTTCTGTCTCTGAGCCTGGGCATGTTGATCTCATGCATCTTTGGCTTCTGTTTTGGTCTGATTCTTGGTACTACGGAAATGCCTTGGGGTCAAAACGCGGACTGGCCAACGGAGGAAATGCGTGGCAGGTAAGCTCATGTCAAATGTCCATTTAAATTATTGTTATTCAGGCATACAATTTGCGACTTATTAGATACAATTTGCCATGCTTTCTGTTATCACAAGATACAAAAGCCATGCAAATTGACAAGTCAAATAGATTGTATTTAATCGGAATTGTACACAATTGCCGGTAATTCGATTGCTATGGAATGTTAATCTATTCATGCTTCTCATTCAAGTCACCATAACTCAAAGACATGCTAATTATCTTAAAACGTCACTCAATATGTGCTTTATTTGATTTCAATTCAAGCTTTGATCTCCAGACTTTGAGTGAATCAAATGGGAAAATTGAGACTTCAATGGAAATTTGAAGTTGGTCTTTGAAATTGGACTATTGAATGGTTTACAGTGTAACAATGAACAATATTAATGAATGTACTTTAACTGAATTAATTCCTCTTCCTAATAATTGTATATTTCATCTTGGGTTCGATAAACTTAAGCCAGAGTCAGCTCTGAGTAATACCACAAATATGAGTCACAATTAAATTACTGGCATTTTTATTTGGCCAACACACAAATGCCTCTAATTCATCGGCCTATGACGATGCCGTTTTCACGCGCCACGTGACACAATTACGGCCGGACAATGGCCGGGTACCTCCACACATGCACTCTATAAAGAGAGATAGTATATATGAACAGGGGGAGAAGGGAGGACTCACGCAATCAGGGCGGAGAATTCCGGAGTGTGTGTGTTATTATTATGATGATTTGTATTTGAGCCACATTGAGCATTGTGTTGGCCAGGCTCACAATTGAGAGATGTCTGTTAGATACATTGCGCTGTCAGATTTGCCTGTCTATGGTATCTCTATTGGCCCTGTATGTGCTGCCGTCTGCCCCTTGTAGGACCCTCGTCTGCCCCTCTGAATGGCTCGCTGCTGTATTATTATTTTAACAATTTATTTTACGCAATTAACACAATTGCCAACACACATTCATTACGCACAACTTCCGGGTAACTGCGTCTGAGCTTAATTTATTGTTGCTGCCGCAGAAAGGCAGAAAGGGGCGTGTCTGGAGTGAAGAGCAGTGAAGAGGACTGCGCCTAAGCCTACTTGGCCCACTGGCATTAGAGATTTACGCAGTCGGCGCGTGGCAACTTAAAGATTTGAGCTTCAGTGTCTTCACAAGCTGGCAAAAACGATGTTATAATAAATGTGTGCTCATATACTTCACCAAGAGTCTATCTATGGCTGTGGGGCTCCTAAGAAGGGGATGTGGCAGCTCTTAGAAAAGTGTACAAAGTGTTGCCTTAATGAGCACACGCCTCAGATTTCGGTGGAGGGGAAACGGATCAGATTAGTTGAATTATTTGCAAGTAATTTATTACATTTTCACTCATAGATTTCCCAAGCTGCCTAGCGATTTTTGCAGTAAAGTCTGAGCCGTTGGCTAATTAACATACTTAATGGATTTTCATTGTGACAAAGTCGGAGTCGGAGTCGGAGTCGGACTCGGAGTCTCTCACATATACAGCAATTGAAAAGAAAGTAAAAGTTAACTTGTCTAATCCGGCTTTTATTCAATGTCAAGGCTAATGCTACTCCAAGACAATTTAAGGCCCAAGCTTTGCAATCGAAGCTCAGAACTGCCTAGAATATAGCGAACTTGAAAACTTTTCTTTTTAAGCAGATATAATTACAATTAATAAATATAACAAAGTTTGGAATTAATAAGAGTTTACAAGCACTTGTCTTTAATTATAAACACACCTTTATACCGTACATACTTCCTCTATAAATCCCTTCCCAAAGAGGCTATAAAATCACACAGCCCCTTATTTATGAGCAGGAACTCCAAGTTCGACAATAATTGACCGTAAATTGCGGCGCGTAATAAAGTTGTTGAATGATAAAATGTGAAATGTTCGTCTAATTTTGTACTTTTTTCATTTGATCACAATTTTCAACTGGCGCAGAGTCGAAGTTGAGTACAAAGCCATTAATCAGTAAAACTTTGAAACAGGTAACCGAAAATGAAAGCACGAGTTTTTATACGGGGAAAGTGTAGTCGCAAATGAGGCGCGCATGAATCACATATACTCACTCAGCCGCACACCAACACACACACACACACACACACCAAACCAAAAAAAAGGACTGTGAAAAGTTTGAAAAACATTTTTCACAGCGAGAAATGACTCCAAAAACCAACCGTCGACAAGGTCGCTAGCCGGAAGTGATAACAAAAGCCGCTGACACTTGACAAAGTTGCGAATTGCCCAAAAAAAAGAAGAAAGTAATATGAAAATGAAATCAGGACTGAAGTGGTGCCACCTGGCGGTGTGTCCAGCTGACAGCGCAGATAAGCAATGTCGCTGACAGCCGTCGCAGGACTTTTCATCTAAATGTTACTCAATTTGCAGTTTCAGTCTCGCCTCGTTCCAACAGCTGGCATTTATCATTTTTTCAGCTTTTTCATATTTTTATTTTATTTTTAATTAATTTAAGCTCTAGTTGTTTTATTCTTAACGCCTGCTGCTACTGCCACTGTTTAATAAGCGCTTTCCCCACTCACTCCTACTTTTATTTTCTTTTCAATTTGCAGAGGCAATGTGCGCGCCTTGTGGATGGGAGTCCTTTGGGCTCTGACATCTGGAACTGGCGTTGCCGTAGCACTGCTTCAAGGTTCAGCTGGCCCATTGATTGGCGTTGCCATATCAGCATCTCTGCTGCCGCCAGTCGTAAACTGTGTAAGTATATGCAATGCCTAATGTCCTTGGCTTTCAAAGGAGGCGAAAAGGAAACCGTTTCATAGATTCCACTGGCAACGGGCAACGCAAACGGTTTTTATTTATGGGGGAATCTTCAATAAGCTCGACCTTGGAATAAATTCCTAATCATAGTCTCAAGTTTAAGGCTAATTTGAAGACGATTGTGAAACAGCGCAATTAGCTTATTTGTACAGCTTTGGCAAATTTGGATTCTCTTCAAAAGAGTGTTATCACTTGGCTGCCGAACTTATTAAAATGTATTTAGTTCCCAAGATTTTTATTGCGTATTGACAAATAGCGACAGATAGCAGTCTGGGACAGACAGAAGGGGGACTGAATTTCAATTCGAAATCTCTATTCGAATTTATGTTGTCACATATTATCATATAATTTGCTATTTAGTGTTTAAATCATTATTGATGTTATTAAAGTAAATACTCTGGAAAAAATATAATTTTTGCTGACTATTTGAGGCAGAGCGAAATGGGCGAGAGTGAGTGGAGAAAGTGAGTAGACTGAGACAGTAACTTTGTCTTGATGGCCAGCACATAAATTAGACTAAAATACAATTTGCTGATTAATCTAAAGTGCAATGCACAAAAAGTTTTGGCCATAAATCTATTCGGCCGATGGCCTGTTGGCTATTACTTAGCCATGCCTTTAGCTTTCACTTTGGCTTGTGCTCGGTCGCAGGCTCATTTGCTTGCCACACATTTTGCCAGCTAACCGCAACGAGTGCATAAATTTCGACCCAATTTTCAAGTGCGAATTCAACTCCAAACGGATGTAGCATAAAATTATTCGGCAAACACACTGAGAACTCCAACTGCAAGGACTGAAGAGAGGCACGAGATTGCACAGAGCAAACTGGCAGGCACACTAACAGCCATAGAGCCAAATAGTCAAAGAGCCAAGCAAACAAACCAGCAAACAAACAAACCAACGAACAAAACTCCCGGCGACACAAGGCTGGCTGACATTTATCAATTGTGACAGAAAGACAATGACATAAGGCGGAGACAAGTCGGGGAGTTGAGACCACGAGCATGACAAAATGATGCAAGCGAGCAAATTACGGGGGCAAGTAGGGGGAGGGGGCACTAGCGCTAGAGGACGTGTGCTACACTGCTAAAAGAGATCCTTAAAGGGAGTCAAAAACGCTCTTTGAAAGTGAACTAATTTCTTAAGCTTGTAAATTTTGTAACCATTGGACTTTTAAACTGATTAGTGTAGAAATCAGTGCAAAAGTTCACAGAAAGGTCATAAGGTAAATTATTGAATGTATGAAGAAAATTGACAAGTTCTCAAACTCAGTGTATTACGCCCTTTAAAAACTCTGCCCCTAATTTCTTTCAGTGTACGTTTGTCTGGGGTTTCGGTTTCTGAACTCATTCCGACTCTGGTGCTTTGCTTACTGCATTTGCTGAAACAATGGCGCTTAGATCGCTTAATCATACCGACGTTTGTGGTCGAGCATGTGTGTTTCTGTCTCACTCCTTGTCTCTGTCCCTCTCTGTCGGGCCCCGCACTTGCTGTTGCACAGTTTTTTGGCTTATATGAACCGCATAAATCAGAAACACGCACTAAAACTCTGAAGCTGTCAGCTCAGTGAGGCATTCGTTGCACGTTTTTAACCTAAAATCTGCTAACTGCATCGCCCGAACAGCGTGCCACAATTAATTGCATGCATTTTGTATAACGGCAATGACAACGGCGCGTATGAGTAATTGTTCTTGTTTTCTATACGAATTACTCATACGCAGTTGTGTCTGCTCAAAAGTTGTTCCCTTTAATTGTTACCATTTAACTAGCTCATAAATATTATTATTTATGTTATATTTTAATTTGAAATACATTTAGGATTATAATTTCCAGCTTACTTTTGAAATTCGGCAAGTGTATCAAAAGTAAATAATTTGTGTTTTATATACTTTAATAGATTTTTTGTCTGTCCGATAGAAATAACTTTTCTTCCATACTTGCAAATGATAACAGGCCATAAGTTTTGCCGAAATGGTCATAAATACCGAGCAAAAAGAGCACAAGAAATCACAATAAGTAGAAGAAAACACATAAAAACGTCTTTGCAGCAGGCACGCACTTCCGGAGCGTGTGTGTTTGTGTGTGTGTGTGTGTGTGTACGTGTGTGTGCGGGAGCCAGGCGCTGAGTCATTATAATTTATAAGAGCAAAAATTACCAGAAAAAACAATTCGGGGAACAGACAATGCGACAATGAAGTTTTATCTACGACAACGTCTGTCTATGTGCGTGGGTGTGTGTATGAGTGTGTGTGTATGGGTGTGCGTGGGTGTGAGTAAGCTTAAATTTATAACAATTCAAGGCCGAGATCACCACTACTTTGTATGCTAAGGACAACGTTGAACCCGGTTTCTATTTCAATTTAGCAACGCGTATGCCACGACCGTATGACCTCGACAGGCCAGCAGAGTTAGAGACTGACAGACTGACACAATGCTATTCGATGTTAACTTGGCTTGAATCTGTAAGTGTACATTGCTTGGTTTTGCTGTTTATTGTTTTTCAGGGTTTATTTTGGTCACAAGCCTGCATATGGCTCATCTACCCGGAGAAGCGTATTCCCCATTTAAAGAACGAGGCAATGAATACTACAAGCTCCTATCCCTTTCTCTACACGGACTATTTGCCAACGGAATTCCTGATCAATGGCATCGTTTCCGCCTGTCTGACCGTTGTAAATGTAATTTGTATATTCATTACCGCGATTATTGTGCTGAAAATTAAAGAAGTCTCTGCGCCATACACGGCGAGTCCCGATTTGAAACGGTATGTATAAAATGAACTAACATATTGCCTATATTGCTAAAACATATATTTGCTTAGATCAACATAAACATAGACAATATGGCCTTATTTTAGCATAACTTTATTTGCTCCTTTGCACATGTCACTGCAATTGTTTGCTAAGTCATTTCATAAATAATATTTAATAAACCTTAAAACGTTAACATGCGTACAAGTCGACAAATCGCATAATTAACTGGATTATTTAGTGAATTTCATGAGAAATAACTCATACGCCAAGTGGCCAAGTGGCATTCTAAATGAAAATAAATGAGTTTTATTGCAAGAGAGCAAGCATAATAAATAGTCCTCTAAGATGCCAAGCTCCCTTCGTGCCTTCGTGCCCCCTTTGGCTGACGTGTTTGTGTTAATGGCATTCAGTTGGAAGCTGGCAAATGTCTGGCCTAGCAAGACTTTGGTCTACGTGTCCTTCAATCTCATAAAGTGGCGCATTAAATTACTCGAAGCGAGCACAAAACATTTTTTCCGCAAAGCTTTGTCAACATTTGCGACATAAACTGCTTGTAGAATTATATGCTACTCGTACAGTTTCTGTTTCAGTCTGCACAACTTTGTTGCGTATTAAGTCGAGCGCACGCTCGCTCACCCACCAGCCAGAACTGCCATCGATGGTATTGTATACCCTGCAAATGGTCAGTTGACATAGCAACATGAATATTGAATCATTATAGATGTGTATGTTATGAATATATTTAGAAAATTTCAATATTTAAAGCACACGCTCTTTTTTAACGGGGTGTTTCCCAGTCGATCTAATGCATTTAGTGTTCTTTTATTTGCTTTGCATTTTATCTGCGTATTTAACAGTTGTTTATGCAATATTTGTCTTTGTCCTGCTGCATCTGAATCGTGTGCAATCGAAACTAGAAAGGGGACACTGCTCTCCTGAAATAAACATCATGAATCGGTTACATCCCTGTCATCCCCTCCAACCAACCATCTCTGCCACAGTTTGTTTTCCACATGGCTCCAAGCATATCAATGTTTTGCTATTTGTATACGCTTGCAGAGGGTATATTTTTTTTGTCACGAGGCGTTTCCGACCACATAAAGTATATATATTCTTTATCAGCATCAACAGCCGAGTCGATATAGCCATGTCCGTCTGTCCGTCTGTTTCTGTGCGAACTAGTCTCTCAGTTTTAAAGCTGTCTTAATGAAAATTGGTACAGATGTGTATTCTCTCTGCACGCAGATCATTTGTAAAAATCGGACAAATCGGACCACTATATCATATAGCTCCCATAGGAACAATCGGTCGAAATGCATGCAAATGTATGAACATATTCGGTGTCTATTGACCGATTTCAACCAAATTCACGCTATATGCATTTCTAGTCGTTCTCCGACTGTTGACCAAATGAAATCCAAATCGGACTTCTATATGATATAGCTACCATAGAAATTGGTGATTGAAACCAAATTAACGCAATGTTCATGACTGCAAGTGTATTGAATCTTCGGCGAGCCGAAGATAACCGTTTTTTCTTGTTTTGTTTACTGTTTTCAATTCCAATTCGGCTGTTATTGCATTCGCATAAAGTGCATAATTTCACATTTATTTGTTGTTACATTGTTTGCAATGCTTTGGTGAATTGATTCTGTTGTCTTTCGATGGCAGCTGTCTGCTAAATCCCCAGAATTGCAGATTGTGGTCGCTAAAACTGTTCAAAAATGAATGCAGTGGTTGGTATCGATTGCCATTCAAGTGTTAATAGTCAAAAAACATTCTAACAAAATAAAATGATTCGTCAACTTTAAATGTGTTTATATTATCTAGATTATTTTCTGTAATTTCCATTAAATACGCTTTTAACATAAATAATTTCCTATTACTTATTTTTGTATGCAATAGGTTCTGGGAGACAGATCTTCGGACTGTGCGGAAGACCAATCGTTCCACAATTCGTCGCCAAGGGACGTTAAAAGGAATCGGAGGAGTTGAGAAGCTTGCGAGGTAAGTTGTCCTTCAGTCTGCTCCTTGGGTTGGTTTAAGTCGAGTATTCGTTTTTATTTATGATTTTGCCATTGTTGTTTATTGTTGTTGCGGTAATTGAGCGCATGTGTAACTGAGAGACTGAGGTTCCTGTTCCCTTTCTCCACCTTTCACTTGGGTGTGCATGTGTGCATGTGTGCGTGCTCATGACATTCCCTGAGGGCAATACAATTTACTGCTTACCTCTGTCTTGAGTCCGCTGTCCTCAGACAACGGAATGGGGGACACATGCTTCAAAAACAATTTCAAGAGATAAATAATAAAAGTATTTTCACTTATATGGTTTTGTCTCCGTTTGCGGGTATAAATATACCATATATATTTGTATTATGCCAACAATCAAAAATTGAGAGACATGCAAAATATTTGTCGCATAATTAAAATACCTGCCAGAAATGGCAATAACAGACCTTTAAAGGGAATGTAAGACTGTTCCTATAAAACTTATTCCTCGACTCTTAAAGTTCCAGACACAAAACTATTAATTATCTTATTAAAACAAACAGTATTATTATATTTAAAGTGAGTTGAATTGAATTGTTGAATCAATAAAGCGAACTTAGCGACTTTCATACAACAATTGTTCTATCATAATACAAATTTCCGAGCACCTGATTGGCACAGCTGCGACTGACGCTTTAAATACTCCGCCCACTGACCACGCCTATTATATAAACTACAACTGTATCTATAAAGAAGAGTCCACAAATATTTAAAGTCTAACCACACAACGGGCTACAATTCGCACAAAGCTTTTGTATTTCAAAGCTGTATAGTATTATTTTAAATACTCTACAAAAAACAGACAATGCCCCTATGTCAGAGTAAAGAAACACTCCTTCAGTATTTGTATAGTATTTTTTGTGATACTCTATAAAAAAACAGACAATGCCCTTATGTTAGAGTAGAGAAACACTCCTTCAGTATTTGTATAGTATTTTTTTTTTTAATACTCTACAAAAAACAGACAATACCCCTATGTTAGAGTAAAGAAGTATTCCTACAGTAATTATTTAGTATTATTTTAAATACTCTACAAAAAAACAGATAATGCCCTTATGTTAGAGTAGAGAAACACTCCTTCAGTATTTGTATAGTATTATTTTTGATACTCTACAAAAAACAGACAATGCCCTTATGTTAGAGTAGAGAAGCACTCGTACAATATTTGCATTGAAACTCAAATAAGAGAAGAATCATTTGGTTTAAACAGCAAATAAATAACATAATTTGCGTTTGTTAGAAACAGGTTACCACTCTCTGTGTAAATATTAAAAAACAAGAATTTAAGTAGAGACGGTCTTACCCGACCGAAAGATACCCTGTGATAAGTCCGGTCCTGCCTTGAGATTATAGAAATCTTCACTTTGCCGTTAAGTCAATCAGAAATCCAATTGATTCTAGTAAACGCAACTCGAACGATACAGCTGATAAAAGTTACTTATCGATTATTTAGTATCGTAGTTTGAGCTCATTATAAATTTGTCGATAATGAATCACTTAATTGAACTAAAGCACTGGAATCAATAGGTGAATGCGATAAAGCGAGAAAAAGAAGCGCGCTCTGTCTCGCTTGCACATTATTTTGTTTTGAGCACTATTGTGGCGAGGAAACGAAAAATCGAGGAAGTAAACTTGATCTGCCTTCCCATAAAAAGAGTCTGTAATCCCAAATGTTATCCCGTTTCCAAAATGCTTTTTACATTTTGCGGGGGAGGTAGTGGACGCGGCAAATGTTTTAACTAAACCTGATCTACCAGCACATCATAGTAGTCTATGCACCAAATTTGGTGTTTTTATCTTCTATATTTTAGTTCTAAGCTTTCTGTAATAGATGCTCTTTTTCGGTAGGTTACCAAATTGTGTAGAATGATAATGTAAATAAACCTTATTGATAATTGCGGTTAAATTTTAAAAAAATTGTGTGTTTTTTTGTAAGTACTCAATTACGCCGTACGCCTAGCAAGAATTGGAAAAATAAGAAGCAAATTTAGGAGTTTCGATGAGCTGGTTTTGGAAGACCGGAATTATTTATGAAACAATCTATTTTGGGGTTAACTATTTCATTTTGCTAGCCGGTAATCTAAGTTAAAGCTTAGCACTTGTACTGAAAAAATAAAAGAGACGTAGCCGACCTCATAATGTACATATATATGTATATATGGGACAACTATATCAACTAGCTCACGTCGTTTGTATTAAACAAATTGTGTGCTTACTGAACTAGCTGAACAAAACTTACACATTATAACTTGTAATTTACAACTATTTTATAATTCTTTTTATACTCTCTGCAAGAGTGTATTGGGTTTGTGCAACATATGTAACAGGCATGGTATGTAAGAGGCGTGGAAGACCCTATTAAATATATATAATGTTGATCAGCGTCACAAGTCGAATCGATATAGTCATGTTCGTCTGTCTGTCTATCCGTATGAACAAACAGATTTTAGAGATGTTAAGAACTACAAGTTCGAATTTAGTCACTATCGACTAATAATACATTTAATAATATAATAAAGCAAAAACGAATCAAGTATCCCAGGAACGGATTGTCCAAATTGGTATCAGTATCGGAATAACCACAAAGGTTTTTAAATTAGATTTGGCAAAATGAAAATCATTAAAAATATTGATAAACCCTAGCAAGTTTCTTATTATCTAATTTGTCGTATTTTCCCTCATTACATCTACATTCCATGCTAAACAGCGGTTTGGATGAGAAGCGTAACCCCAAAATGGACACCGCTCTAGAGAGGGCGCTGGCGCAAGCCGAGAGCGATGTCACCTTCAAGAAGGTCAAACGAATGAGCTACTCAAGCAATGCAGCCGGAGAGGTAAGTGAAACATAAGTGTGTTAAATATAGGACAGGGAATGCTAATGTCGTTGACGGACTGAATTGAAAAATGATTTATTACATTTATTCTTCGAAATCGTTGTTTAAATACTTTGCATTGTTGTCAGAAATATTGTAATTTTCAAAATAATAATGTCTCGCATCCTCGATTTAGGCGTATTTGTTAACTTTTTACCGTTAAAGTAGAAACTTGATGTGTGAAAATTATATTGGTAATCACACCCGATACCCATTTATTAGAAGGTTTTAACGTAAACTTAGCAATGTGAGCGAATGCGCAACTAGTCAGTTGTAGACTTTAGAGATAACTTTATATATATTCATTTTTGTTTAAATTATTTGTTTTTCTATTATTCTTTTAGGCGTAATTCCAAATGAGAAAGGCTCTGTATTGAGCTTGGCTAAGTTGACTTCTTTTACCTGATTACAAATACCATACACAATATGTGTATTGTAGGATTATAACTATTCTTCCCAAGTAAAAGAGCGCAGAACATTATCCTATAGATCATATAGGTCCGACAGGCCTAATCAGTCGAAAATAAATTGTTTGTAATTGTAAATTTTAAGTAATTTTTTTTTTTATTTTAATCAAAATCTTAATCGTTTCTAAAAGAATTAGAGTTTGAATTCACTCAGCTACTGATTGGCAATCCTGTTGATAGTTCTGACAATGCTAGGTATGTTCCTTCTTAAACCAATTCTTCCAGTGTTTCTTCTTGTGCCATTTCGTCTAACTCCACGTCTTGGTACTCTGACCAGCCTGACACGACGCGTTATCCTGATTCTCCTGCGTCGTCGTCCTCTGCATCCACTGCTGCCTGAAGTTGCCGTTGTTGTTGTTTCCGTATCCGTTGAGGCTTCAGTTGTTTCCTCCGCAGTAGCCTCAGTGGGTTCCTCTACAGCTGGAGGGGTCTCCTCTGGAGGAGTCGGTGTTTCCTCGGCGCAGTCAGCGTGGTCTGCATTGGCGGCATCCGTGCAGTCCGTGCAACCGGCGGGAAGCCCAGCATCATCGCATTTCTCTGCCCTGATTATCGGCAGAGTTATCGCCAGAACGGCAAAAGTCAGGAAAATAGTTTTCAGATTCATCTTGGGTCAATCAACGACCAACTGATACTTTTTGATCAAATTGTTAGCTCTTATATACGAAAAAACTTAATGTATTTGAGTGGATCGATGAAAAGATTTGTTGTATTTATTCAGCTGCCGGATTTTAAACTCTTTTGTTGATAATCATTTCTCTACTATTATCTAACATCCATCTGCGACTATAATAATAATAAAGTCCAATATAAACGCCATTAGTGCCGGTTGTTTAAACAATTTTTTAATTTCAATGTATTTAATCGAGTTAATTAGAAAAATCTAAGCAAAGTATTCCATCACCAGATCAAATATTTGTGAGAGTTGACGCAAAAATTTAACTAAAGAAAAACAATAATATTAACTAGAATAATATATAGAAACACCTTTAAAAACTACTTATCATTCTCCAACGAAGTTTTGTTTATGATAAATAAGAAATTATATTGAACTTTTGAATAAATTAAGATGACGAGCCATATCATTCTTTAAGTGATCAGGTCAAGTAGCAATAGAAGAAAGAGGGAATAGGAAAACAGGGAAGAAAGGAAAGGATAGGATATTGTAATAATATTAGTTCATTCATTCAGGTGATGTAACATTTAAATTATAAAAAAATATTTTTTAAACTATGCTTATCATACTAATTGTTTTTAAGGTAGCTTTACGATATAATAATCAGATTTAAATGAAACTTTATCAGTGTTTATATTTTATTACTGTCGAATTTTATATAGGGTTAAAAAAGTTTTAATTTATTCTACATAAATAGCGGCTGTGTATTCGCGTCGGGAGCTAAACTTTTAAAAAACAACAAAAAACGGTTGTCTTCGGCTCGCCGAAGATTAAATACCCTTGCAGTCATGGATATTGCGTTAGTTTGGTTTCAATCACCAAATATTTCTATGGTAGCTATATAATATAGATGTCCGATTTAGATGAAATTTGGTCAACAGATGGGACACCATTAGAAATTGATTCTCTGTGAATTTCGGTCAATAAACACCGAAAATTTTCATACTAAGCATTTCATCCGATTGTTTCTATTGGAGCTATATGATGTAGTGGTCCGATCTGTCCGATTTTTACAAATGATCTGCGCGCAGAGAGAACATATGTACCAAGTTTCATTAAGATAGCTTCAAAACTGAGAGACTAGTTTGCATAGAAACAGACAGACAGACAGACGGACTTGGCTATATCGACTCGGCTATTGATGCTGATCAAGAATATATATACCTTATAGGGTCTGCCACGCCTCCTTCTCCCTGTTACATACCTTCCAACGATTGCTATATACCCTTTTACTCTTCGAGTAACGGGTATAAAAATCTAAAAAAAACAAGAAAAGTGGTTCTATTCCGTTCGCTGAGTATTAAATACCCTTGCAGTTAATTAGGTGACAACTATTTCCATGAAAGCTATATTTAGTATATTTAGCTAATTTAGTAGTCCGATTTGGATAAAAATCCGTCAGCATATTGGGAATGACAGGACATGCGTATTGAGTGAATTTGGTTGAAACCGATCAATAGACTCTGAAAATTTGTATAGTAAGCATTCCAACCGATTGTTCCATTGGGAGCTCATATGTAGTCATTCTAACTGGCCGATTTTAACATATGCGTGCAGAGAGAATATACCTCTGTAGACACTATGGGCAGACAGACGGACATAGCTATATCGACTCGGGTGTTGATGCTGATCTGGGATATATACACTTTATGGGGTTGGAAACGCCTCCTTCAATTTGTTACAAAATTCGTAAAAAAAAACTATTCACCTCCACTGACCCAAATTTACACTGGAAGTACATCAAAATAACCAAGTTTGATCCAAATCGCTCAAGAATACTTCATAGCTTCTTGTATCCACAATTGGTCAAAAATTAGGCTTTAATATGAATTAGAATGAATAATTTCTGTGTTTAGTAAGCTACCTATATGAAGCTGACACATAATAAATTCGACAGTAATAAAATATAAACACTGATAAAGTTTCATTTAAATCTGATTATTATATCGTAAAGCTACCTTAAAAACAATTAGTATGATAAGCATAGATTAATTCAGATATTATTATACTTCAAATGTTACATCCCCTGAATGAATGAACTAATATTATTACAATATCCTATCCTTTCCTTTTTTCCCTATTTTCCTATTTCCTATTCCCTATTTCTTCTATTGCTACTTGACCTGATCACTTAAAGAATGATATGGCTCGTCATCTTAAATTATTCAAAAGTTCAATATAATTTCTTATTCATCATAAACAAAACTTCGTTGGAGAATGATAAGTAGTTTTTAAAGGTGTTTCAATATATTATTTTAGTTAATATTATTGTTTTTCTTTAGTTAAATTTTTGCGTCAACTCTCACAAATATTTGATCTGGTGATGGAATACTTTGCTTAGATTTTTCTAATTAACTCGATTAAATACATTGAAATTAAAGAATTGTTTAAACAACCGGCACTAATGGCGTTTATATTGGACTTTATTATTATTATAGTCGCAGATGGATGTTAGATAATAGTAGAGAAATGATTATCAACAAAAGAGTTTAAAATCCGGCAGCTGAATAAATACAACAAATCTTTTCATCGATCCACTCAAATACATTAAGTTTTTTCGTATATAAGAGCTAACAATTTGATCAAAAAGTATCAGTTGGTCGTTGATTAACCCAAGATGAATCTGAAAACTATTTTCCTGACTTTTGCCGTTCTGGCGATAACTCTGCCGATAATCAGGGCAGAGAAATGCGATGATGCTGGGCTTCCCGCCGGTTGCACGGACTGCACGGATGCCGCCAATGCAGACCACGCTGACTGCGCCGAGGAAACACCGACTCCTCCAGAGGAGACCCCTCCAGCTGTAGAGGAACCCACTGAGGCTACTGCGGAGGAAACAACTGAAGCCTCAACGGATACGGAAACAACAACAACGGCAACTTCAGGCAGCAGTGGATGCAGAGGACGACGACGCAGGAGAATCAGGATAACGCGTCGTGTCAGGCTGGTCAGAGTACCAAGACGTGGAGTTAGACGAAATGGCACAAGAAGAAACACTGGAAGAATTGGTTTAAGAAGGAACATACCTAGCATTGTCAGAACTATCAACAGGATTGCCAATCAGTAGCTGAGTGAATTCAAACTCTAATTCTTTTAGAAACGATTAAGATTTTGATTAAAATAAAAAAAAAATTACTTAAAATTTACAATTACAAACAATTTATTTTCGACTGATTAGGCCTGTCGGACCTATATGATCTATAGGATAATGTTCTGCGCTCTTTTACTTGGGAAGAATAGTTATAATCCTACAATACACATATTGTGTATGATATTTGTGATCGGGTAAAAGAAATCCACTTAGCCAAGCTCAATATAGAGCCTTTCTCATTATTCCTAAAATAACAATAGAAAAGCAAATAATTCAGGCAGGGTCACTAGATTGAGGAGAAACTGTGCACTAATTACAATAAGGAGAAGAGAGAACAATTTAATCAATTAAAAATAAAATTAAAAAAAACAAGAAAGAAAAGTACAGTCGAGCACGCCCGACCGTATAATACTCTGTGTATTTTTTTCCCGATTTAATTATTAAAATCGGTCTAGAGATTTTGCAATAAGTAGTATTTGCGTTAAAATACTTTGAAACAAAAACAATCTAAGCAGAATCACACATACATCTGTTTGTCTGTATGCGAATACACATATGAATGACAATATATGATGCATATATGTATGTACATACATATGTGTGTATTCGGCGAGGCCAGCGACTGCGGGCAGAGCTGCCGCCACACAAGCAGCGACGACAGCTTGTATGTTTCTGTCTCGCTTGCACTCAGTAGTGATATTGCGGTCAATTATCAATATTGTAACGATTCTAGTTTTCTTGTTTATAGTCCGATTTCAATGCGCCTTTCAGGATAGTTTGATATATGTAGTAAGCCTCCATTCGAATTATACAATTACAATGCTGTACTATATGAACAAAGGCCTAAAAACGGAACGAAAGTTGGGAATTATTTTTATGTATTGTGTGAAAAAGGGGCGTGGCAGTCCAAAAATAAGTGTCAATTCATTAACGCTGTCGCTAGGAATGCTCCATACCAAAATTGGTGATCCTAGCTGCCATAGTTACTGAGATATTCGCCGTTAATACTAATTTATTCCGAGGTATGTCTAGTTTTTTGCTCATTGTGGGCGAATAGGGCTAGGCATAGAAAAAAATAGATTCTTGTATTGACTGACTAAATATGTGATCAATTGACACCAAGCTCGAACTTGTAGCTCTTACCATCTCTGAAATCTGTTTGTTTATACGGACAGACGGACAGACAGACGGACATGGCTATATCGACTCGGCAGTTGATGCTGATCAAGAATATATATACTTTATGTGGTCGGAAACGCCATTTCAATGCGTTACAAACTTCGTGACAAAAACAATATACCCTCTGCAAGGGTATAATTAAAATAGATATCGCCAATTAAGCAATTTCATAGTAAAATAAAACACTTCATTTGATTTTAAACCGGTTGCAAGTTTTATTATCATAATATTTTGTTTAATATATGTCTGTGATTTAGTGTATCCATAGTTCTTAGAATGTCCTGGTAGTTGCAACGATCAGTCGAAGGTTCATCCTCTCCTCCTTCTGGCAATTATACCAGCTCTCCTTTGGTTAGCTCTGACTCCTGCAACTACAACGACTCTATTGTTTGACTGGGTATTATTGTTTCTCCATCTCATAAACGCCCTATATTGATTCGCGTTGACTACGTATCCCCTACCAAATCTTCTACGCCCCCCAATAATTCTAAAAACACATTTACGTTTACGCCGTTTTTTCTTAGATTTCGAAGTTGATGCCTCCGTTGACGAAGCTGCTTCCGTTGCTGCTTCAGTTTCTTCTTCGGCGGCTGCTTCAGCGGGAGCTTCAGTGGTATCTTCAGTTAGACAATCAGGACTGGATGCATTGGCTTGGTCGTCGCAATCTGTGCATCCGACTGGATCGTTGGCAGCAGTGCATTTTACCGCATTGCTTAGTGGCAAGTGAGCCACCGAAATGGCTAAAAGGATACAGCCCAAGGCAAATGTTTCGCTTCTCATTTCAACCAATATGGTTAACTGATATATTCTTACCAAAGCCACTGCCTTTTTATATCCAAAATTGTGCAATTGACGCAGCTGTCTTCCCACTAAGCGTTATTTACTTGGAGACACAAAAAATTAGAAATGCGTCTGTCCATATTTAAAATTCTGAATATTTAGCCAGCTGCTTCTTCATATGAGATGTTTCCTACAATGTACTTAAATTAAAATATATATATATTCAAAATCTATCTGGTCTTTGTCTGTCCCATGTGGATCTGCTATTCATCAGTAAATTAATCAGTTTTATGTTAATTGCATATAGAACTCATTCTTTTATTTGTCATAGTCTGTGTTGAAAAGGGTTTAAGTTTAACCTCGAATGTTGTTTTGATTAATTCTCCTCAAGATAATAGGACCATTCCTTCTTACAACAATTCTTCCATTGTTTCTTCTATTGCCATTTAGTCTATTTCCACGTCTTGGTACTCTGACCAGCCTGACACGACGCGTTATCCTGATTCTCCTCCTGCGTCGTCGTCCTCCGCATCCGCTGCTGCCTGACGTTGCCGTTGTTGTTGTTTCCGTATCCGTTGAGGCTTCAGTTGTTTCCTCCGCAGTAGCCTCAGTGGGTTCCTCTACAGCTGGAGGGGTCTCCTCTGGAGGAGTCGGTGTTTCCTCGGCGCAGTCAGCGTGGTCTGCATTGGCGGCATCCGTGCAGTCCGTGCAACCGGCGGGAAGCCCAGCATCATCGCATTTCTCTGCCCTGATTATCGGCAGAGTTATCGCCAGAACGGCAAAAGTCAGGAAAATAGTTTTCAGATTCATCTTGGGTTAATCAACGACCAACTGATACTTTTCGATCAAAGTGTTGGCTCTTATATACGATTTAACGAATGTGTTTGATTCGATCGATGAATCTTTGGGAATATTTATTTACACAGGTGTGAAATGCCAAAATCATTGGTAAATAATCAATATTATTATCAATATGAAACTATTATTTGCTCATCTCTACATACGAAAGCTCACCATCTGTTCTGATAGCTCAGGTTATTTAGACAGTTGGAACTCATTCTATTATACTGATTGGCGATAAAAAAGTAAGTGAAGAATAATAAATTTCTTTTGGGAGTAATAGAAAATTGTTATTAATTTTTATGCTTTTGATTTTAAATAGACACTTTTTGAAACAGTTTTTAAGCAGAAGTCTGCTCCAAGTCACAATAAATTAACCCATTTAAAACGAGAAAAGATTGAAAGGAACAATTAGAATAACTGTAAGTGTTCGCTAATCGCATTTGTCAAGTCTCCTGACAACCTCTCCTAAATGGACAACCGGCGTTTAAGCCAAATTACCAGCAATTACGAGTGTTTTAAAGACAGCGATAGAGAAGGAACACATTAAGAAGTAACCTCAATCACTTGTTGTTGTTGATAAGCATGGCAGGAGTCAAAAGTAAGAACAACTGGCAATGCACAGCGACTGGAAAAAGCTGTCATGGCCATGGTCCGACAAGAGGGAGAAGACTGAGTAGAGCAGATAGAAGACAATAGATAGAAGCCAGAAGACAGACATAACAAGGCCACGCAAGGATAACAAAGCAAGTCCTGAGGTCATAAATCAATGCGAAGAACAGTGCACAGTCGCGAGTTGTTAAGCAAAAAACTCCAGTTACTTTATAGTGGAGAATTACGGAAGATTTATGGTAGAATCTGATGAAGCCGTCGCTCCCAACAAAAAACAATAGCTGCAAATGCATGATGCAGGGGGGAAAGGTCAAGAACTTTGACACAAAAAGTGCAAACCAGCTTCAAAGTGAAGATTGAATTCTCAGCTAGCAGCTGGAAATCTGAGCGACAATTGATGGATACATATGGAGTTATGGATAAAGGATGTCATTCATGATGGGCATGGAAAGCGAGAGTAAAGTAGGTTAAATAAAGGAATTTTAAGATTGAAACAATTTGAAATAAACTTGATCTGCCTGGTTGTCAAGTTGTCAAGTTGTTGTAGTGTAAAAGGTACAGGGGTATGGACAGACGGACATCGCTATATCGACTCGGCTGTTGACGCTGATCAAGAATATATATGGAGAGTACTTTATGGGGACTGAAACGCCTCCTTCAACCCCTCACGCACATTTCGCGTGTGACAAACTTAATAGACCCCTCTATATATAAAATAATTATATACAGTGGAATCCGGTTATAACGACTCCGCTTAAAGCGTCCGTCCGGTCATTGCGACGAAAATTCGATGACTTGTTTGGTCCCCATTCAAGCTTTTTTTTCTTTGCTTGTTTCGGTTAAAGCGTCTACCGGGTATAACGACGTAAAATCATCGGTCCCTTCGGTGTCGTTATAACCGGATTCCACTGTATATACTAATAAAATACATAATTATAAACAAAGACAACCTTAAGATCCTTATTAGAAAGAAGTAGCTCATAAGCAAATGTAATGTAGGAGGTAAAAATAACTTTGTTAATTTCCTGCCCAGCGACAGAAGGAACGATAAAGGCGTCAATTAAAACTTTACTCAGGAAAAACCAAAGCAGTTTAGGCAACCAAGCGGCAATGGCCACAAATCAACTTTTACATTAATTCATTTTCATTTCGGTAAATAGAGGAAAGATGAAAGCTGCTCCTTGACTGACATACAGAAAGGCACAAGAACCAGAAGGACGGGAAGGACATGCGCCAAATATTTAGGGCGTGAGCTCATCCAAAGTGTGAAACAAACTTGTCAAGTGCGGGGGGTGGCGAGCGAAGGGAGTGTGGAAACAGAAGACGAGAAATACGACGAGGACGAGAGGCTTGAGGATGGCTTATAATCTGTTTAAAGTGAGTCGCGGCCACTAAAACTCAATTAACCCCGTTTGCGAAGCACAAGGCAATTGAAATAGACAGAGATAGCAAGTGCAATACAGCAGGCAGAGCGATTGAAAAAAAAAAAACAGAAAGAAATTCGAAATCATGGCAAAAGATTACAAACGGAAATGCCTCAACTACCATCGAATCGATTGCTGGGAGCTTGGTGGAAGGAGTCTTGGCATTTTTCACTTAAAACCGCATTGATACTCAATTACTAGTGTTGGCCTAGGGTTGCTAGGTTACTGAATTGTCAAGTTGCCACTTGCAAACCAAAATAAACCAAAACAAAGCAAAACAAAGCATAGAAAACCGAACGTGAACATGCACGTAGACGTGGACGGGTACGTGGACGTGGACCTAGAAGCGGACACGGATGTTGGGTACAGGAAAGCGGAAGCACTTTGCAACGGAAATGAAACATCAATTAAACTGGCAAACTGACGCCGCGGTGGCAGCCCTGCCTGGTAGCAGGCTCCTGTACCAAAAAATATATTGCTTTTGCGTCCAAGAGCAACCGCAAACTTGTTAATCCTTGCAATGTTTTGCCTCATTCCGCTGGCCACTTGCCACTTGCCACTTGCAACAGTCATTGGGTTGGGTGAGCTTTGGTTGCTCCTGTGCCGGTTGTAAGTTTTGTACAAAGTTCGTTATTCAATGCGTGTACCCAATGTGTACCCATTTCTCTACTTAGCTTCTATTTAATAAATAGCTTAGTCTATATTGCAGTCACTCAGTGTCTGAAAACCCTAAAGTGTGGCCAAATCAATTTTAATTTTTAATTTGTATACCCTTGACAGAAGATATATACTTTATTTATATGTTTTCCAATATGAAATTTAACTAGAAAACTATCTTTGCGATACTTTCAGTTAACCGAGCGCCTTGCCAAGATTGCCGGTTTAAACAAGAGACATGGAGATGATCCGTTACGGTCAAACTCAAGCAGCTTGGCTGGGAGTCGCATGAATTCTATACCCAACTCCCAATTAAATGTGGACCTAAAAGCATTGGATAAGATTGTAAGCAGCTTATTGGAGCAACAAAGTGGAAGCAAAGCAGCCGCAAATTTGGAAGCCGGAACTCGCACGCCGCCCGTGCAACGAAAAGCATCGAAAAAACTTAATCGCTGGCGTCCATTATCCCGCTCAGTGCATAGCTTCAAGCGAGGGGGGAGTCGGGAATACGGAGGTGGTGACTTTACACAGCTACAAGAACGGAGTGAGATGCAGTCCGGGTCACCCAACATGCCAACGATTATGGAAAGCAGCGCTGGCCACACCAACAACAACAATAACAACAATGTCCAGATGGCTCATAGTCCCTGGACAGCCTCCTTGGAACGCACTCCAGGCGCAGTGAGGAACATGCTGCACAACATTGGTCAGGCTGCCACAGTGCCACTTACCAGCACAGCATCTGTCCAGGAAGATCAGCTGAATCTAACTCAAAACTATGCGGACTAAAACTCAGTTAACTGAACTAAAAATACCATATATATTTGCTAATGAAACATATTTAAAACAGTTGAGACAGTTTATAATGGCGAATGAAACCAATAAATCGTTAAATGGAAAAAATTAATTTTCTGAGAATTATATATTAATAATTTATAAACAGACTTTAAAATAAGTAGAAATACATTGCAGAAGTTGTTTTCTGTGGTTGATACTCTAAAATTTGTTACGATTGTTCAGTTCATAATATTTTAAAGATTAATCTGTATCGATAGGTCCTCTCAATTAGTTTTGTATAGACCCGAGGAGCGCACATCAAAAAAAGCTGCTTTTACTCGATTTTTACCCTCTTGAGATTAAAGAAAATGATTTCTCTTAGTTCAGTAGAATAATAGCAAACTAAATGCAATTTAATTCACAGTGTTTGTAAGGTAAACTTGTAACAGTTTTGATGTCGAAGGAATTAAAGTTTATCTTGTCTCCTCATGTCGCAAGTCTCGGAAATGACCCAAAATGTCATGTTGCTGTAAGTATAACACTTAATAAATGTGAGGCGATCGGGGAAGAGAGGTAGAGAAGAAGACACTTAACGTTGACTGATGATGATTTAAGTGTCACATCGACCACTGTGACATCAGAAATATAACAGCTTGCTGCTTTCTAGGGAACCACTGTACCTACAAAAAATAATTAAGCTCTTACAAGTTGAATGCTCGTTGTGGCTGCCTGATTTATAATAATGATAGGACTGCCTTGAAAGTAATAACCAAGTAGTACCATTTTACAGATAAAAATAAAAAAATAAAAATTAAAAAAAAAATATTTCTTGTACTGAGTGACATTATATATTCAGTAAGGACCAGCCGAGAACTTATTATAACTAAGGGGTATCTCTTGGGCCTCTATACGACACTGGGTATATCAGTAAACTTGGTTCAATACCTATCAATAAATGCATGTGAATCACCTAGATTTCAAGGAACAGAGATTATATTATTGAGAAAGTGGAACATACTTATTTAATTCTCAAAAACCTTGCTGTTTGCGAATTTAGCTTTAAGTACCCACTCACCTGTCGCTCCATGACGCCAGCCAATTGTTCGCGCTCCGAGTTGCGGTAGTATCCGGTCAAGTTTGCACCGAGTCTCATAGTCACTTCATAGCGCGTCTTGCCGCTACGTGCAGCATTGCGATTGCTTTTCTGATTAAAGTAGTTGAAACCGGAGCTGGAGATGGAATTGTCGTCGTTGTTGTTGTCAAATTCACATGCACGATGGCAATCATTGGCACTGGCACTGCCGATACATCCTGGAAAGGACAAGTAAGGTCAGTGTACCTTATAACTAAAGTAACGAATTCAATTTATATCCTATTAAAATATGCAGAGTTTAAGCTCAGTTTATATCCTATTAAAATATGCAGAGCTTAAGCTTGAATAAAATTTGCATCAGTGAGCGTCAGAAAAATGTAATAACTTAATAAAGGGGAATAAAATGTGGAATTTTTACTGCAATGTTATGGCCAGAGTGAGGCAAATATCTAAAGAGAAAGTCGCACCCCTTCGAAAATTTTAGAAATGCAATAAATGACTTTACAACACACAAAAAATGTGAAAAATATTTAACTGGAAGTGCCGAACACACCCAAGACAATACACTAGTCCGGGAACATATTGTTTGTGACCCACATTTACAATGCATTTTCACCTGACTCAGGACAGGGAACATTAAAGCCAAAGCCAAATTCGATGACATTGTGATTCTGAGAAAAACAGCACACCAAGCTGGGGGAACTCCTCCGGCACTTGTGTAGATTATTGTTCTTATGACAGCAGAGCATAAAAGATGAACACTATAATATATTGTCTTATTGTGGTACCAACCAAATTTCAGCACGGCATGTTCCATTTAAGTCATACATTTTTAAACGTAATTTAAAGTACTGCGTACTTTTAAAGCAGATTACCACAAAGGTCGCTTTAGAGTATTAGAAGTGTGAGCTATAGAAATGACTTTATAATTTTCAACAATATCCAAGTAAGAAAGCCTGCAGTCGATCAAGCCGTCTGTAAAAGACCTCGTACTCATTCAATGCGGGCTTTACTATGTAAATAAGTAACTTTTGACCGATTTGTCCTATACTTTATGGGGTCGGAAAAGCTTCCTTCTACCTGTTACCCACATTTCTCTTCTAACAAACCAAATAGACCTCTCTACTCTTTTTCACAGTACGGGGTCTACAATAAATTTATTAATTTAAAATAATTGCATACTTTTAGTCTGCAATTTAAATTGCTTGCGGTTGCTGTGTTAGTTTGGTTTACTGCCGCTAGAGGTCTGTATGAAATTCCTCTAATATTAAATTTGTAGCATACTTTACGGCTTACTATAAATACATTGTCATTTACATTACGGTTAACCGGAATGTATGAGATGAGCCCAGCAAAAAGGCATTAAAATATTCGAAATGAAATTTAACTTAACTGAATTTTTTTCGTGTTTGTTTCATAAATCGTTAAATTGAATCGTGTTGTGGCAATATTTTCTCAAGTTCTGCTCATTGTTGTCTGTCACTTGTTGTAACTGTTGTCGGTGTTGCGGATTCTGCGCTTTTACAGCTGGCAACAACAAAGTCAACGATGGGCGTGACATTACGCCCACTGAGAACCTTTTTACTTGTCGGTTAAGCAACGCGACAAAGTCTGCACTTGACAATTCCCCTTCACCTTTCTCCCCCACCACAACTCGGTCAGTGTCACTTCATTTCCAGTTCCAACCCTTCAACAACCCAATCGCTCAATCCTTTTGCAGCTCACTTTGGGTGTTGCATGCTTCTCAGTTGACATCGAGTGCATTTTCAATGCTTAATTATTTCCTTAATTAAATTTTCTTGCAGAGCATCCTTTAAATATTTCTTGTTTTTTGTTTGCATACTTTCGCTTTCACTTTTTGTCTGTGCGTGCTGTTTCTTTTATGTATTTACCCAGTGAGCAATTCCAACCCTTATGTTTTCCATTTATTATTGCTTGTTCCGTTCCGTTTGATTAAATTTATTCGTTTTCTGAGGTTCACTTACCTTGCGTGGTCGCATTAATTTCTGGTATTTCACATTTGGTGCCTTTGTAGCCAGTTGGGCAGTGACAGGTTATAGCCGCATCTCCAATATGTCTGTAATTAGGAAAATATTAATTTATTATATTATTTTTTAACGATAGCGATTTTTCCATGGCTTTCTCAACAGTATCTACTATTTGTATTTCTATTATACAGACAATACTCAAAGCTTTAGCAAAACCAACTGTCTCAATGCTTAAGTTAACTAAAATGAAGCTTAGCAAACAGTTCTATTGGTCGACTTAGATTAGAATATTGACACATTTGTGAACAAGAAATTACCCAAAAACACAACAAATGTTTGGTTATTATATTGTTTAGGTGCCAGACTTCCACTACAACTTTATTCTTTCAACTCATTGAGCATTTAAAACAAGAGACAAGAGACATATAAGATAATGGTAGCTTTGAACTAACTGTACTTACTTGCATGTGCCGCCATTTTGGCATATATTTGTATGCGCATCCGTGCAAAGAGGACCATGCCCACAATCGCTGCCACTGAATCCGGGGAAACAGGCGCAGCTATAAGAACTGCAATGAAATGTGAAAAAAAGATACGTTGGTTAGTCATTGGTATTTGTCTACAATCTAGTTTATTTATAGCAACATTTTTTAGTTTGTTTCTTTACAGGGATAAGCCATCATGTGCTGAAGGCGCCAAGGTCCTGCCGCAGTTGTAAGCGCAGTATTGGCGTTAAATTATCTCTCACTTTGGGTCTTGGCACCAACCATTGTCAAGACCTGTCATTTTTTCAGGCATTTAGACACAGGCACAAACCCTCAATCGCACAACATACTTTGACATGAAGTAAAATATATAAATAAGTATACATATATATGTATGTATACATGGGAAGTATTTTGTGGTACGTGCCTAACTACGCGTATTTTTAATTTCAGCGGATCATCATTAAAACTAAATGCTAAGGTCAAACACTTAACCCTAGGTAATTATTAAAATATCTTTCACTCAAGGACATGACAGACAAGCTAAATAATATGGATAACAAGCAGAGAAAGTCTTCACAGGACTTTGCGCACTTATTAAGTTCAATTACGAGCAAACAAGTACTAAGTCCTTGAGCCTTTGCTCATTAATGTGCCCGGGCCTTTTGCCTGCATAGCCTACAGGGTAAAAGGTCTATGGAATCCTTTGGCCTATAAATTGTTATTAGGAAAAAACGAGAGAATTTAAACATTTTTTTTTAAATTAATATTTATTTAAAAGTAAAATGGAAATATTAATTTATTTTCGGAATAATTATATTTTATTAAGAATCATTTAATTACATTTTCTCATTGGGTAAATTTGAAAGGATAAGGCTAAACTTTGAATCACAGAATTTTATTTACGCTATAAAATATTGCTGTTGACAACCTAATTCGGATTTAGCTAAAATAAACAGAAATAAAAATAAGAGCAAAATTCAAACGGTCTCTTCCGACTCAAGGATACCCTGTGAGCGTACAGAGATTTTACCATAATTATATTATAAGTGCTATATTATAGTGCTCGTGAAGCTCAATAGATCTAATGTGTAAGCCAAATTAAGCTCTTATTACTGTCGAGGGAGCCAACTGCAGAAGACCCCGTATCCCTCAAAGCTTGTTTAAACAAACGCAATATACCTTCACTGGGTATAAAAATATATGTATATATGAATGTATTACAACAAAGTGTGTTTACTTGGTGAAAAGTAATAGAGTTGATAACACTCTGCAAATATGGATACGAGAAAATAATTTATCTAGTTTATTATTATTATTTCTATACTCGCAGTTATAAATTATATTTCGCCAAGTTAAAAGTAAAATATCATGGTTCTCAAGATTCTTAAATCTTTTTCGGAAGTCTGCTAAGCAAATGCTTATTTCTTATTTCTAAATTTATACTTCCCATCGAAATCACTTGTCATATTTTATAAACAACTCTTTAAATTTGATTTGGGCTCACGGGGTATTAAAAGGTCTTCTGAAATATATGTATTAAATAATTGCGCATCCTTTTCCATTTGTTTTGCGCTCGCCATTTGCCTGTTGTGATGTCTGTCCCTGTGTCCCTTTGCCCCTTGTCCCTGTGTCCCTGTGTCCCTTTGTCCCTTTGCCTCCACGACTTTCAATCTGTCGCTCGTTTTTCAGAGCCATACAATCACAATTGCTGTTGTGTTTTGTGTCATGCGTCGTTGACATATGTCAACAAAATTAATTTTTAGAAACATTTGCTAAATTGCCGAGCTAAATGAAAAACAATTCGCTCAAAAAATGCAACTTTCAACAGAACTTTTAGCTTTGAACACACCAGTGATAAACTAGATTTGTTTTCTTTTTTTTATAATCCTCGATACAGCAAATTTAGTTAAAGTAATATCCTCTTTATCACCAAATTGACACATAATTTTCACTTTTTCTGCTGTATGCTGAGGAGTAAAAGTTTTCGTGTAACATAAACTAATTGATCTTCTATTAACGCTATGGGCAATATACATTAGCTAGATAGTCGCACATGTCGATATTGAATGCATGCTAAATATATGTCGTGCTGTCCACAAGCAATAAAAGAAACTTTTTCGACTTCGGAATTTATTTTTTTGTGCCGAAACTTTAATACAAAGGAAGAAATCAAAACGTGCCCAAGGGTGATACAGAAACACAGATCGTAGACATTTGGAAAAACTTTTACATTTTGTTTCTCTTGTGGCGTAACTTTTACTTGGATTTGCTTGACTTTAATGGGCATTCCTGATGCATGCTTGACAGCCAATAAATTTAGCAGCCGTAAGCCTAATCATATCGATAGGTATCAAGAGGTTTACTTCCAGTTTTTCCTGTTTCCCAAGTCATAAATTAAAATCATATTTCATTGCCGGGGAACTACTTTAAGCGTCTTTAGTTGCCTCAAGCTATTTATCTTACTATATATAAATGTTTTTGTGGTTTGCCCAAGGACACGCCCATTGACCTTTAACTGCCAGCCGGTACTGGTGTTATTATTCCGCTAGTTGTATATTTGAAGTAGATAAGTAATTGCTGTTTTGTCCAAAGGAAATTAATTGCCTCTTAACGTATTCAAGTGTTCGAGCATCTGTGACGCGACTGCGACTGCAAATGTCCGTTGTCCTGCATCCTGACATGTTTTGCCGGCTGTGACGGAAATGTTTAGCCCAAACAAATGTTGCATGGTGTGGCTGCTGTTTGCCTAACCAGCCGAAATAGTCAAGAAAAATGCTGGAAAAAATTGCAATCAATTGGCAACAATTTTTAACGCAGTTTTCACACTCTACTGCATTCCATTTTAAATAATAAAATAGGAGACTTTGGTGATTAAAACACAGTCTCTTCATACACCTTTTTTCAGTATTTTTGGCTTTGCACTGAATTTCTGTCTAAGGTTCTGATAAATACAGGGTGTCAAAATAAAAGGCCATAAAATTTAAATATTAAAAATTAAAATTTAGTCTTTTCGCACAACTTTTTTCAATCCCTTGGCTTTGTACTGCATTTCTATCTAAGTTTTTGATATATACAGGGTGTCAAAATAAAAGTCCACTAAAACAGTTCAAAATACAATCCTTTATTAATGTTTTGTTTTTTTGGCCTTTTTTACGAATCGCTGAAAATCACCTGCAGCTGTTTTTGTCTGTGCGCTGCAATATTTTTGCATATTTTCTTTTTTCATCCTTTTTTCCATTTGTTCATGATTCCAAACTTTTTCTTACGTCAAGAATTTCACCGCATGATATTTGCATTCCTCTCCTCTTGTTATTTTGTTGGACGAATTTTATTTGTAGTTTGCCTAGCGGTGGACACCGTATGCAAATAAAATTTAAATGTATTGCACATACGACATGTGTGACGTTAGAATGAAAAATCGCCAGTGTTTTGATTATAAAATCGATGAAGGCGCTTTGGAACTCATTTACAATTTTAAATTTAGTAAAACGATTAAACTTAGACAGAGTGCCAAGAGATGTTAGGGATGTTAGGGAGCAATTCTCAAAAAGTGCCGAGCTGTGCACACGGAATAAAGAGCTCGGAGTGCAGTCACTTTTCTTATGACAGAAAAGAACTAATAACTTCCATGACAGAGAGAACAGAACAGAACAGTTTAAGATACACACATGTGTGTTTGTATCTTTGGAAGTCTGGCAGCCAATGGCGCGTGGATGCCATGAACATGTCATAAAAGAACTTCCAACAGCAGCCAAGATTCACCCAGTGTGTTGCACTTATGACAGAAACCTACAATAAGCAAGGGAAAGCTCTCCCAGCCGATACACCGAGAGAAATTTGTAACCCAGGGAATTAAACACAAAATTGTATTCAATTTTATCTCGTCGCAACTTTGGAATGAACTAATTTAATTGTTGCAGTGTAATTTGGCTCCTGGCACTGTCTGACATTTTTGAGATGAGTTCTTGACAAAATGCCAAAGAGCATCGAACTGCCCAAAAGTCGGAACAAGAAAATATGAAAAGCGGCCAGTTGTATCACAAATGGATGCATCCAATTATAAAAGAAATCGCATAGTTTAATAATTTGAATTACAAATAAACTGGGCAAAAGTATATAACTCTTTTGAATATCTAACAAGTAAGAAAGGCTACAGTCGATCGAGCCGACTGCAAAAGACCCCGTACTCCCATAATAATGCGCATTTGTATTTAATTTGAATTAAAATATAATAACGAAATTTAAAAATTAAAATTTATTTGTATATTTTGAATTGATATTTAAAAAAAAAATTAAATTAGCAATTCTCATCATTGCCATCATTCGAACCTACGACCCTCAGGCAACGATTTCACATCGCGCTGTAACTCTGCCATTCGCACCACACGCCACTTTCAAGCATGTTCCGCTTATTCGCATTTACATGTTATACATACAAGTACACACTCGTTTGAAATTATGTGTATGCACATATGTATGTATGCGTGCCTAGCACTGGTCGGCACTGGTTCGCAACGTCGCAGCGACGCAGCGTCTGCGAGCAGCGCTGACGTCACACAGGCGGCGAAATTGCAGCTAAATTACATAAACTTTCTAACCTAATAACTTTTTTGTTAATTGACGGATTTTAACGCCGCTGGGAATATAGTTTGATATGATATTCCTCTCTTCGAATAATTAATTATAAACACTGTACTATTTGACTAAATGCCCTAAAACCTGCAAATTTTGAGCTTGAAATTTTGAAAGTTTTTTAGCTTTTATGAGAAAAGGGGGCGTGGCAGGCCAAAATTTTGAATGGCATTGCATTAAGGCTGTCTCTAGCAACTCTAGCAAGCAGAAATGGTGTTCCTAAGTGCCACAGTTACTGAGTTATTTGCCTAAAACTACATTTTTTTTCGAGGTGTGTCTGGTTTTTTGCTTATTGCGGGGGCGGTGAGGGGCGTGGCAAAAATTTGAAATAAACTTAACCTGCGTAAGATAATAACGGACTTTCATTATAAATTTGGTGGCTCTAGCTTTTGTAGTTTAAAAGATCCAGGTGTTCATACGGACGGACGGACGGACAGACGGACAGACGGACATGGCTATATCGACTCGGCTGTTGATGCTGATCAAGAATATATATACTTTATGGGGTCGGCCACGCCTCCTTCTGCCTGTTACGCACATTTCGCTTCTGACAAACCTAATAGACCCCTCTACTCTTTTTTAGAGTACGGGGTCTAAAAATTAAACAAAAGAATCTAAAAGAAAATGAGGCTAGATTCTTATATTAGTTCACTAAAAAAAAGAATAATTTTAAAAAATATTAATTAAATATATCATATTCTACGTATTTAAAATTAGACAATTCTTAAAGACATTTCGAAATGGTAAAGTTCACGGGACAAAAAATATATTCTTATAGCAAGCTAACAAACAAGTTTTCTATACCGAATCATGTAATTTTAACATGTTTTACGTTTGTATGAATATAAAACGCTTTAAAGTGGGCGTGTCTTTCAATTGTGTCCTTTTGGGCTTTTCCAGCTTTTATAGTCTCTGAGATCCTACAGTTCATAAAGAAGGACGAAAATACGGACATGCATTTATAAACTCATTAATTGATGATGATCAAAAATAAATATAGTGAAGGAGGTTTACCATGCCTCCTCCTTCCTGTTATATGCATTCTAATGTGTATAAGAATTATGAAAGGCTCCATTAATGCGAGCCAATTTCGCACTTATTACATTTAGCATTTTTCAATACAAATTTGCAATTTTTGACCAACGCACAGACAGATGGAAAAACTCTGCTGTTGTACTGACCAGGAATATATATACTTTATGGAGTCAGCCACACCTCTTTCTACCAGTTCCGCCCATTTCACTACTGACTGACCCCATAGACCCTTGTAGTTTTATACCCTGTAAGAGTATCAGGTTTGTCCGAACAAGCCTTGACGGTCCGCCCATCTGCCCGTCCGTATGAACGCCGAGATACCCGCGATGGTAAAAGCAAGAAACTCAAAATTTGGAGACTACTTTAATGGGCAAGCTTAATTTAAATTTCTGCCACGCTCCCGCAAATTGTAAAAAACATATTGAAAACGCAATAACTTGAAAACTAATAAAGCTATTATGCGTAAAGTACTATTTTAATTATCCGTACCAAGTTTGGACCGGACAACTAAACTAAGCTAAAGCTCCCGTAGGCCAAGTCGGCTGAAAATAGGTCCTTTGTGTGAAAAAAAGGTGTGAGCAAATGCAAGCGAGACAGAGCGCGCTTCTCCTTCTTGATACTAAATAATCAATTTCTGACTTAGATCAGCGGTTCAGCTGTATCGTTCGAGTTGCCTTTACTATAATCAATTGGATTTCTGATTGATTTAGCAAGCAAAGTGAAGATTTCTATAATCTTGAGTCAAGACCGGACTTCTCACAGGGTACCATACGGTCGCGTTAGCCCGAATGTTCTTTGATTCTTGTTGAGTATGGGTCTAAACACGTTTTTGCGTTTTTATACCCTTGCAGAGGGTATATTGTTTTTGTCACGAAGTTTGTAACGCATTGAAGGAGGCGTTTCCGACCATATAAAGTATATATATTCTTGATCAGCATCAACAGCCGAGTCGATATAGCCATGTCCGTCTGTCCGTCTGTTTCTATGCGAACTAGTCTCTCAGTTTTAAAGCTATCTTATTGAAACTTGGTACAGATGTGTATTCTCTCTGCACGCAGATCATTTGTAAAAATCGGACAGATCGGACTACTATATCATATAGCTCCCATAGGAACAATCGGTCGAAATGCATGAAATGAAATGAAATGTATGAACATTTTCGGTGTCTATTGACCGATTTTAACCAAATTCACGCTATATGCATTTATAATCGTTCTTCGACTGTTGACCAAGTTTCATCCAAATCGGACCACTATATCATATAGCTTCCATAGGAACAATCGGTTGAAAATGCTTAGTATGAACATTTTCGGTGTCTATTGACCGATTTCAACGAAATTCACACAGAATGTATTTCTCATTGTCTCCCATCTGTTGACCAAATTTCAAATCGGACTACTATATCATATAACTAGCATAGAAATAATTGGTTAAAAAAACCAAATTAATGCAATATTCATGACTGCAAGGGTATTTAATCTTCGGCGAGCCGAAGATAACCGTTTTTTCTTGTTTCTATTCACCTTATGTAATCAAATTAAATGCCATTAAATTTGATGGTTACTGGCGTGTGTTGTTATATGTGTGTGTTGTGTGTGTGTGTGTGCGTAAATGTGTGTAAAAGAGTAGCAATTGTAGCCGATTGCTGTCAATGCCTTGCGGCTGCTCCAGTTATTTTGTTTTATGGCTCAACAATCGTAAAAAAGTGTTGTTAAAAACAAAAAAATTAAATTTGCATGTTTATGGTTTTATCTTTTGTGTATGGAAATTAATTTCAAGACATTACGAATGAGGTAAATTAAATTGGCAAAAAGAAAATAAAACAGAAAAGTTGAAAAAAAAAACAAGTCAAAAGACACGTGCAATTCTTACAATATATAACAATAACCAATTAAAATTGCAAAGTTTCTTGTTACTTTTATACTTTTTTCGTTAGTTGGTTGACAAACGAGTTCACGGTAAGTTTATTTGGATGAAAAATAACTTTACAGGTAAGAATGTGCTACATATGGCAGGTAAGAACACACAGGAAAATTAAAAGTGAAACTGTCACAAAGGCAAACTTTTAATTGAGTAGGAAGGGAGCGGGAGCAGAGAAGGAAAGGAAATAAAAGAATGTCATTCAGATGATATAACAAAGACAGGTCAAAATTTTGGCCAAACAAAACTTAATTGCTATATGCAAAGCACCAAGAGCAATGCCACTACATGCAGTACCTCTTCCCTCTGCGACCCCATTGCCCCCGCCCACTCCCTACTCTATGGCCTGACTTTCGGATAAATGACAATGTTTGACAAGGCAAACAATACACGCATTCTCATATTAAGGGACAATGCAAAATGGCAAATGGTGGCGACCTCTCACTGATTACTGAAAAACAGTTGTGAGTGACACTGACACAGTTGTCACTGAACGGATGCCAAGCTGACTCATTGCACATATCACGCCCACAACATTGCCACACCATGACCCTCCGTACCCCCTTTGACACTGCCCCGCCTCTTTTCGTCTGTTTACTCGTGCTCTGAACGTGATCTTGTTTCACCCAATCGGTTTGATTTGACACTACTTGCAGTTTCATTTATTAGACCCCTTACTCTAAAAAGGAGTAGAGGGGTCTATTAGGTTTGTCAGAAGCAAAATGTAGATGTCCGAACTTCCGTATATATATTCTTGATCAGCATCAACAGGCGAGCCGATATAAAGCCGATAACTGTATGTCTATCCGTCCGTCTGCACTAGAAGTATTACAGGGTCTTTTTCAGTCTTTTTCAGACTTGCTCGACTGCAGCCTTTCTTACTTTTTGTTATTACTACATGTGCAAAAATGGGACAGCTCTCAAAACAAGTTACACGTGGCTCCTGGCTAACTTTGACCCCATTTTGACTTTTCTTCAGAAATGAAAGTGACACACAATTTGCCACCTCTTAAACGTGTCCTTATTTTCAGACCCCGTAGTTTGTCAGAAGCGAATGTGAGTTACAGTCAGATAGTTGCGTGGCGGAACCAATAAAGTATATATATTCTTGATCAGCATCAACAGCCGAGTCGATGTAGCAATGTCCATCAGTCCGCCAAAGATAAAGTATCCAGTCGTGCATATTGCGTGACTTGGTTTGATATGATATAGTGGTTCGATCTTCAAAAAATTTGGATTGCACAAATTTGTACCAAATGCATATGGAGTAAATTCGGTTAAGATAGTACAAAACTAATTTTTTAACGAACATTATATTGGTTCTATGAAGTTTTGTAAATGTGCAACTTAAATCAGTGTCTGACATATTTATACTAGTCTACTCAGAACTTGATATATGTAAATATAGAAATTATCTATGCTATATTCAGTTTACCCTTTAAAGGGCTAGCAACAGAATCGGGAAACCAACATTTTATTTATTTTCCAAGAAATTCCACTAAATATTTTCTTTATTTAGTTAGTCCTGGCAAATTGGCTGTCATTACACAGCCCTTTTGCCAATTTAAGCCCTTGAAATTCATTCAATTCCAGTTTCAGCTAAAGCAGCTTCCGCGTCACAAAAGAGGGAAATGGAAAATGGAAAATGAAAAAGAAGTGACCCGCATCAGTTCGATATAAAATCCTCTTTGTTGCTCCTCAAAGCGAAAACTTTTTCAATTAAACATTTCTTCTTAAAAATACAGACACGCACAGACATGCCACAACAAAAATGAACCAACAACAAGATATGAATCGACAAACACATACCCTGTATTTACTTTTCTAAGAGTTTACTTTGAAACTAATCACAATTATTGATAGAGAAAATACACATATTAATTTATGCTCGATGCACTGTTAATATATTAAAATAATTAGTTGTATTGTAATATGTCCGCAGGGTATAAAGCAAAACTCGAGTCCACACGAAACACATAAACATTACATTTCTGATGTGCAACAGATTTGTGCTACCCGAAAAACTGATGCGCGTCCTCAATCGCCAATATCAACAAACACTCGTATATGTGAACACCAGACTCTTTTGCTTGGCATCGTATTTTGATGATATTATTTTGGTATTTTTATTATTGCAAGCAATTCAAAATTATTTGGAGAATCGCATCTGTACAGCCAAATATTTATTGTGTATTGTTCCCTCTGCAGACGCATCTCTGTTACCAAATAAACAATACCAACAGCAGAACGCTTGTTTTTAAATACCAAACGAAAAGTATATACGTAGTAAAATAAATTTAATATGTACTCTATAAATATTAGCTAAGGAAAATTGATAGTTTAATTAATTAAAAAATTTATTAATGATAAATATTTCTAAAAATATGAAACGCGTTAAGCTTATTTATTTCGATACATGTCTATTATCAAAGAGACCTATATCTTTGATAAATTTCAATAATTTTAAGCCTAACTAACGTCATTTCAGACCGCTTATTAAAAATGTACACACACAAAGACAGTCGAGAGCGGTAGTAAAAGTGAAATTAATAAAGAAAAAGAAAGGAAATGAAGTATACGTACTGTGTGCCCCTGTTCGAGAGGCTTTCCTTGGATCTGTATCTGTATCACTCTGTAATTTTTTTCACTTATTCCCTTTTCTTGCATATCTTTTCCCATGTTCTGTCTTATCATTGTGACATTTGACATTTTGAAAATATTATGCATTTTCCCACATTTGCTTACAAAATGCGCCAAGAATGAGTATTATAAAAATGCAGGGAGACATTATGCGACAACAAGAGATAGGAGATAGGTGAAGACGGGGGGCTGTCAACTGGCAACAGTTGCAAAACACCAGGCAGCAAGACGAGAGGGAACTTCAGCTACTTGTCGACGCTTTTGCAGTTGTTCATCTTCTTGTTGTTGTGTTTATCTTGGCCACGTAGATGAAGCCAAGTTGTTGCCTTATTTGCCTCTGGTTGGTAATTAAGTTACGAGTTAGGGCCAAAAGTTAGCGACGTGTACCAGCACGTGTCTTTTTCGAGGGGGACTTAGGTCTGCCTATCGGAAGCTGTCACTTTTATATTAAATTGCTGCAGAACACCGAGAACACATTTCGCTTTCATTTTGACATTAATATTAATATTCAATTAGTCAGCCCACACTCTTGTCCCCCCCGGCTGTCCAATTAATGTTAATTATGCTAAGTAGGCCAGGCCACTTGCATGTTTTCATTATTTTCCGCACAAATAACCCTCAAGTTATAGCAGTTTCTTTTCTGATCAGGCTCATAAATCCTGCTCCCCAAATGTCAGCACAAAATTGATTTGCTTTCTTCCGCTCCAGCTTCAGCTCCATTTGATTTCTGTCATTATCTTAGTGTCAATGTTTCCAAGCATTGTTAATTGCCATTAAATTGCTAAATTTGTTGGCGCTAAAATTCAAATTAAGAAAAGCAATTGAAAAAGTTCTTCGATACGCCCCAGAGCCTACTTTGTTTATTATGCTAATTGAGTAGCAAAGCGCGTCCTTCTTCAAGGCAGTTCACTGTACTATTCAGGTGCGGGTAGCAGCCAAAAGGGGATGGTGAGGGGGAAGAGCAGTGAATTTATTGTTTCTATCTGCTGAGTAAGACTATATCGGCTTGCCAATAATTGAATACCCTCTACAGTCTTCATATGGAAATATTTTGGTTTCAATTTCGAAATAAAACAGATTTATATTTTGTGTATTAAATGAAATTGGAGTTAAATTACCTCTTAGTATATTTAACTTATTTTTTTTCTTAAACTTTCTGATGAGTGTTTCTTAAGTTTTACGACAAAACTGAGTTATTTGTTTATTTGCTTCAACTCCCTTTATCTATTTCCATCATATTGATTTTTCCAGGGTCCCTGAGGCGGTATTCTAGTTATTTAAATTTTAACATGTTTTTCTCATAATTAGACAGCTTAAGTATTCAAAAATATTTTTCGAAATTCTAATTATTTAAAAAGTTACAATCGTTCTATGTCAAATGAGATGATGTAAAACGTCCATACGGTCTCCAGGGTATCTCAACCTCACATTAAACGATTTACTTTAAATTTGTCATGAATTTTCTTAGAATACACCTCTATCGCATAAACCAAAAAAAACTGAAAAATTTAAATATTTTTATCTACATTTTTGAACTATCGTCCTTATATGTTATTTTGTTTTTTTTAATTCATGCCATAGACATTAATTTTAATTAAGATTTTCTACATTTTTTTTAAGATGACCATAAAGGTAGAAATCGTAGCGACGAGGGCAGTGCTTTAAATCGATGGAAAATATCAAAATTTATTTTACACGCCTTCCAAAATACTCGAAATTCAGCACTCTAGACTACAATAGCCCCTGAAGTTAACCTTCATAAATGGTAGCCAATGTCAAATAAATGATTTTCCCTTTAGCCAGTTCGGCACACACATTAGCGACGTTACTGCTCGCATGTGTTACCATTTATAAGTCATGGCCGACAACGCTGTGAAATTACGTATACGTAGAGGGATAAGGGGGTGTACAGGGGAATAGAGAGGTGGTGGGAATAGTGGGCCACTGGGACAGCGATTCCAACTGCACCTGTGTCCGGGTGCCACGCATATTTAAGCATTCCAAAACTTTGCGCTTCTCAACCTTTAGTCGAATCATGTCCCCCCCCCCTCACTTCGTGTCTCTTGGCTTCACTTCTCACTCTATCGACATTTGGTGATTCTGAAATTGAGTTTCCTTTCAGTTCCGGTCAGTGCATATTAACTGGACCAATCGCAGTCAGCTAACCGTGCAAACTGTTAAATGTTTGCATATCAATCATTGCTCTTAATTGTTTATACCCTGTTGGAGGGTGTGATAGGTTTCTTAAAAGTACTCAACGGGCGATATAAGCTAGAGGAGTTGTGTTTACTCGTATTAAATTTGTAAATATTATTTAGTATTATTTAGAAACACATTATACTGGTACTGGATATATAAGGGTTGTGTGAACTCTACTTTTGATGCTTGTTTCACTTCGCTTTCTGTTTCAATTCCTTCTATTCCCGCTTCCGCTTCCCGAGAACTCACTTGAAACTCAAATTCAAATACGGATTCAAATTCAGACGTTGGAAAACATTTCAACTGTTTCGGTCTTTCAGCCTTAACCAACTGGGAGCCATACATTTTGCAATGTTTCAGTACCTGGCACTGTTGTTGCCAAATAACCTCAATTTTGCTGTGCTTCGCTTCCGGTTCCCAAGTGTATTTCCTTCGAGCCCACTCCAAGAACACAAACACCCAAATTTTAACGAAAAATACAATGAAAAAGGTTAACAAAAAAGTTTTGTTTACAGCCCAAAGGCAAGTGGAAGCTCCAGTTAGATGCAGTTGCTCAGGTGTTGCTCTGCTAAGAGTAGACACAATCAGATATGGTCTCATAAATAACTTTCACAATTTATATTGATATGCAGACGAATTTGTGCAGCTAAAGGCTAGGGCTTTGAATAGGTTCGACATATATATTTTATGGACTTCTAGGTTAGATTTTATATAGGTTATGATCCCTGTTTTGTATATTTATAAATTGGACATCTCTAGACTCACCTAAAATCCTCACTCGCATAGCAGTCTCCAAGAAATCGGCACTGCAGTGTATTGCACTGAGTGGCCTTCACCTCGTGCTGTACTTCATAGGTGATGTTGAAGCCATACACGTCCAGCAAACGGTCCAGAGCTCTGAGGTGTGTGCCGTCCAATGAAGACATAACGAAGCGTATCTCCAGGTACTGACTGTTGAACTGCATCCAGGTGACTTGAGTGACGTCGTCCTCGGTTAAGGTGAAGACCCGGTGAGCTGGGACCTTGAAGTCATCCGAGTAATACATGTACTCTGTGAACTTGAGACCGCCCAGCACATACAGCTGTGTCAGATAGACCACAATCGATACATTGCCCTGGGCAGAGGCTCTTGGTAGCTCGGATGCGTCTATTATCCAAACGCATTCAATGGGCGTGACAAAGCGATGAGGAAAATTTGGCGTTTGTATGATTCCCACGCGAGACTTCAGGATGCCACCACAGTCAGAAGGCGAAGAGGATGATAAGGAGCCTGAGGCGGTGGAGGGAAAGCCGCTGGCATCTATTGCATGCCCGGCAATGCCAAAGGCATTCAGGGCAATGTTGTGCTTAGCCGCGGGGAAGGGCGGTGGAGGTGGCAGCGGCACGGTGGGCAGTGAAAACTTTTGATCCGCATTGCTTTGCCGCTTGTGACGTTGCTGCTGGTGCTGGTGCTGGTGCTGAGGCTGCACCACAAGTTGTTGCTGGTGATGATTTGCCAACAATGTTGCCACCGGCAGCAGCATGAACAGCAGCAATGTCCTTGATAACCTGACGGTTGTCAGCGGCAACATTGACTTGGCTTTTGTTCTCAGTTCTCTCGCTTATAATAGTTCAACTGCCTTGTCGTTGTCGTGGTCGTCGTCTGCCTCTTGTCTTATCATTTGACCTGCGATGTATTGCATGTTGTCGTCGTAGTTGTAGTTGTTGCTGCCACGTCAGAGCTGCCTCGCATTGACTTTGGACACACTGCAAAAGCGGGAGATACAAAAATAGGAAATAGAATATGAAATTTTTTTTGTTTTGTAAAAACCATTTTGACAGCTGTCGTTTGCATTTGAATAACTGCCGCTGTCATTCCCAACCCCACACTCCACACCACACACAACACACTACACCTCGCATACTAGCAAATCGTAAACTGTCAGCAAGAAAAGCAATTTAAAAATCCACTAAAAACGGAGCCCACTGGCACGCATCAATCATGGGCTGCCGTGGAAGCGTATATGCTCATAAAACAAAGGACCCAAAATGCTCCAAAACTCAAGCGCTTTTCTTTGTCAACTTTCAAATTGTTTTCCCATATTTTGTTGAACTTGTCTCCTATTTTTTCATTTCATTTCCAGCCTGGCTGTGCTCAAGTCCCTCCGTTTTTCTACCATTTGCCTGCGAGGCCTTAGGCGTTCACAGTGCCACATTGCACAGCTCTTCAAATGGTTGACTTTTGTTAGTTTTGGTGGTTCTTTAGGGTCCGTTTTTTTATGCCAACAGGCAGATTCACTGAAAAACAGATGAGAAAGCCTGAGCCGGGAAAAAAATTGGATAAGCAGATAGACGAGTACTTAAAACACTTTTAAAGAAAGTTTACTTTTCTCATTTACCCACTTTGTGAATGTTTTCAATGTCAAATCCGTCTTCAAACCCAAACTACATGGAAATATTTATGGGATATACATAAAAATTTAATAAAATACGATAGTTGGAAAAATTCTTTAAAGAAAATCCATTTACGGAATTTCATTCATAATCCAAAATATCTGACATAAGTTGTTATAACGTTTTGAAGTTCAACTGTCACACCTCGTCTTAGTAATTTGTGTCTACATCCAACTTTTCATCGAACGCATGAATACGACGCGTACTACTTTAAGACAAGGCGTTGTCAAAGTTTGTTAAAAAGGTGGATAAACTTTGTTGCTGCTTCTACTGTTTCTGCTGCTTCGTGCGCTAACAAGTTTAATCAAATGACAATGTCGTAACACGTGCATACTTTTGAACGCCCAAAGGCTATAGACGCCCTCGAGCCAAGACAAGTTTGGGCTGACAATTCGGGCACACACCTAAACACACACCTAAACACATGCGAGTATGCAAAGTCATAGGCATTTCTAACTCCCACTCAACACACGTAACCCCAATGTTCGTCCCAGTGTGCGTGAGAGTGCGCGATTCTTACATTCAAATTGCTTTAGTTACGCATTTTAAGCATAATGAATAATTTTTTTTATAACTTGGTATGCGAATTTTGTGCCAGCCAAAAGTTAATTTACGCCTTGCGTTATATATTAAATCTCATGAGAGTTTCGTTTTAAAGTTATTACACACGATAAGAAAATGAAATGAGTTGATGAGAGATATATTTTACATATAGGCACGCCAACAAACTCTGCTCAGTATTGCTTAAATACTGGCGAGACAACAGTGGAAAAAGTGCTTCAGTAAATTCATTTGATTAAACCGCGCAAAAGTATGCAACAGAATTTCATTGAAACAACTCAGATCTCGTTTCGTTAATAATTCAAATTACAAAGTGCTGCCTACTTTTGGGCTGTTTCATTTTTGGATGCCACAACAATTTCTAGCACGAATTTAAACACTAATGCAGTGAGCAGCTTGCTTATCGGTGCTGGCAAAAGAAAATAAATAATTCAATTGGAAAACAATAATTAAATGTGTTAAGCTCAGAAAGCAGAGTTGTAAAATTGCTCTGTAGATATTAAAATGCAAATATCTAGCATAATTTGGCATTACGGTTAAAATAATGAATAAATTAAGTCAAGTAATTTTGCGCTAGATTTGATCCAGTTAATCTTCACTTTTGAAATAAAAAATCGAATGAAAATCGAATCTGCATTTATTTTTGTTATCACTTTTCGCTTGAAACAATGACGTGTGAGCGGGTAAAAGGCGGGCACTTCAACCTCAACTCAGATACTGATAAGGAACCTCTGGGCCCAACGAGCGGTTCAGTGCCGTTGGCGTTGGCGTTGCCGTTGCCGCTGCCGTCGACTCGCCGAGCAAATTGCCAATTTAAATTGGCCGCGGTAAATTAGTCGAGTTATCAGCCTCCACGGTGGCAGGTGTACGGATTGCGAGGGTTACGAATCGGTCTCTATATATTCAATTTCCAATAACATTTGGTAATGCCAAATTATTTGTGGAATGAAACGGAAATTGTAACGTGTCTAATTGCAAATATGCTCAAATAGTAAAAATCTAAAAAATTATTATAAATTCATTAGTAATAACAGATATGAGTGCATAATTTGAGTACCCGTATTATGAGTTCGCATTGTGTATGACTTAGTAGTGCGGTGACGTGACGGTGCAGTGGATCACCGCTAAGCATGAGTTTCGTGAAATTAAATTTAATGAAATTCGTGGAAGTTTTAAGTGTGAGCTGAAATTCGAAGAGTGAATTCGCTGGTGCCATTTAAAATACTGTCTTATCGGTGTTCTTGAAGTTATTGAGTAAATTCGATAAGAAACTGTTCCTTTTGCTGATCTGCCTTGTCGAATGTTGTTGTTGAACTTGCTCTATTTAACAAATGGAGCAGCCTGCAAATCAATCACATATCGCCTGATATGGATATCTAATCGTGGAGCACAAGCCCAATATAGTTAGTTTTTTTGAAATTCACTTTTAAAGTGAAAAGCTCAAGTGTTTTACTTTTAAATTACTTATAATGCCAATTAATGCTTACGTTACTAGTGACAATATTAAGAATTAATAAAGCAAATATTATGTGTGTGAACTAATAACTCGGATTAAATATAAATACTTTAAATTCCGAGGTATTAAAATAAATAATTTCGAATGCAACCTCAAAGATTCAGTGAAAATAAAGAAATTAACCTACTAAAATTAGGGAAACTTGTGCTTTATATGATTTGATGAAAACACAGAGGGAAAACATGAAAATCAAGTTAAAAGAAAACCAACAAAGAACTGCTGATAACTGCAAAACAAAATGTCAATAAAATAATATAAATGACGGACTCGTGACTCTTGTCGTTGTTCTTGTTGTTGTTGTTGTTGTGCCTTTAGTTGCTGTTGTTGTTGAAAGTGAAATACGAATGATTATTAATGTTAAAAGAAATACAATAACAACAAACAACTGTTTATTGTTGTTGCCTTCGATTCGCAATACACCAAAGTTGTGTGCCGTTATCTAGATGTCGTGTAAGGAAATAACCAAACTTGATTACGATATGCATCATGATATTGAATGGGGAATACTTGGTAGAGTCAGCAGAAATGCTTCAAATTACCCAATACTTGACCAAACGCCGTGTGCCGTTTGCCGTGTTCCGTGTGCCGTGGATTTGGCCAAATGTCTGGTCAGCTGATAAGATAGAAAACTCGGAGTAGGCAAGTTTGATTCATGGCCAACAGCTCAATGAGGCCAATCGGGCTTTCTTAATGCCCCTAAGCTTTTGGCCAAACAATGAAAGCCTTTGCCTTTTCCACCCCCGACCACCCCTCCACCAGCATAAATAGAAAACAATTAGGCATTTGAAGCGATAAGAGATTAACGATAAAAATTATTCACTGCCATTGTTACTGATCTCTGGCTCAAAGGGTCGGAGGGTCAGAGGGGTGAGAAGGGGGAAAATGTAAAACTTATGCAGCTCCGGGCATTGGCTAATTAAACCGACCCGTTTAACCATTTGGCGATGCGTGAAAATTGTTAACTTCACAAGTTTTTCTGTAGGCACGACCTCTACACGGCCAACAATCAGATGAAAAGTTAATTTTCATTTTACTTTTGTGCTCATCGGAACTAGTTACTGAAAGGGCTCTAAACGAATCAATATTTATTTACATGCCTGGCCAATTAAGTATGCCGTTATAAATTTAATCAGTTAAAACAAACGAAAAATAAACACGCTCATGGAGAATGTGTGTTGGTGGGCGATAAATGGCCAAGGCAATGGCTCTTCAGATAACACGGCTAAAACACTCCACTGGCAATGCGACAAAATATCACAGAAATCGGTATTCAAATCCGTTCACTTCATTTACAACAATTGCAAACGAGTGCAACAGTTTTACAGCGTCAATTAAATATGTGGCCATAAATCACAATTGTGGCTACAGTAATCAATGGAGGGTTAAGGTCTGTTAACTCTGCTGTTGCTGTATTATTTGCAGGCATCCATAATAATAACAATAACAATAACAATAACTAGAACAAATAACAAATAGCAAACAATAAAAGATGTGTGCGATAAATATGCCAAAACAATAGTAGCTGGCACTAACTAACCGCAGTAAACAAACCAACTATTTACGCCCAACGTGTGAGGCACTGACCTTCTGAACCCACCTGTGCCCCACTCACCACCCACCAGCCTCCCTCACTCCACATTCAACTCACCCTCCAAAAATGGCCTGCTTTCCGCGGCTCTTCCATCACCGGAGCAAAAACAAATTTACGCCATCACAAGATGAGAACACCGACACGATACTCAACACTCAAGATAGCCCTGTGGTAAGTTTCTCCCTCATTTGCTCTCTCTCTCTCACTGTCTCTCTGCCTCTCTGCCTCTCTTTTCTCTCTATTTCCCACTATACACCAGTGTAGAGACCATTTTTTGTTGACACTCTTTGTGTGCTTCGATAAGCAACACTGATAAGTTCATTAAGTGTTTAATTAAGTTAAGCGCGGGGAGAGCTACAAATTACTTGATATCGTAAATAATGCTATAACAAAGCACGACAGAAGCCAAACAAAAAACTGGCTAAAAAATGACTAAAAAAGTGTCTGGCTAAAATTTGCCGGCCTTATCAATGGGGCTCTGTTAATGTGACGTTCACTTTTCAAACGCCAATCAGGGAAATTATAGATATACAAAATTCAGAGCAGCAATAGTAAAAGCACACAATAAAAAGTTCGAAAATAATAAACTCTGGAAGTTTCAATATTATGAAAAATATTACTGTGTTCATGTAAGAAAGCTACAATTATATTAAGTAAAATGGAAATATTATTTTTATTTGTCTTTTGGCTGGCTTCAAAGATCTGGTGGAAAATCATTGCTCTAATATTTTATTGATATTTCGGTCACGTGTTCAAATAGAGTCAAGGGTTCTATTAAGTGTGTCAAATTCAAATGTGCGTAATAGGTAGAAGGAGGCTCTTCCCAATATACTCATACTATATACAGTGAAAGCTCCCTTGAACGGACAGTAACGGTTCCAGTTCTGAAGAGATATGTCCGACTAAGAGAACGGATTTTGTATTAAAATCATGCTACAATAAATACTATAAAATAGTAGGGCTAAGGGTGCTGTTTGCCCTAGGGAGTAGAGCGTTCACTGTATATGTATGTGTACTTGATCAGCAAGAACAACAGAGTTGTGGTCAAAAACTTTAAATTTGCATGAAAAAATGTAGAGTTAGTTATATAAGCGATCGCAATCAAACATTATGTGTATATCAAGGCGCTCACTAAGTTTGATCCGAATCGGACAACAAAATCCATTAGCTCGCCTTGGAAAAAACGGTCAAAAATTGTTGATATGTATGGAAAAATTTGCTTTAGTATGTGTACAGGGTGTTTTAGAGTCGGCTCACTCGACTGTAGCCTTTCTTACTATTTGTTTATTATGAACGTCTTTGTATAACATAACACATGAATGCTAATAAAGCATAAAATATTATGAACAACTGTTCTTTCATACAATTAGTTATGGGTTTATATAGAGATTTAAAATAACATAAATAGAGAGTATTAGTACTACTAGTGCTAGTACTACTTGTACTGAAACTTACTAGTACTCTTGAAATCGATTTGTATTGATAAGCCCAGTCAATAACTCAACAGAACTCAATTCAAATTTGATTTGTTTACCAAGGGTATGTTTATTAACAGGAAGAAACTCACTGATTTGCAATTGAATTCCGAATGAAATTGACAACACAAAATTACTCGTGGGTATAAAAATATTGCAATTTCTGTAATGGAATTTGAGTTGATGCAATCTCAGCAGTTTATCAATGGGGCACACTCAATATGCAAAATATGATGAGTATGCATATGAATAGGTGTAGAATGAATCTCATGCATAAATCGAGTGGCAAATATAGTAGGGACACACACACACACACAGACACAGAAAGACACACAATTCGAGGATGCATAGTTATCTTTGGAAATGCCTAAGGATTAGATGATATCAGAGTTTAGGCAAGTGGCGCTGTCAGGATGAGGACCTTTTTGAGATCGACATGATTGCACGTTGTTGTCATTCGAAATAACTTCAAAGTCATAAATAGCAGACAAACAGCCCCCGAGGGAAGAATAAATGCAATGAGTTTATCAGAAAACATTTGACAACACACAAAAAAAATTGAGAATTCCTTTGGAGACATACTCGTTTGCTCTCAGTGCGATTAAGAGTGTAAAAAAAGCAACAATCGAAGTATTCACTAGTCAGTGAGTTTGGTTTGATTTCTTGTACATCTCAATCGAAACCAAAAAATCCGGAAAATGGAAAACCTGTCGAAAATGCCATCGTTTAGTGCTGATTAACATATCAAAGCAGGGACAACCACGCGACTTGCATATTGACATGTGTTTATTTATGTGGGTTACAGACTGTCAACTGACATCTACACCAACAGAAACATCCACCGAAATAATGTTTGTACATCTCGGTAGAAAAGGTTTGAATATTTTATTGCCTACATGCCTGTCTGCCAATTGGGCGATAAGAAACTCCGCCTTCTTCGGAAATTGCCTTTTGGGCTTAGGCTAAAAATAAAAACGAAGCCTTTTAAGTCTTGTCTAAGCTGGAAATGAATAAGTCACTAATCGTTGTCGTCAACTTGCTCCAAAGCAACCAAAACTCTTCTCCTTTTAAACCACGTACTCAAAAGCAGTACAAAGTGCGTGTCGGCAAAAAGTGCGTGAGTGGTAGGAAGAACAAAAAAGTCCAACCTCAATAGCCTTTTTAAAAAGAAATACACAAAACTTGCAAATAAAAAATTTAGCAGCTCAGAAACTTTTAAGCATTTCAAAGATGACCCTGGAATAATAAGAAAGAGAGGCTACAGTCGAAAGGGACGGCGAGCTTTGCTATATCGTTTTGCCTGTTGCTGTTTATCAAAAATATATATTCTCCGTTTGCCGGTTACACACGTTTTACTTCTGACAAACCACATAGATCCCTGTACTCATTTTAAGTACGGGGTCTAAAAGATATTAATGATTCTTAAAATAGCTTCCACTTTATTTCAATATGATTTAATTACTATTGAAAGATTGAATCAAATGAAAAAAAAGTCAAGTCTAACCTTGGATTTATCTTAATCTGTAACATCTTTGTTGTCATTGAATGACTCTTATTTGGAAACCTTATAAACTGTTTTATTTTGAATTTTAGTTGTTATTAATTTCGACCCCGTACTCCCATTGTAATGCGTATTTTTATTTAATTTTAATTACAATTTTTTAACGAAATTTAAATATTTAAATTTATATGTATATTGAATTGATACCAGTGCCTAGCACTGGTCGGCATGGCAGCGTCTGCGAGCAGCGCTTGGGTGATATTGCAGCTAAATTGCATAAACTTTGTAATGTGATAACTTTCTTGTTAATAGGCGGATTTTAATGCCGCGTTCGGGATCGTTTGATATGATACTCCTCTAATGTTTAATTACAAACACTGTACTATTTGATTAAATGCCTTAAAACCGGCGTTGAAGTTTAAAAGTTTTTTAGCTCTTATGAGAAAAGGCGGCGTGGCAGCTCAAAATTTTTAATTACATTGCATTAAGGCTGTCTCTAGGAACCTCCATAAAAAAAGTATACATTAATCGAATGAATATGAAACCCGATTTTTATTAAATTCAAAAATTGTACACTGAAATTAAAAGCTTTTGTATTAAATGTATTTCAAACCAAATGTACACTGTGAGGGTGTTATTGGGATTGTGCGAACAAGCTTTGACCGTCTCTCCGTACGTATGAACGACGATATATCCAAGTTGGTAAAAGCTAGAAATACCAAAATTGGTACGTAGACTACTTTAATGTGCAGGTAGATCATGCTTAATTTATATATTTGCTACGCCCCTAACCACCCCCGCAAATTGTAAAAAACTTATTAAAAACTAATGAAGCTATCGACATAATAATCCACCCCAAGTTTGATCCGGATCAGACAGCAGTGTATATCTCCCATACGTCAATCGGCCCAAAATATGTTATTTGTATGAAAAAATTGTGTAAGTATAGTAAATGCAAGCGCGATAGAGCGTACTTCTTCTTCTTCTTGCTTTGCCGCGTTTCGTTTTTATTCACCTATCGATACCAGTTATTTAGTTCATTTAAGTGATTCATTATCTATAAATTTATAATGAGCTCAAGCTACTATATTAAATAATCGATTGCTGACTTTGATCAGCTGTTCAGCTGAATCGTTCGAGTTGCGTTTACTAGAATCAATTGGATTTCTGATTGATTTAGCACACAAAGTGAAGATTTCTATATTCTCAAGGCGGGACCGGACTTCTCACAGGGTATCTCATAGTCGGGTGAGCCCGACTGTACTTTGATTCTTGTTACTTTTTCTACTCTTGGAGTACAGCAAAGATTAAATAAAAATTCTTGAATCCATAAGTAAATGAAAAATAATTTACTTTTTTTATTGGCGTGTCAATAAAAGCCTCTAAATAAAAACAACAAGAAAATAATACTGTCGAGTATTGTAGGCTAGCAAATGTCAATAGTGGAGAATTCTATATTTATACATATATGAAAAGCCTGTTAGTCATCCAAGATAACAAGAATAAGTGAATGAATTTCTTATTTGGTTGGGCAAAATGTTGTTTATGAAGTGAAATGAAATGATATGAGATACTGGAATGCTTTCAAAATTTATAGCAATTTAAAGCTATGGGATCAACACACATGAAGCCCATCAATCCGATAAAACCATATGAAAATCCTCACAGCTGTCAAATAATCAAAAGTGTGCAAAGCCCCGACAGACACATTCATCAAGTATACGTAACTTGTGAATCTGATTCAAACAAATGACAGTTTTGTATCCAATGATGAAAAGCAAAGCACAAAAGTATGAATAATCTTCACCGCATAAAGCATATAGAAACATTTTTATAAGTTACAATGTCAGGACAATGGCATTTTGTAGTTTGTTGGTTTTTTTTTGGCCCTCAGTTGTTCTCTTGTTGTTTATTGAGGCTCAACGGAAGGATAAACTGCAGCTAACAAAAAAGAGGAAAAATGAAAAAATGAGCAGGGCAACTGCAAAACTCCCGGCATTTATCAGGCTGTGTCAGCAGCAGATTGATTTCAAAGCTAACTCGCAGACACACAACAGGGTGATTCACAAACCAACTAAGTCCTTCGACCCACAGACAGATGAGAGGAAAACCAAGCCAGCATTATTTGCTCACTTTCACCGATTGTTTATTATGCCCTTGCACGGGGTATTACGGTTTGTCACAAGGCTTGCAACTTTATGGACTTCATAAGGTATTCTTGATCAGCCTTAACAGAGGAGTCGAAAAAGCTATGCTGGTTTCAGGTACAAATGGGTATTCTTGTGGCACGTACTTCATATGATAAAATCGTGTTATATGCACACCTATCTGGAACAATCGGTTAGGAGTTTTTGTCTATTGATAGACTTTAATCGAATTCCCGTCGAATAAGCAAATTTCATTTAGGTTGGGGTACTTGGAAATACAGTGAAAACTCTTTTGGACGGACAGCCACGGTTCAAGTACTTTTGTTCGCCCAAGGGTGATGTCCGCCTAAGTGATTTTGTATGAAAATCATGCTGAAAAACTATAAAATTCGTGCGGTTAAAGAAGCTGTCCGTCTGAGGGAGCTGTCCGCCAGTAGAGCTTTCACTGTACATGGTATATACATGGCTATAGTGTTTTTTATAAATCCTCCCAATATATTGTATATAGCTGCAAGGGTATTGTGTCTTCGGAGAGACGTAGATAACCACTTGCCCTGTTTTATTTTTTTACATTTTTCAGTACAGGTCACAGTTGTTGTTCTTTTAGCTGTCGTTTATTTTATATTCCTTTTGTTTGACGCGACCTGTTGACGTTTGATGCGATTTGCCGTTTTCTATGCCGAATAAAGTTAAATTATGTCGGGCATAAATTTTAACAGTCTGTCAAGTTAAATCCTTCTGTGTACTCGTATATGTCAACTGAGGTTTCACTCACCTTTAGACTTTGATTCACAGGAGATTTTTATACCCTTGCAGTATGCAGTAACATATTTTTTATCACGAAGTTTCTAACGTATTAAAGGAGGCGTGGTCAAGCCCATAAATATTGAATAAACTTGGTCTGCAGAGTCAATATAGCCATGTCCGTCTGTCCATCTATTTATATGCAAAATAGTCTACAAGTTGCAAATCTATCATACTATAACTTGGTGCTGCTTTGTATTCTCTCAGCACTTATGTATGTTAAAGTCGATCAAATTGAACGACTATATCATATGATAACGTTATTATGGATCCCATAGGAACAATCGGCTGAAAAATTTCTTTAATCTATCTCAAACAATATCTGCCTTTATGCCCCATTTAGTAGCAAATCCCATGCGCAAGCCAAAAATTCATCTAGATCGGACCGTTATATCAAGAAGCTATGTACCATAGAAACAATCGGTAGGAAATACTTTTGTGTTTTGTTATAATTAAAACCAAGTTAATTCAATATCGTTGGGCAGGGTATTTAATCTTTGGCGAGCGGAAGATAACAGTTTTTTTGTTTTTGTTAGTACATTTAATTCTTAGCAGTGTCTCGCTCTGCTGTTTATATATATTTTTTTATTTTTAACAAACATTTAATTTGTAGCTTTGTGGCTTACTCTTACCAGTACAGTCTGAAAAGTTTAAATTTTTGTATCCTTTTAATACAGTGTGGTAAATAGCTTAAAAGATGATCGGTTTCCATAATCCAAAAACGGACTTTTTTTGGGCATACTTGCTAGAACTAGGTCCAGATTAAAATAAATTATTAAGTTCCTACAGTAGTAATATTAGTAAGAGAAAACATATTTAAATGTAAAGAGTTACCATCCATATCTGAACATTGTGTATTTGTTCTACTTGTCGATTTCTTTTCATTCAAAAAAATTTGAAATATATAGACCAATTGATGTCTTTTTTGATTGAGATTTTCATAGATCTTTAAAGACTTAGATCTTTACGTGACAAATGAAGTAAAACTTTTACTTATTTTATTTTAGTTTCCCTACTTAAATTTTATAGTTGTTAAAGTTTATGTTTTTCAATCCAGTTCTAGCTTTAAACTTTTTTTTTACGTTCTTTTCCAGCAAATTGGACTCTACATACGGCGTGAGGAGAAACCACTGTACACACCCATTTTAACGCCCAATGCTAGTGAGGTGAGTGCCGATATATAAAATTTGTGTAGAGTTTGTAGAGCACAACTGTTGTCAAGCACTAAACTGAACCAACGTGGGTTCCAGCTGATTGCCAATAGCTACAATAGCTAGCCAAGCGTTATCTGCTTGTCTTTGGCAAACCCAATTAATATTTGCACACATGTTTCTTATACTTTCAAACGAAAATGACGCAAACAACAACAACACAACAACAACCACTTGTAAATACACACACACCACAACACAACAACACACAAACTATGTACACATGGACCCACGCATGCACCCTGCACTTGTGTTTGTCTTTGTAAATGTTTGGGAACTCCTTGGTCCCGATTAGGCGCAACTGCAGCGCCTGAAACAACTGCCGGCAGGAGCTAGCTCTGCCGTGGGCGATGGGAGTTCAGAGAACCCCCAGAACCAGGAGCAACAACAGCAGCAACAGCCCAAGAAATTCATATCCCACAAGACCAAGTTAAAGGTCGATACAGAGAAAGAGAAGGAGAGGGAGAACGGACTCAATAGTAGTGCAACTAATGTCACACGTGCCAATTCAAAATTAAAGCCCGTCAAAGAGCGGCGCCCAACGGCACTACCCACCGAGGCGCCCAACGTGGTGGATGACGATGAGGAAAGTGAAAGTGAAAGGAAAATTAACAAGGAAACGGCTGTTGTTGCTGATGTTGTGGATGGCGAGTCAAAGCTCAGAGTAAATGTGAATGGCATAATTGATGGGAGTGGTGACAATGAGCCAACACCCACACCGACACCAAGTACAAAGGAAAATGTAAAGTTTTTCATTGGTCATACACAGGAACTGCAAAATGACGACACTTTGTCCTGTCAAAGCAACGATGCGAACAACAACAGCAACAGCAACAATAAATTAACCAATGGCATCCTGCAGCTGGATCAACACGGATATGAAAATGAGCAAAAATGGTTGGAATCAGCCACTCCAGCACTGACACAGAAGGTTCCGGCAAAGAGCTATAGCAATGCGTCACTCAATTATTTGAGAAGGTCCAAGAGCACGATTGTCCTAGAGCCAACAACCCCAACGAGCAACACACAGAAACGTCGTGTCTCCACGATGCCCGTCATCAATATACCACCGCCTCCGCCGATGCCAGTCGAGCTTCTAAAACCCGTGACCCCACTGCATCTCCGGAAGAAACGGAGTGGCGAAAGGCAAATGGAGGAAAGGGAGCGAATAGAGGAAAAGCATGACCAGGAGAAGCATTCGACAGATTCCACGTTGCATGGCCAAAACAGTCAGAGTCAGGTATGTAGTGAACACACTGGTTAATGGCTACACTGACTGCCAAAAGTCAGCTGCTACCAACTGCCAAGAGTCAAAGACTTTCTTTTATTTACTTTTATTACCTTAAACTTTTAACTTTTGGCCAACTGCTCTTTTATAAGTCTAATAAATATAAACTACATTTTTTGGCCACTGCACATTTTAACGGACATTTGAATGTTGATCTGACCTGGGCAGGGCATTAATTAAGTATTCATTGCTAATTGAATAATCTGCTCTTTGCACAGGCAAACAGCAAAATAGCAAACAGGCGCAAATACAAATGAATTACGAATGATCGACTAACTGATGCCCTGTACTGGCATTTATAAACATTCCTTAAAGTATTTCGAGGTGGTTTTACTTCAACACACACATTTTTACAGGGTGTTTTAGCCGAGTGCAGAGAGTGGTGGCACAGGGCACACCCACTCGTATAAACCTCCCTCGAGATGCTACTAATTACTACTACAAATGAAATGTTAATTGTTTCGCAACAGACATGAACACTAACTTTTTGGCCAACCAAACCAGGCAACAGATAAAACTCAACAACTTCCCTTTTCCCTTCCCCAATCTCCTACTGCTCAGATGCAGCTGTTGCCAATGCTGACATTAGTGCTACTATTGTGAAACTGCCCCCGTTATTTACCTGTGCTTCCTTTAAATCTGTCTCTCTCCCCCTTCCTTCCCCTTTTCTTTCCCCCCTCTTGCCCAAATCGAAACTGTTGCTGAGACAGCGAATTAACCAGGCCCACAACAGAGATATTTTGGCTGATGATGCGACTTGGAAGCCAACGGGTCCAGCACTTACCCTTGCGGCTTACTTTTGGGACGCCTACGTGCAGCGACTTTAGCGTCGATTGTTTGCCTCTAATCCCCTCCTCTCCCCCTCCACTCCCCACCACTCTCTAGCTGTCTTATGCCGCTCCTAGCGGAAATGCTCATAATGGCTGCGTTTCCGCTGTGTGAATGGAGGTAAATATTTAATCAGTAGAGTCCGTTAAGTCCTGGAACTTATTCATGTCTGTTGCCAAGTGCATTGTTGTGGCTCGTAAAAACTTTAATAAACTTTAGTGGAAAATTCAACCGGGGTCTTATGCCAAACTGTCACCGGAGTTGTTGAGCTTAACTACTTGAAAACAGAGTGAAAACTGAGTGCAATCACATACCTAAATCCCAGCACACAAAAACAAACAAAAAATCAAACTAGGATTCTTGAGCAGCAAAACAAAGAGTTAAATTACTTGATGTTCGATTCTATTGACTTTTATTAGGATGAGCTGGCCAAGTTGGAAGATAGCGAAGAGTGCAGCAATTCAACAACGAAACTTCATCGCGTGGAAGGTGGTCTTATTTTCGTGAGACCGAATTTGCCTGTGCAGCAAAATATTGAAATCGAATTTAATGCAAAGGACGAAGCGTGAGTAACATTAATCCCAAGCAAACCTCTAACCACATGACCTCGCTCTCTTTAAATAGCACACGCAATCTCATTCTCAAGGCCATTGAGCACAACGATTTCCTCAATAATCTAATGGACAAGGAGCGCAAGGAGATGGTCATCAATGCCATGGCGCCAGCTAGTTACAAAAAGAACAGTTACATTATCAACGAGCACGACGAGGGATCCGAGATCTATGTTTCAGCCGAGGGATACTACGATGTGATACAAGCTGGTCAGCATGTGGGTAGCTTTGGACCCGCCACTGTTTTTGGCGAACTGGCAATACTCTACAACGCCCCACGAAAAGCCACCATTAAGGGTAAGCCTTTTAATTATAGTCTGCTATATATTTCAAAAATCTACTCTATTCAATAATTAACCTCTAACTACTTATTTAAATTAATCCAACTTCGTTAGACAGTGATTTATATTTAGCTTAACTGACATTATTGATTTTATTTTAGCCGCAACCGATGCGAGAGTTTGGAAAATTGCACGCAAAACGTTTCGCGCTATAATGCAAATCTCAGGATCTAGGGAACGGGAGGAAAATTTGCAGTTTATGCGCTCGGCTCCTTTTCTACAAGAGTTGGATGAGAGTTTGCTCAACAAAGTTGTGGATCTTTTGCAGAGAGTAAGTAAAAATCGAATGTAAACAAGATAAAACGAAAATTTTGATACTAAGCATTTCCACCGATTGTTCCTATGGGAGCTATATGATATAGTTGTCCGATTTGGATGAAATTTGGTCAAAAGCCAGAGAACGATTAGAAATGCATATCGCGTGAATTTGGTTGAAATCGGTCAATAGACACTAAAAATGTTCATACAATTGCGTGCATTTCGACCGATTATTCCTATGGGAGCTATATGATATTATGATCCGATCTGTCGGAATTATACAAATGATCTGCGTGCAGACAAAATACACATCTGTACCTAGTTTCATTAAGATAGCTTTAAAACTGAGAGACTAGTTCGCATAGAAACAGGCGGACAGACAGACGGACATGGCTATATCGACTCCGCTGTTGATGCTGATCAAGAATAAATATATACATTATGGGGCCAAAAACGCCTCCTTCAATGCGTTACAAACCTTGAGACAAAAACAAGGGTATTAAAATAGTTTGCGAAATATTCTCCGGTTGAGTGTTTACTGTTTGAAAATTTTCAATTTTTTAAATAATTCACTTAACTAAAAATTTTTAACAGAAATTCTATGAGACTGGCAGCTGTATAGTGCGCGAGGGGGAGGTGGGAAATGAGTTTTTCATCATACGAGGAGGCACGGTAACAATCAAGAAAAAGGATGAAGCTGGAAAGGAGCAAGTGGTGGCTAAGAGAAAACGAGGCGACTACTTCGGGGAGAAGGCGTTGATGAATGCGGATGTGAGACAGGCGAGTGTCTATGCAGATGCACCTGGCACTGAGGTGCTCAAGCTGGAGAGAGAGTGAGTAGAAGCTGAAGAAGCTGGTAAAGTGTCTGGAATCTTCTTTAATTCTTCCTTCCACATCCACAGAGCCTTCATTAGCTACTTGGGCACTATAAAGCAGCTCAGTGAGAGACTGGATGAAAGTACCAATGCGAATGGACGTTCGAGTAATCGAAGTGCAGAGTTCGATAATGAACATTCACATATTGCTCTCTCCGACTTGAAGAAGGTGGCAACCCTGGGATCGGGAGCTTTCGGTCGTGTCGATCTGGTAACCCACAGCAATCAGACTTTTGCCTTGAAAATAATCAAAAAGATTGAGGTGATCAAACAAGATCAAATCGAGCATGTCTACAATGAGAAGAATGTGATGATCAAGTGCCGTGATTCTCCCTTTATCGTGCAGTGAGTAGATAAAATACCAGTTACATAGTGTGTGTAGATAGTAAACTGTATCTTTTGTTGTGCACTTCAAGACTTTACCGCACTTATCGAAATGAAAAGTATGTTTACTTCCTGATGGAGGCCTGCATGGGAGGCGATGTCTGGACAGTCATGTCAAAGCGTCAGTATTTTGATGATAAGACTGCCAAGTTCATTGCCGGCTGTGTTGTAGAAGCGTTTGACTTTCTGCACTCCCATCACTTTATCTACAGGGATCTGAAGCCCGAGAACTTGATGCTCACAAGCGACGGTTACTGCAAGCTGGTAGGTCGAAGCTTGATACACTTGATTGATTGATTGGCTGATTGATTGGTTTTTTCAGGTCGACTTTGGCTTTGCAAAGTACGTTCGTCCAAATGAAAAGACAAACACATTTGCGGGCACTCCAGAGTATGTGGCACCCGAGATCATTCTTGATCGTGGACATGATCGTGCTGTGGACTATTGGGCTCTGGGTATATTGATCTATGAGCTGCTGGTGGGCAAAACCCCCTTTCGGGGCATTAATCAAATTAAGATTTATCAGAATATACTCAGTGGCATCGATGTCATTCACATGCCCTCACGGATACCCAAGTTTGCCCAACACCTGATTAGACACCTGTGCAAACAGTTACCTGCTGAGCGACTGGGTTACCAGAGGAAGGGAATCGCGGAAATTAAACGACACAATTGGTTCGATAATTTAGACTGGACAAAACTTAAGCAGAAGCAGCTGCCTTCGCCCATCAAGCGATCCCTGAAGAGTTTAACAGATGTCCAATACTTCATACACCTCGGTGGGGACAATGACTATGAACCGCCCGAGGAATTGAGTGGCTGGGATAAGGACTTTTAGTTGCAGGACATTCCTACGAACTGAGTGCATTCGTAGCTTAATAAATTAACGTATGTTAAGTCGTAGCCAAGCGAATAACAAGTGTGTCATAAGTTGTAAATAAAATGATATTACAAATGTATAAACTGAGATCTTTGTTAGCGAGTCAATCGTCAGCTTATTTCATTCCATCAGTGCAATTAAAAGCGTATCTTGTCTGATTTGTTATCAGCACGCAAACACACACTCCCCTACACTGGCCAGAATAAATAAACATTTTCAATTAAGCCCAGTTCAGTGTAGAGAAATGTTATAAAATACTAAAGACAAATTGTCAACTGTTCAGTCGCTTTAAGACACCTTTCTGTCACTGTGTGTATAATGAACACTTGTATTTCGTAGATAGTTAACCAACTATACGACTGGCATGCCTTGTACTCATTGTCTTAGTTCCTTTGCAGTCGTCATCATTATTAGACCGAGACTCATTATTACCCACATGACGTTGACATTCATTTGTATCTTACAGATGCACGTTCTAAAAGGCACATCCAATATAATTGCATTGAGCGGCATGCACCACGTCGTGGCTTCCTGGCACATAAAGGGGCATGTCTCGGTTATGGAAATGACATCAACTTTATTGTTTCAGAATAAAATACTCATACAGAAGCTGACTGCTTCCTACTCCTTACATAGGTATAAATACGTCTACGTATCTGTGTGAGCTGTTGAGCGAGTGTGTGTGAGTTCGCGTGTGCGTGTGTTAGTGCTTGATACTTGTGCAAATATGAAACGGAGTCAAGTGCAATTATGGGAACTTAATGTCTCTACTTGTGAATCCTTAGACTTGTCTATGTATACTTCAAGCAATTTATGAGCCAGTAAATGTTCAACGAGTTTATCTACAAGTTTGCAGTTGATGAAAGTCCATACTGACAATTAGCTTTAGAATTTAAAAGGATAGACAACTGTTACATTTGAAACACTTGGCTCCCCACATAGACCAAAGGGTTAATAAACTTATAAGCTGTGGACATATATGAAGTTTAGGATAAAACAAACGTAACAGTCCTTAAAGAAAACAAAAGCATACTTCATATAATCCTATCAAAAATAATCGCTCGATCTGCGCATGCATTTTAAATGAATTTTTTGATAGTAAAACATAAGGAAAAGAAACTTAAAAACAGTAAGAAATGTTGATAAACTCAGACGACAGGAGCAAACACAAAACGGAGATGCAGGAAAAGCTCCACAAATAATAATAAATGATAATTGATAATAACGTTTTGCTACCTTCCTTCCGTTGTCAGCACAGAAAAGAAAAGATGCTGGTTCTATTAGATACAGAAGGAACTGGAAAATAAAACAAATAAACGGAGGCAAGTATGTAAAGGAAATCAATAAAAATGATGGCGACAACATTTGGCCACAATTTCAATTTTGTGGCAGTCAAGCAAAACGAAGAAGTATTTCAACAATTTCCGTCCCCCGTGCCGCCCTGCCTCCCTGCCCCCCTGCCGCCATGCCGAAAGTGAAAATTTTCATTTCTGCAACTGTCGCAAATGTTTTCTATACATTTTCCTAGACACCTTAGACAACGGTTTTCACAATTTCTCAGAAAACTGCACAGCGCGGAGACAAAGTTGGACGAAATGTCATCATTTCCGTTGGGGAAACTGTGCGCGCTCATGCGTCAACTACAAGGATGCCGATGCCGATGAAGACATGGATGAGGACGAGGACAAGGACATCGTCTAGAAGTACCTGTCGACGGGTTATCAGCGGCAACCAAGACGGAAAAGGGTTAACTTGGAGAAGCCATGCAAATCCCATTTTATTTGCCAAGAAATATTTGAATGCAAAAGGCCTAAAGAAAATACAAAAAAATGTATATATATATAAGATATTTACCCATTCAAATAAAAAACATAAGACTCAAAATAGGAAGTGGAGGGATGCCAGCCAGGAGCCTCTCACGGCGTTTAAACGAAGCGTGAAATTGTTAAATGAGTGCGAACGTCCACGGGGCCTGTCGCCTTTCGCCTTCTTTGCCACTTGTGCTAAATTATTGATCAAGAAACTTTCTCGACATGCACGTTCGGTCGACATTCGTTTTTGGCCAGATATTCCTCAATTGAATTGAGTTGAATCGAATTGAATTGTATGTGCTTCAAACTTGTCTGTTATCCAATTGAAATGCCAATTGAGTCCAGAATTCGGAATGTCGGACAACAAACAAAAACTCTATGCGACGCTAGAAAACTGCCGGAATTCAAATCAAATAAAGACACTAAAATTAACATCAGTTTTAACGTGTTTAAAATTATCTCATAGACCGATGTACTTTATTTGAGAACGGGGTCTAAAAGTACGAATAGCTCCAATCTTTTGACACATTTTTGTATCTTTAAGCTTAAGTACGCATACGTAACGTATATTTCAAGCCTATCAGTACTAAAATGATTAATCACTATAAGATAAACCGATTTAAGATTATTTTGAAAAGTTAAAGCTATATTCGACTATATTCTTCTTATGCGCCATGCTGAAGCCTTCCTATCAAAGATGAGTTGTGGTCAGTCTTGAAAATCTTTAGCAAAGCAAGATTGTCAATTCACAAGTTGTGCACAAACACTTCGAAGCCAATGAAAGAGAAACAAGCTGCTTTTTATTTTTGGTCAACAGCATTTGGCCAAACTATGAAAAGCATCGGCCTAATGTATGCAGCCCAAACTAAAAGTGGTTCAACAACTTTAACAAATGCAAATTTCAAGAAAAACTTAAAGGACTTGGCCACATAACACAATATAAAGTATACACGATCTGATTGCAGGGTCCTAAAGCCAAATGTGTACCCTAATCAATGGGACTATTGTTTACTTACACATTTATAACACAAACCCATCAAACCCAAATATTTGCCTACAAAAACTATGCATAAATATACGTTTTGTTATTCGTTTTAATCCCGTTCTATTCATTGATTTTACATATTGAACATTTTATATACATTTATCTAGAGATATGACAGGCAATTTGTTATCTCCAATCCCAGAGAATTTGGTCAAGCTGTATACAATAGACGAAACTAAGGGAAATTTGGGTCAATTTAAAAACAGACTGCTGACTGTTTTTGGAGGAAATAAAAGGGTTACAAAAAGTCAAGATGTGCAAAAAGTTAAAAAGAAAATATTTAATGTTGTGTAGGTGAATAACTTCAATTAAGTTCAATTAACTTAATCACAATATATGTGTGTTATCTGGGGTTTGATTTCGAAGGGAAGAATGCAAAAAATGTAAAGAATTTTGATGAGTGTTTCACAGTTAAACAAACACTCAATTTATTTAATTTCTTGTTTAATTCGATAAGTAATTGTATCCAACATTTCTGCGATTATCTCCCCAATTGGCATTTCATTGTAAACAGAGAGTGCCGAAACATCAACTAAAATCTGTTTTGACTTCATTTAAATAAAAAATAAAATCATTGTTGACCACGACCACTGGAACGGTCAAAATTGACAATTGTGTGTTGAGCATTTACAGGCTGCAATTCGCAAAAGTGCCGCCCTGGGTGCAATTTGAAATTTGTGCATTCAATAACGATTTACACAAAAGGACTCAGTGCCTACACACACTTTCGCATAGATGTAGGCCACACTCTCTAAAAAGTCGGTGCACATGTACGTGTGGTTCAGGCAAATAACCTTTAAATTTTTAGCATTAACAGACGCCCAATGCGTTCCAATGGCAAACTACAAGCAAAAAGCAAAATAAACTGGTTGTTGTTGGTGTTACATGTGTTGTTGTTGCTTTTGTATTGTTATTGTCCTTGTGCTGTAGTGAAATGTGCGTTTAGCCTGTTTTTTGTTGTTCTGGTATCAGGGAAAACACAATCGATTGGCAAGAGGAGCCTCAACTTGATTCCGATCTAATCAGCTTCGTTCTAAAAGAAGCTGTTAACAATATTGTCAATTCTGTTTCTCCAGTCCAGTTTCGGAGAACAAGAGATTCCAGCTAGTTTATTTTTATGTTTAAAAAATTCAAATTTGCATAGAACATTTTTTCTTTCTGTTTCGGCGTTTCGTGCCAGGTTGTGTCCTTTTTTGCGAATGATTTTGCCTTGTTGTTCATTTTGTGGGCGAGCCTTAGCGGCACTTGTCACATAAACACTTTGGTGTTGAACACTATGAATAATTAATGAGTTTTGTGTTGTCGTTGCTGTGGCTGTTGCTGTTGCTGTTGCTCTTGCCCTGCCTCTTGTTCTTTCTCTTGTTCTTTCTCTTGCCTTTTCCCCTGCATTTGCTCTACCTTTCCCCGATGCCGCTCTGTTGTTTCGTTGCTGCTGTTAAGAGCTTTTAAACAGTCGGCCAACAAGAGTCGTTTGTTTACTTTTGCATTGCATGTTTGTAGGCCCAACACGGACAATTGACACACACAAATATTTGGAACGAATTTTTAGGACGCTCAAAAAGTTCGTTCCCTGAAACTAAAAATTCTAATATTTGTTGAGCTAAAGCTTCACATTTTGATTTTTATGTATAAGTAGCCAAATAATTTAATACCATTTTAAATTTACTTTTCCCATTACATTTTTGGTGTTTTCAAATATATTTTTATTATTTTCATACATCAGTTAATAGCGATTGCCACAAATTTTATAACATCTATTTCCGTCAATGAGTACCAAAATAATTGCAAATATTGCTACAGAACTTACCATAATGCGTTATTTACTGAAATGATTTTATATTATTTGATTTTGATTTGATATCAGCTTGATGCCTCCACAAATGCTATTTAAATTGATGTATTATTGTGGGCACACTTAGTCACACACAGCATACACACTGAAATAACATTACCACATCCTTTACTCTCTTTGGAATCAAATTATGTTATTTTCATGAGCCGCCCGAAAGTATGCAAATATTTGTTGTGCACAAACATATGATTCGCCCGCTGAGAGTCAACATTTGCAGCTACCTCAACCAACAACAACAACAACAACATCCACAACGACGTCGAGTTAAGCAGACCGACTGGCAGGCAAAAAAGGTCGTTAGATTGTTAACAAGTTCATAAAAAGACGCCATGCCACACGCACACCAACTCACACAGGCAAATGACAATTATAGTAGCAGGAAAAGGAACTGTAGTTGATGTGGGGATGGCACTTGGTTCAGTCTAAATACACTACACGACGCGACTGCTTGCATATTTGCAGAGCACTTTTCTATTCAGCCTCAGTCGCAGTCGCAGTCTCTGTTCTTCCTCTGCTTCTGCGACGGTGATGGCGACAGAGACAGCGAATTGCTAACAGCACAAAAGTATGCTACGAAAATAAAAGACCTGGGCAGTGCGAGCAGTCAGACCAAAAATAGGGACAGCGAAACGCTGCTGCTGCGACTGTTGTTTGCATTAGGCAATTGATGTTTATTATTGCAAGTACATACACATATGTGCACGTATGTATGTCTGTATGCAAAGGGGCGTGGCTAGCCTTCAGGCTACGGGCTTTAGCTGCCATATACTGAGCTAAATTAAAGCATAGTCAACAACAAAATAGGGAAAGCATAAAAAACGAAGCCACCAAGTAAAGCCGATTTAATGCAATACAAAATGCAGAAGCGCAGCTTGTTTTGTGGGGCTTACTTAATGCATAGTTGGGTAGCATCAGCAGCAACAACAACAAAGGTTGACGCTTATGCGGCGACAATAATTAAAAGCAATGTGTAACCACAGTGAAAATCGCTTTAATTTTATAGCCTCCGCTGCGTGTTTGTGTGTGTTCAGTGTGTCGGGGTGTGAGTACTTTGCTTTTTTCACACTTAATCAATGTGTTTGATATATGTTTTGGCCAAATTAATTAAATTCCAATATGACATTATTAATTACATTCATTTTAGATTCCATTCAATGTGTTGCATATTGATTATATCTGTGCAAAAATTATTAATTCTACTTTAAATAAATTCGTGTTTACCGCTTTTACATTATTAGGTGAATTTTAACGATTAATTTACATATTATTAAAAATTATAATTAATAAGCCATTCATGGCATTAAGCAAATGCAATCAAGTTAAAAATTAAATTAACCTTTTTTAATTGATGATAATGTTTTTAATGAGCGATAAAAAGTATTTTAAACTGTTTCGTTATTATGAACATACAAAAACTGCGATTTCCGTCTATATATTAAATATTAAAGTTTAAAGCACACAAACATAATTCATGACACATTTTTAATTCTATTTTATTTTGACTAAAATCCTACCGTCAATCATATTTGTTAGTCCTTGTGAGGTGGGTAGAATTTTGTTTTGCCTCTGCAATTAGAAAGTTTAAGAAAGTTTTAATTAAATAGGGAAATATTTATGCAGAATTTATGCAAATAATAAAATGGGGAAAAAGCCCGAAAAAGAATGAAACAAAGATCCAAATACAAATAACATTTTCGACCCGAATTCGTTGTAAAATATTAAACAATTAAGTGGAACGCAATACCGCCGCACAAGTGTTAATAATTGAAATACACGTAGCCAGAGAAAACACACAACAAATAGGCAAACAAAAGTTTCTGCCTGCGGCCAATTAATAATAAATTGTGTGGGGAACCAAAAGCTGAAAATCAAAGTCGGAAAGAGGAAAGGGGGAGGAGGAAAGAGGGAGGTGGGAGGAGCAAAATGAAACTGAAAAGACGTTGCCAGCTGCCCACTAATGACGCGCTCGATTTGTGTGGCAAGTACTCGTAGTTGTAGTTGTAGTCGTATTGGGGCCACGTGCAGTAACAAATTAGCACCACCAAACGAGAGGTCAGAAACTTTGGGCTGCCCAAAAGTCAAAAGCTCGCAACAAAAATAAAAATGATAAAGGTGCAAAAGGAGAATGCCAGTGAAAAAGTTTTACCATAAGTATCAAATGGAGCCGTTGCCTTCAATACCCTCTCAAATTTGTTGTGGCAAGCTTAGCGCTTGATTGAGCGCATCCAAATTTGTTGTAGCACTTGCCAGTTAACGTGCCGGTTAATATGGCCAGGAGAGTCTGGCATGTTGCCCCTGCTTTTCTTCGCGTCACGGTCTGATTGATAAGGTTTAGGTAAATTTGACCCAAACCCGTGACAAGGTCAGCGGCAAATTATGAATGCGCCACGGCGTTTACCCTTCGATTTTCTTGGGTACGGTCTTATTTTAAAATTAAATCAAGTTGCCCTATCGTTTGGCCAATAAATTAAGGTTACTTGAGCCTAATTGTATTACCTAAATATAATGCAGGAAATTGGGCATGGAACAAACTTAAGCCAATTAATTGGGCTGCAAAATGTGTTGGGTTTAATCAGCAAAGAGCTGAACACAAAAATTGCCAGAAAAATGCAATTCCATTTTAAACTTGAACAAACCATAAAAAAATACCTTTCAATAAAACATTTTGCAACTTCTTGCGAAAAATGTAATACCACCAGGACATACTTCAATCTATTTGAAAATCAATTTACAACAGATCTTATTGTTAAATTATGTATATGCCAAAAATCGAAGGGCATAGGAAAAATAAAAAAATAAGTCGGCAAGCTAATCAATCAAAATGAACAGCCTGCTTTGGTAATAAGTAAGTCAGGGTCTGGCCAGCCAATTTACGCTCTGGCAAAATAAATATATATAAATAAATAACAAAAACATAAAAGTGCGAAGTAATATTAAAGAGCAGGCAAAGGGCCAACGCTGACTACGGTTACAAAACTCTCGGTTAGAAAACCCAGGCGTCCCAAGCGAAGCTCGTGCCAAAAATTGAAGCATCAAAAGTGAGAACTGACAAGCGAGCGAAGAATAATAATTCTAGAATGTCTTGGGGCATTGTTGAGTCTTGGCTTGATTGATTCTCGTGTTGTTGAGAGCGACGTTGGCCTTTGATGTTGGCTTAAATATTTGAAAATCATATCCAATTCTAACCACAGTCAAACGGAAATTGTCTAATCAACTGTGAATATTTAGCTCTATCCGATGCTGTCTGTTTTCAGCTTTCACTTGCTTAATTAAATTTTCTAATTGAGCTACTGTCAATGCCTTGAAATGTATGCAGAATTGCCTGTGGCTCGATCTTAAACGGTTTACATTTTGTTTAAGGCTTTGAAGCCATGTGGCAACTGACACTCGCTTACTGGCTAATAAATTATTTGTGTTAGATACAAAGAATGAAGAGAAACGCCAAAATCAAGAGAAATAAACCAAACTTGTGGCACATAAAAAAGTAATCGTAACACGCCTATGGAAGGAAAATGCTTTACGTTGTTTATTTGCAAATTGTTTTTCTTTTTTATACGGTCTTTCCCCGCTGTTTGGTGTTATGATTTATATAGAAAACTGCCACGCCCAAGTCATAATTTATGCCTGTGCAGCAGAGGCCAACCACATAAATAAAAGCCAAAATCCAAAAAATTGTGATACAAACCTTACACTACATTTGTATAATTAGTAATCCCATTAGTAGCAGGCGTGAGTCGCTTTGGTTCTAAGTTTAAATTACTTAGCAATTACTCCAAATTCCATTTCACTCATTTCTGTTAATCATAAATATAGATTCGTTTATTTCCTTCAATACACCCAATAATTATATATTTTTTACAGTCCAGAGAACCCACAACTTTAAAAATAAATCAGAGTCACCTGCAAGGATAAAGTTTTTCCCTCATCTTCCGGAACTCTCTTTCCTATGTCTCCCTCTTCCAGGCTGGCATGCATAATTAGAGCAACCTGTCTGCTAAAATGAATAAATTTGCGCCATGAATGCGATTCACATGTGTGTACACTTGAACATGAATGCCCAACAACAAGACCAACAACACGCCAGTGATTTCATACAAACGTACACAGGGATAAACCGCCCTGTGTGTTCATATTTCTATATAAATGCAATTGTATGCGTGCGAACGTATCTAGAGATAAATGTATAGAAATACATTCTGCGTCAGACGTCGGTCTTAAAATAAAGCGCCATACTTATTCTGAAGTCTTTAATCTCTTAGGTATTTAATAACGAATCAAACACTCCAACTATGTTTATAATGAAGTTCATTTGAATTTCATTTTAAATACTTGTCAAGGCAACTTCTTCTATTATGGTTTCAATTGTTTTTTATTGTTTCGGAATATTTCTGACTTGTTAGCTAGGAGTAGAAAGTAGTAGGAGTATGTTCGAACTACTTGTTAAAAATATTTTAAATTGATCCATGATACTGCAAAGTAAAACAGAGCAATTTAAAATACTACACGAATGTTAAAATTCATAAATAAAATCGCATTTAAATTAAAATATTACCTAAAGCATATCTATTTGCATGCGACAATCCCAAGAGTTCCGATTAGTTGGTAACTGAGATAAACTTATGAATTTTAATTCCATTTAAGGAACAAAACTTCATTGCCGTTTATTGATTTAATGAAGAGAATAATTTAATTTATAATAATCTCGGACTCCAGTGAATGCAATCGAATTGCTAAGTCACTTTGCACTTTAGATTGTTGACTTAACTAAATCAGTTAATTACATTTCAACTGAGTACAAATTGCATTAATCTTGGCTCAATTAAAACCAAAATCATGCATTTCGATAACATAATCTATAAATAACACATATGAACAGTCGCTAGCAAAAGTTTCCCACTACTCATATTCAGTACTCCGACTGTTTATGACATTAATGGCCAATTTATTTTTACGGCAATATTAAAAGCAACAAATAAATGAATCTTACACTTAGTTAATATGTTTAAAGTAGTGAAACACACTCCAGAATACAACAAGTTCCTGATAAACATTTTTAAATTTGTAAGCTTTTTTTAATGGGTCTTTGATTGGGAAATGAGAACTTTTTGTTTTATCAAGTTCAAAAGTCCACAACATTCTTAAGAATCAAACGTGCGTAAAAAATTCCAAACATTTATAGTCAGCACATTAAGCTGACACACATAGATTTGTGGAGAAAAATAAAAGAAATGTAGAGAAAACAAGTATGAAAGGCTAGAGCCCAGCAAACCAACTGTTAGAGACCCTGTACTCAATACAAAACGTAAACAAATCAGCAATTTTCGACGGACGGACAGACTTCGCTTAAACGTATCCTTCAACCTGTTACGCACATTTCACTTCTGCCTAATAGCCTAATATACCGCTGTACTCTTGTTAAGTGCGGGGTCTTAAAAACACTCAAAACAGATACAAAGACTGTGAGTAAATAAATGCACATTCAACTAAGCGAGAAAAGGGGCAAAATCATTCATACGCACTGTCTAACATCACAAGGACATTGAGTGTGGAAAGAACAGCGGAGGATGGAAGCTATCTTTTTTGCTAAGTAGTTGGAGAATTTGAGGAGAATAAACAAGTTTGTTCACGCTTCAATGCAGTTGGTCGGCATCTGTTTTATGTGGGTTTTGGGAGGTGTTAAGTTTCCTTTCATTTATCGGCATTTGTTGCCGAAGAAGCTTCCCAAACACACATCACTAATAAGATATAAAAGTGTGCTCACAAAAGCAAAAAAAGAGTAGTCTATATGGAAGAATATACTGAGACGCTGAAGGGTCTTTTATAGTCGACTCGATCGGCTGTAGCCTTTCATACAAGTTATGATATGTATTAGACCACATTTTACTCATATAGTCAATAAAATCGAAGATCGAATTATGTTTAAAGTAAAAATTCTCTTAAGGTTGAAGGTAAACAAAGTGAGTATAAAGAGCTCAAGCCGAGTAGGCAAACAAACACAATTCATTTTTAAAGCATGACTCATTTAAATGCGCCATTCATAAATTTGCCTTTAATTCAATTTGCACACATATTCAGCCACAGGATGTGCTCAATTGCCGGGTAGTCGGACAGAGGAGTGTCTGCATGTATATAGTAATTATCAGTTTCCTCGTTGTTTTCCATTCATTAAGCTGGCCCAGTTGATGATTTAGCACTTCAGCTTCTCCCGTGGACATGACTTCTCCTTTTTGCAGCTCCTTTTATTGCACTATAAATTTACTTTACCCGCGGCTAAAAAAAATGAACTGTGGACATTTTTTCGATGTTGTATTGGTTTAAGTTTAGCTTTTTTACTTTTTATGCCTTATCTATAAAGCTATTAGTTTTGATAAATGGCATTGTCGATGTCTTTTCGTTTTTGTTCTACACTTCTTCAAAAAATCTAGTTCTAATATTCGCTGGACCTAACGCAAATCAACACACGTTTTACAGAAATTATTTACAACAAATATTTAAGATTTTAGTATATGTCGGTTAATTCAACATTAATTAAACTTATTTCGTTCCAGACATGACCCAATTATTTTATATATGAATATCTATTTATATCCACTTAGAGCAAACATTATTCAAACAGTTCGTTGTTACAACTGAACATACATTCAAAATTCCGAATTAATCAAACAGAACAGCAAATACTACTCCAAAATGCTACTACTACCAGTTCATTGACGGGTAGCTACTCCATATTTGAATACGCTTAGAAAAGCAAATACTTTATTTGCAAATTTACTACAAGCTGAGTAAACAATTTAAATTTAGCGTACTTGCTATAAAAGTGGTTGAGCCCGGAAGAAAGATATCACTCTCTAACTGATCTTGTAAAGATGAGAACCACAACAGTAGTTTTGGGCTGTGTCCTCTTAGCCATATGCGTTATCCACCTGCCAATGAGCTGTGGACAAGATGAAACCACGGTTGCTGCCGATACCACGGCTGCTGCCGATACCACGGCTGCTGCCGATACCACGGTTGCTGCCGATACCACAGCTGCTGGTGACACTACTACAGTCTCTTCTGGAGATACTACGACTAAAGCTGGCAAAAAAATAATAAAGAGAAAATACAATGTGATGATTTCACCGGGCACAGAGACAATCAGAAGGCGTCGTCAAAGCAAGAAAGAATGGTTGCTGAACAAGTTTTCTGGAAGTAATAATAATAATAATAATAACAATGGAGCGAAAAGAAATAGAAGGGGAAGAAAAAGGGGAAGGAGGAATAGCAGATCTGGCTAAATGAACAATTCAAAATGAAACTGCATCGTCCAATGGTTTGTCGAAATTAAAGCTGTTAACGTTTATTCTAAAGTTAAGAATAATTATATGTATTACCTTAAATAAATAAAATATTAGCATTCAAATATTGTCGATTATTTTGTCATTTTTCGATTTTATACTACAAAAGCTTAATAATTTTATGAGATTCAAGGAAATATGAAATTTTATGTTTCACATTAATCAACATGTCAAATCAAACACTTAAATCGCATAGCTTTGCATTTTGGACAAATATCTACATGTATGGATTATTATATGTAAGTATTAACATGATTTTACAATATCATTTAAAACGGAGTATTTGATCATAGATCAGACGACTACAACATATAAAACAAACAGGTGAAAGAATGCTTGTTTGAAAACCAATGTTTATCTACAGGGATGTTTGTCATCCATTTTCGTACATGTATGTAAACCGATTCGAATCCTGGCGAATTTTATTTTAAAAGTTCTAACTTAAATGAAATATATGGATATATTAATGAAGGTATGGTATATATATTGTATATATTTAATATATATATATATATCTATATATATATGGTATTTAAACAAAACATGTAAGAAAATCTAAATATGTATAAATTTATTCACTCACATACATATGCATTCTTTAAATAGGCAACACTCTGCTGGTTCTATATGTTTTGTGTTTGAATGGATAAGTTTGAGTAAGAGTTTAAGTACGGGGTCTTTTACATTCGGGTCGCTCGACTGAAGCCTTTGATGTTTAAAATTAAAACTGAACAAATATAGCTTTCATGGGTAATGAGGCAGAAACTTTTGTAAAACTTATGTCAGCTCTAAATGATTCAATAAATCAGTTTTGAAAATATAAATATTTTGTAATTATAAGCAAACATTTTTGCATTTGCTTGAAATATTTGATCTTCATAAGGTAGGTAGAATCTAGAAAATAAACGTATTATTAATTAAAATAAAAAGCCTCCCTTTTTATTACGATTTCTTATTTTATGTAATTTACTAAAGGTTTAAAAATACTCCTTCAATTCGGACAACTTATTTAAAGAGTTTTCATATAGTAAATAATCACACTGTAATTGATTTCACTGTGCATGAATATGAGATAAGTTTAAACGTACTATCTAAACTTAACCATTACCGGACAAATAAATCATCTAGATCAAACTTATCGGTCAATATTGGTAACGTATGCATAGGCATGTGAACGAGCTGACAGTAAATATATCGGGAACTATTGAATATAGACTAAATTTATCAAAAATTAGTGATATATGTATAAATAAAATTACATTCCTACTAAGAGAGCTAAACCAAACTTATACTAAACTCAGCGCCAATCAGAAAACGATTGCATATATGTAGCTCCCATAAGATACATTGGACTTAGGACTAGACTGACGCTCACAATTAATCTGTTCAAATTTGATCCCGACTTAAAAACTATTTCAACTAATCCAAATAGAATATGTGATAAAGAATATATGACAAAGTTTGTAGTTAAAATATTTATTAAATTTTCTTATATCTAAGTATAACGAGTTGTTCCGGGTTCGTTTTCAATTTTGTGTATCACTGATCGTCGAGGACATGTTGCTTGTTAAAACTCTTAAGAACACTTGTTCAGCAACCAACCTTTCTTGCTTTGACGATGTCTTGTGATTGTCTCTGTGCCCTTTGAAAACGTCACATTGAATTTTTTCTTTGTTCCACCGCCGCCAGCTTTAGTCGTAGTATCTCCAGAAGAGACTGTAGTAGTGTCACCAGCAGCTGTGGTGTCGGCAGCAACCGTGGTATCGGCAGCAGCTGTGGTATCGGCAGCAGCCGTGGTATCGGCAGCAACCGTGGTTTCTTCTTGTCCACAGCTCATTGGCAGGTGGATAACGCATATGGCTAAGAGGACACAGCCCAAAACTACTGTTGTGGTTCTCATCTTTGCAAGATCAATTGGTGAGTGATATCTTTCTATGGGAGTCAAACGTTTTTATAGCGAGAAGTTGAGATGAAGTAAATTTGCACAGCAGTTTAAAATTCAGATAGTTAATTTATTTTTGAATTTGCATAGTAATGCGTACAGTAAGACATGTTGATGTTTATTCAGCTTGCGAAGTAACCATAACTATTTGAAAGTGGGTCAATTTCTTTATGCTGCATAATCAAATCTGGATCAATTGAAGAATGAGTCCTTTGCTAAATGGGCTATAACAATATTATAATTTTGACTCATAATTACAAAAACAACCAATAAACGGTTTAGTTTAAACGTAGTTGTCATCACAACTATTAAATTATTAGAAATTATTATTATTTCATAAATGCCTTGGCTGGTAAAGTTTTGTGAATTATAACAACAAATAATTAATAATTATTTTGGTAGTTTCAATTCTATTTCGAAAGGATTCCAACATACTGATACCATTCTAAAACCCAGCAGAATATGTTTTATTCCCGGTGCTATTAGAGTAATTGGGTATGCTATAAACGTTGGAATGTATGTAACAGGGAAAACAGGGCTTTTTCGACCCCACAAAGTGTATATATTCTTGATCTGCATCAACAGCCGATACGGTATAGCGACCGTCCGTATGAACACTAGGATCTTCGAGACCATAAATGTATGGTACCATTAAAACTTCCTCACCAAGTTTGATCGACAGTATGAAAATGAAATTTAAAAAAATTAAATAAATAATTTCCTGACAGGATTCGATCCTGCGACCTTACACATATACGCCAAACAACAAACCGTTACCCTACCAGCTGAACCAATAAACATTTTTATTAGACCCCGTACTCTAAAAAAGAGTAGAGGGGTCTATTAGGTTTGTCAGAAGCAAAATGTGCGTAACAGGCAGAAGGAGGCGTGGCCGACCCCATAAAGTATATATATTCTTGATCAGCATCAACAGCCGAGTCGATATAGCCATGTCCGTCTGTCCGTCTGTCTGTCCGTCCGTCCGTATGAACACCTGGATCTTTTAAACTACAAAAGCTAGAGCCACCAAATTTATAATGAAAGTCCGTTATTATCTTACGCAGGTTAAGTTTATTTCAAATTTTTGCCACGCCCCTCACCGCCCCCGCAATAAGCAAAAAACCAGACACACCTCGAAAAAAAATGTAGTTTTAGGCAAATAACTCAGTAACTATTGCACTTAGGAACACCATTTCTGCTTGCTAGAGTTGCCAGAGATAGCCTTAATGCAATGCCATTCAAAATTTTGGCCTGCCACGCCCACTTTTCTCATAAAAGCTAAAAAACTTTCAAAATTTCAAGCTCAAAATATGCCGGATTTAGGGCATTTAGTCAAATAGTACAGTGTTTAAAATTAATTACTCGAAGAGAGGAATATCATTTCAAACTATATTCCAAGCGGCGTTAAAATCCGTCAATTAACAAAAAAGTTATTAGGTTAGAAAGTTTATGTAATTTAGCTGCAATTTCGCCGCCTGTGTGACGTCAGCGCTGCTCGCAGACGCTGCGCCGCTGCGACGCCGCCGTGCCGACCAGTGCAAGGCACGCATACATACATATGTGTAATTTCAAACGAGTGTGCACTTGTATGTATAACATGTAAATGCGAATGAGCGGAACATGCTTGAAAATAGCGCGTGGTGCGAATGGTAGAGTTACAGCGCGATGTGAAGTCGTTGCCTGAGGGTTGTAGGTTCGAATGATGGCAATGAGAATTGCTAATTTGATTTTTTTTTTTTAAATATCCATTCAAAATATACAAATAAAATTTAATTTTTAAATTTCGTTAATATATTTTAATTCAAATTAAATACAAATGCGCATTATTATGGGAGTACGGGATCTTTTACAGTCGGCTCGATCGACTGTAGCCTTTCTTACTTGTTTAATTTAAATTTACAATAGAAATTTAAAAAAGTGAATGGACATAAATTCACTGCCGGGACTTGTACCTTCGCGTCAGATGCAGTTGCGAGACCAGACCCAACCCTACCAGGCTCCGATTATCTGCCTTTGATCACGATAGCTCTGATAGCTTCGATAGTTGTAGCGTAATGAAAAAGGTTTTTACCATTTGCGAGGGGCGGTAGGTGCCGTGGCATCAATTTGAAACAAACATGATCAGCCTGAAATATAGACGGACTTTCATCACGTAGTCTACAAGACCCAGCTGCTGCTCCATCGCCTACTCGTGCCTATTACACACATTTTGCTTTTGAAACTTAATAGACCCCTCTACTCTTTTTTAGAGTATGTGGTCTGCTAGAACCGGACAGTCTATTCAAAATATCACTCAATAAAATATCTAAACCTAAGACTTAAACGAGGAAGTCCTGCAGCCTACAAAAACCGATATTTCGTGTTTGGAAAATAAAGTACCTCGTAACCCGGGGCCCCGTATAATACATACGGTAGATCCGGCGGTTGCCACGCTACTGCTGTTGACATAGTAGAAATATTTAGATCAAATATTGTCAACGTTTCCATACTTAGAATAAAGTCCATCCATTTCGCAAGTAGATACATTTTTAAGCTATCGCGACCATTCCAACTTATCCAACTAAGTTTGTTTCGGTTGAACAACTATATCATATACCGTACACTCTGAATGAATATGTAGCTCGCATAAATAATGATAATTGATGAAAAATGCAAAGCCATGCGATTTTAAGTGTTTGATTTGATGAACTAATGTGAAACAAAAAATTGCATTTTTTTTCGAATCTCATAAAATGATTAATAATTAAATAATAAATTAAATAAATAATTAAAAACAAATTAATAATTAAGCTTTTGTAGTATAAAATCGAAAAATAACAAAATAATCGACAATATTTGAATGCTAATATTTTATTTATTTAAGGTAATACATATAATTATTCTTAACTTTAAAATAAACTTTAACCATTGGATGATGCAGTTTCATTTTGAAATGTTCATTTAGCCAGATCTGCTATTCCTCCTTCTACTTTTACTTCCCCTTCTATTGCTCTTCGCTTCATTGCTATTATTATTATTATTATTTCCAGAAAACTTGTTCAGCAACCATTCTTTCTTGCTTTGACGATGTCTTCTGATTGTCGTATCGCCCTTCTGCTTCTCAAAACTAAAATATTTTTTTATTACTTTGCCCCCAGAAGAGGCTGTTGTAGTGTCACCAGCAGCTGTGGTATCGGCAGCAGCCGTGGTATCAGCAGCAGCCGTGGTATCGGCAGCAGCTGTGGTATCGGCAGCAGCCGTGGTATCGGCAGCAACCGTGGTTTCTTCTTGTCCACAGCTCATTGGCAGGTGGATAACGCATATGGCTAAGAGGACACAGCCCAAAACTACTGTTGTGGTTCTCATCTTTGCAAGATCAATTAGAGAGTGATATCTTTGTTTGGGAGTCAAACGTTTTTATAGCGAGAAGTTGAGATGAAGTAAATTTGCACAGCAGTTTAAAATTCAGATAGTTAATTTATTTTTGAATTTGCATAGTAATGCGTACAGTAAGACATGTTGATGTTTATTCAGCTTGCGAAGTAACCACAACTATTTGAAAGTGTGTCAATTTCTTTATGCTGCATAATAAAATCTGGATCAATTGAAGAAGGAGTCCTTTGCTAAATGGGCTATAACAAGAGACGATATAGCAATGCCCGCCTTCCAGTCACTCCGTCTGTCCCACCGTCCGTATGAACACTAGGATCTTCGAGACCATAAATGTATGGTACCATTAAAACTTCCTTACCAAGTTTGATCGGATCGGACAACTACTGCCTATAGCTTCCAAAGGACAAATTGTTCAAGAAGTGCATTGTTGAACAGTAAAGTTCACACTAAAATGAGAACGGTGTTTGACACAGTCGGCTCGCTCGAATGTATTCTTTCTAATATATTTCTCCCTCAACAATTAATCCTAAATCAGAATATAGTAGAAACTGTTGAAATCCTTTTTGATTTATGTAAATAAGCTATTTTGCGTAACAATTTGAAAATTGGCTTCAGAAAACTTATTTGTAGTACTTTGGGAAAATGACTTAACTCCCGATAAATAAGAAAATACCCCATAGGGCCAGTGTGTGGCAACGGTGACGCCACACTTGCAGGGGAAACATTCGAACATATGCTTGAATGTTTCTGTCTCGCTTGCACCCATGCAGTGATATTACATTCAATTATCAAGGTTGTTAGGTTTCTAACTTTCACGTGTATAGTCGGATTTTTATGCAACTCTCAGAATAGTTTGATATAATTAGTCTCCACACAAATTGTAAATTACAATACTGTACGATAAAAACAAATACCTAAAAAATGGCATTAAAGTTTGAAAATATTCGCCGAAAAACCCGATTTTTGGCTAAGATGTGCTTAGTTTTTTGCTCATTGTGGGCGAGTGGGGTGTGGCATAAAAAAAAATATTTTGGTGTTGACTGACTTAATATCTGATCGATTGACAACAAGCTCGAAATTGTAGCTCTTAGCAAATCTGAAGTCTGTTTGTTCATACGGATAGACAGACAGACGGACATAACTATATCGACTCGGCTTGTGATGCTGATCAAGAATATATAACAGAAAGAAGGAGTCATCTCCGAACACATATAATACATATGCTTGATCAGAATCAAGAGGTATTTGATAATGTGAGACTGTGTGTGTTGTACTTGCATTAAAACACATTGAAACAAAAACAATCTAAGCAAAATCAAACATCTGTTTGCATGCGAATACTAATACGTTTGACACGCTTGCATGTTTCTGTCTCGCTTGCACTCAGTAGTGATTTTGCGTTCAATTATCAATATTGTACCGCTTCTAGTTTTCTTATTCATAGTCCGATTTTAATGCACCTTTCAGGAATAGTTTGATATAGTTAGCCTCCACTCGAATTAAACAATTACAATGGTGTACTATATGAACAAATGCCTTAAAACGGAACGAAAGTTGAGAATTATTTTTATATATTGTGAGAAAAAGGGGCGTGGCAGTCCAAAATTTTAAATGCCAATGCATTTACGGTGTCGCTAGAAACGCTCCATACCAAAATTGGTGATCTTAGGTGCCATAGTTACTGAGATATTCGCCGATAACACCGATTTTTTCCGAGGTGTGTCTAGTTTTTGTCTCATTGTGGGCGAATGGGGCGTGGCATCGAAAAACAAAAAGATTCTTGTATTGCCTGACTAAATATGTGACCAAGCTCAAACTTGTAGCTCTTACCATCTCTGAAATCTGTTTGTTCATACGGACGGACAGACAGACAGACAGACGGACAGACGGACATGGCTATATCGACTCGGCTTGTGATCCTGATCAAGAATATATATACTTTATGGGGTCTGTCAAGCCTCCTTATGCCTGTTACATACTTTTGAACAAACCCAATATACTCTATACTATACTATATACTACGCAGAGAGTATAAAAAACCGATCTTACAAATTTCAAGGAAATCTGTGTGTTCGGAGCAGCAGCAAATGACCAAGGTGGCATCTTAAAATGTTAACAACATACATTTAACATTTATGCATAGCAGCGCTCTCCACAAAGTATAACATAACAAGTTTTGGAAATCTCTTTTTTCTCATTCCCTATTTACTGCAATTACTCTCGTTCTATTCGTCTTTCAAATCTCGATCTGATCGGTATGCTCTGAAGAGTGCAATTGTAAAATCTAGAATCAATAATTCACGAAATAGACGTTCACGTACTTTAAATAAATAAATTTTTTAATCTGCGCAATTAGAACATAATTGTTATAAATAGACAATAATTCATGCGATCTGAATAATTGACAACGGCGCGCAGAAAGATGCTGAAATAGCTCAGCAGCTCCCAACACTGTGCATTAACACACCTAAAAATTTTGATTTCTGAATAAATAAGAACTACAGCTTTCAATAAGCGCAAACTCAACAGATCGCAGCAAACATCAGGGTATCCTTCAGTTATATACAGCAAAACCGAGAGAGCCCACGATTATTAGCCCCAAAATCATTTTAATTTTAATAGGGTCAAGTATATGATATTTTTATGTCATATTTGGCAAATGACTCTTTACCCGTTTGATCCAGCGTTTGTCAGACATAAAAAAGAATTTGACACACTTTTAAGAAAGTGTGGTTATTTCTTTAGCTGAAAAATATGAACATACCTTAATCTACATTCAAATGTAAACAAATATTTAAATCATCTTAACATAAGATAATTTATGACGTTTCTACAAAGTGTACTGACAAAATTTCTCAAATTAAATGTGTTTAATGCTTTTGTATACAAATCCAAAAATTAATATTATATGCGAGTTTAAAAACTGCTGTGCAAATTTACTTCATCTCAACTTCTCGCTATAAAAACGTTTGACTCCCATAGAAAGATATCACTCACCAATTGATCTTGCAAAGATGAGAACCATAACAGTAGTTTTGGGCTGTGTCCTCTTAGCCATATGCGTTATCCACCTGCCAATGAGCTGTGGACAAGAAGAAACCACGGTTGCTGCCGATACCACGGCTGCTGCCGATACCACGGCTGCTGCCGATACCACGGCTGCTGCCGATACCACGGTTGCTGAAGAAACCACAGCTGCTGGTGACACTACAACAGCCTCTTCTGGAGACACTACGACTAAAGCTGGCAAAAAAATAATAAAGAGAAAATACAATATGACGATTACACCGGGCACAGAGACAATCACAAGACATCGTCAAAGCAAGAAAGAATGTTTGCTGAACAAGTTTTCTGGAAATAATAATAATAATAATAATAATAATAATAATAATAATAATAATAATAATAATTATAACAATGGAGCAAAGAGCAATAGAAGGGGAAGTAAAAGTCGAAGGAGGAATAGCAGATCTGGCTAAATGAACAATTCAAAATGAAACTGCTTCATCCAATGGTTTGTCGAAATTAAAGCTGTTAACGTTTATTCTAAAGTTAAGAATAATTATATGTATTACCTTAAATAAATAAAATATTAGCATTCAAATATTGTCGATTATTTTGTCATTTTTCGATTTTTCGATTTTATACTACAAAAGCTTAATTATTAATTTGTTTTAATTATTTATTTAATTTATTATTTAATTATTAATTATTTTATGAGATATGAAATATGCAATTTTTTGTTTCACATTAGTTCATCAAATCAAATACTTAAAATCGCATGGCTTTGCATTTTTCATCAATTATCATTATTTATGCGAGCTACATATTCATTCAGAGTGTACGGTATATGATATAGTTGTTCAACCGAAACAAACTTAGTGGGATAAGTTGGAATGGTCGCGATAGCTTAAAAATGTAACTACTTGCGAAATGGATGGACTTTATTCTAAGTATGGAAACGCTGACAATATTTGATCTAAATATTTCTACTATGTCAACAGCAGTAGCAACCGCCGGATCTACCGTATGTATTATACGGGGCCCCGGGTTACGAGGTACTTTATTTTCCAAAAACGAAATATCGGTTTTCGTAGGCTGCAGGACTTCCTCGTTTAAGTCTTAGGTTTAAGTATTTTATTGAGTGATATTTTGAATAGACTGTCCGGTTCTAGCAGACCACATACTCTAAAAAAGAGTAGAGGGGTCTATTAAGTTTCAAAAGCAAAATGTGCGTAATAGGCACGAGTAGGCGGAGGAGCAGCAGCTGGATCTTCTAGACTACGTGATGAAAGTCCGTCTATATTTCAGGCTGATCATGTTTGTTTCAAATTATTGCCACGGAACCTACCGCCCCTCGCAAATGGTAAAAACCTTTTTCATTACGCTACAACTATCGAAGCTATCAGAGCTATCGTGATCAAAGGCAGATAATCGGAGCCTGGTAGGGTTGGGTCTGGTCTCGCAACTGCATCTGACGCGAAGGTACAAGTCCCGGCAGTGAATTTATGTCCATTCACCTTTTTAAATTTCTGTTGTAAATTTAAATTAAAAATGTTTATTGGTTCAGCTGGTAGGGTTACGGTTTGTTGTTTGGCGTATATGTGTAAGGTCGCAGGATCGAATCCTGTCAGGAAGTTATTAATTTAATTTTTTTAAATTTCATTTTCATACTGTCGATCAAACTTGGTGAGGAAGTTTTAATGGTACCATACTTTTATGGTCTCGAAGATCCTAGTGTTCATACGGACGGTCGCTATACCGTATCGGCTGTTGATGAGATCAAGAATATATATACTTTGTGGGGTCGAAAAAGCCCTGTTTTCCCTGTTACATACATTCCAACGTTTATAGCATACCCAATTACTCTAATAGCACCGGGAATAAAACATATTCTGCTGGGTTTTAGAATGGTATCAGTATGTTGGAATCCTTTCGAAATAGAATTGAAACTACCAAAATAATTATTAATTATTTGTTGTTATAATTCACAAAACTTTACCAGCCAAGGCATTTATGAAATAATAATAATTTCTAATAATTTAATAGTTGTGATGACAACTACGTTTAAACTAAACCGTTTATTGGTTGTTTTTGTAATTATGAGTCAAAATTATAATATTGTTATAGCCCATTTAGCAAAGGACTCATTCTTCAATTGATCCAGATTTTATTATGCAGCATAAAGAAATTGACCCACTTTCAAGTAGTTGTGGTTACTTCGCAAGCTGAATAAACATAAACATGTCTTACTGTACGCATTACTGTGCAAATTCAAAAATAAATTAACTATCTGAATTTTAAACTGCTGTGCAAATTTACTTCATCTCAACTTCTCGCTATAAAAACGTTTGACTCCCATAGAAAGATATCACTCACCAATTGATCTTGCAAAGATGAGAACCACAACAGTAGTTTTGGGCTGTGTCCTCTTAGCCATATGCGTTATCCACCTGCCAATGAGCTGTGGACAAGAAGAAACCACGGTTGCTGCCGATACCACGGCTGCTGCCGATACCACAGCTGCTGCCGATACCACGGCTGCTGCCGACACCACAGCTGCTGGTGACACTACTACAGTCTCTTCTGGAGATACTACGACTAAAGCTGGCGGCGGTGGAACAAAGAAAAAATTCAATGTGACGTTTTCAAAGGGCACAGAGACAATCACAAGACATCGTCAAAGCAAGAAAGGTTGGTTGCTGAACAAGTGTTCTTAAGAGTTTTAACAAGCAACATGTCCTCGACGATCAGTGATACACAAAATTGAAAACGAACCCGGAACAACTCGTTATACTTAGATATAAGAAAATTTAATAAATATTTTAACTACAAACTTTGTCATATATTCTTAATCACATATTCTATTTGGATTAGTTGAATTAGTTTTTAAGTCGGGATCAAATTTGAACAGATTAATTGTGAGCGTCAGTCTAGTCCTTAGTCCAATGTATCTTATGGGAGCTACATATATGCAATCGTTTTCTGATTGCCGCTGAGTTTAGTATAAGTTTGGTTTAGCTCTCTTAGTAAGAATGTAATTTTATTTATACATATATCACTAATTTTTGATCAATTTAATCTATATTCATTAGTTCCCGATATATTTACTGTCAGCTCGTTCACATGCCTAAGCATACGTTACCAATATTGACCGATAAGTTGGATCTAGATGATTTATTTGTCCGGTAATGGTTAAGTTTAGATAGTACGTTTAAACTTATCTCATATTCATTCACAGTGAAATCAATTACAGTGTGATTATTTACTATATGAAAACTCTTTAAATAAGTTGTCCGAATTGAAGGAGTATTTTTAAACCTTTAGTAAATTATTATAAGTTAAGAAATCGTATTAAAAAGGGAGGCTTTTTATTTTAATTAATAATAAGTTTATTTTCTAGATTCTACCTACCTTTTGAAGGTCAAATGTTTCAAGCAAATGCAAAAATATTTGCTTATAATGACAAAATATTTATTTTTTCAAAACTGATTTATTGAATCATTTAGAGCTGACATAAGTTTTACAAAAGTTTCTGCCTCATTACCCATGAAAGCTATATTTGTTCAGTTCTAATTTTAAACATGAAAGGCTTCAGTCGAGCGACCCGAATGTAAAAGACCCCGTACTCAAACTCTTACTTAAACTTATCCATTCAAACACAAAACATATAGAAGCAGCAGAGTGTTACCTATTTAAAGAATGCATATGTATGTGAGTGAATAAATTTATACATATTTAGATTTTCTTACATGTTTTGTTTAAATACCATATATATATATATATATATATATATATATATAACAATATATATACCATACCTTCATTTATATATCCATATATATCTTATATCTTATATATCTTATATTTCATTTAAGTTAGAACTTTTAAAATAAAATTCGCCAGGATTCGAATCGGTTTACATACATGTACGAAAATGGATGACAAACATCCCTGTAGATAAACATTGGTTTTCAAACAAGTGTACATAAATTGAAATTTTTAGCATTCGTTCACCTGTTTGTTTTATATGTTGTAGTCGTCTGATCTATGATCAAATACTCCGTTTTAAATGATATTGTAAAATCATGTTAATACTTACATATAATAATCCATACATGTAGATATTTGTCCAAAATGCAAAGCTATGCGATTTAAGTGTTTGATTTGATGAACTAATGTGAAACATAAAATTTCATATTTTCTTGAATCTCATAAAATTATTAAACTTTTGTAGTATAAAATCGAAAAATGACAAAATAATCGACAATATTTGAATGCTAATATTTTATTTATTTAAGGTAATACATATAATTATTCTTAACTTTAGAATAAACGTTAACAGCTTTAATTTCGACAAACCATTGGATGATGCAGTTTCATTTTGAATTGTTCATTTAGCCAGATCTTCTATTCCTCCTTCCACTTTTTCTTCCCCTTCTATTTCTTTTCGCTTTTCTTTTCGCATTGTTATTATTATTATTATTATTACTTCCAGAAAACTTGTTCAGCAACCATTCTTTCTTGCTTTGACGATGTCTTCTGATTGTCGTATCGCCCTTCTTCATCTCAAAACTAAAATATTTTTTTTTTACTTTGCCCCCAGAAGAGGCTGTTGTAGTGTCACCAGCAGCTGTTGTATCGGCAGCAGCCGTGGTATCGGCAGCAGCAGTGGTATCGGCAGCAGCCGTGGTATCGGCAGCAGCCGTGGTATCGGCAGCAACCGTGGTTTCTTCTTGTCCACAGCTCATTGGCAGGTGGATAACGCATATGGCTAAGAGGACACAGCCCAAAACTACTGTTGTGGTTCTCATCTTTGCAAGATCAATTGGTGAGTGATATCTTTCTATGGGAGTCAAACGTTTTTATAGCGAGAAGTTGAGATGAAGTAAATTTGCACAGCAGTTTAAAATTCAGATAGTTATTTTTTTTGGAATTTGCACAGTAATGCGTACAGTAAGACATGTTGATGTTTATTCAGCTTGCGAATTAACCACAACTTTTTGAAAGTGGGTCAATTTCTTTATGCTGCATAATAAAATCTGGATCAAACGATGAATGAGTAATTTGGTAAATGATATTGTGAAATTTTTTGATACCACAATAAGAACCATTTATTTATTTAGTTTAAGCTTTATTAACAGACAAGTTATCTGCTCTTAAGGATCGCATCACTACTATTGAACAACTAAAAGGCTTTAATCATTTAAAGATAGGCACAGAAATATGGGATTAGATTATTGTCAATTATAATTTTCATTAATGCTTCAAGCTTGTTACGATGAGCGAATTATATCAACAATAGTTAATAATTATTTAGATTTCTGATTGACTTAGCACGCAAAGTCAAGGTTTCTATATTCTCAAGGCAGGACCGGACTTCTCACAGGGTATCTTATGGTCAGGTGCGCTGTGGGTGCATGGAACTAAAATATTACCATAAATTTGATTTATGAGCAGGCATAAAAACAGATCTGTATCCCAATTGTGGTGTTTCCAGCTCACACCGTTTTTTAGGCCGATATAGCCTATGCGAGCTATAGGATATACTTGTCCGATCCGGACAAAACTTGGTATGGTTCGCGGTTGGGGGCGTGTCAAAAATTTAAATTAACAGGGTATAAAATTACAGTCGGTCTCTCCCATCTTCGTTAAGCTACACAATTGACCCACCTATATTAGTAAGACCAGACAGGTCAACTTAAATTATTTAGTCCAGATTTTATGCATTTAAATCTAGTTCTTCTGATAAGAAGACAACAGTTAAGGAAGTCGACTTTTAATGCAGCAGTATTACACGCTCTATTACACGCTTTAGGATATTAGGATATTGAAATCAAGGTGGTTAAAATATTCCATATAATGTGTTAATCAAGTCACGATGGCTCTAATCGTTTCCTTGTTGTTGGGTTATGCAAATAAATTTTTTTTTTTTGTCAATTTCAGGTGGTTCTTGTATCAAATAGTTAATACAGTGGAATCCGGTTATAACGACTCCGCTTAAAACGTCCGTCCGGTCATTACGACGAAAATTCGATGACTTGTTTGGTCCCCATACAAGTTTTTTTTTTTTTGCTCGTTTCGGTTAAAGCGTCTACCGGGTATAACGACGTAAAATCGTCGGTCCCTTAAGTGTCGTTATAACCGGATTCCACCGTACATATTTTCAGATAATAATTACATATATGCGAATCCAACCAAATAGTAAATTGAATACTTTTAATTGTGTCTAATACTCATATATTTTGTGTAACCAAATTTCCGTTTGAAAACTAGGCGAAAAGGATCACTTGTATAAAGTATGTGCACATTTAAATAAAAGCCCATGAAAGGCAGTCTTTAATAGACCATGTACAAATAAGTATCTTTCGACTGATTTGTCCTGTAAAAGCTATAATATACAGTTCTGTATTTATACAAACTTGGTGAGGATAGTTTGATCACGGCTACAAATTTGTTTCGAACTAAACACCACTTCAACAGTCAACGACTGTTTGCTGTTTCATTGGACAAATTTGAATATAAGAAGATACTTTGATTGCTCATCTCTCATAATTTTAGAATACTTTACTTAGTTGCTGCCCCCAAACTAATCATTTCATTATAAATTACACTGAGAACTATACACAACCTACCTTATTCATGAACTCAAAAATTGATTGTACAGCAAGATGGCAACAAGAAAATAAAGAGCGCAACAATCTGCACATAACAAGCACGTGTGAATTTGCTATGTAAAAAATAACATCTGCATGCCGATAACAGATATTCCGTGTGAAAATGGGAGCGCTGGAAAGTATGCAACGCTTTGTAGTACATTACGAGTATTCTACATAACTGCGACGACGCTAATGTCTTTTAGATAATCGTTGCCATGCGGCATCCGTGCTCGCCAGCTGGCATATTAAACAAAATGGCGTCGACTAGCACAAGCACACACATTCAAACGTACAGTTACGCAGTGGTAGCTTAGTTAAAGCCAACTGCCTAAAGCTATGCTAACATTTTCATACCATTTGATTTTACTTGGCATCGTTATCTCCCTTGACGCTTGCTGCCTGGTTGCGGGCAACACATGTCTTTGCTTGGCTATTAGGCTTATCGTTTTCATAATTTACTAAAAATAATAAGCAGACCAGGATTTGTTTTGTGCTTGAAGAGGTGTGAGTTGCATTCGTATTTGTATTCATATCCGCATTGAATTTCTAGTATATGTGTGGCAATGCTAATGGCAACTAATGCTCGGATTATGTGTTCAAGATATTCACCAAATGACCACGAGCAAAAGGTGAATACGAGGTCACTGCGGTCTTAGGTTGTCGCCACAGATTTAATACAATGTCAAAACAAACTACAGGGAAAGGCTACAAACGGGGTTGCCGACTATTTGTACAGTTTGGTGTAATCATATATTATACCACTGGAAGAGGTATCCAAACGCTTACCGGGAGACCTATTATCTTTCGCGATTCGCTCCCAAATCCTACATGACATCTAGCCATAGAAATCTCAGTGCCCGGACCACTAATGGCCTATGCTATGTACCCGCGAGGAAGTCCGCCTAAACCTAACCTAACCTAATCATCAATAAAACTTAAGATTTCCGTCCAAAAATGAAATCATGGATGATTTTTGATGAATGACATACACAATTTTGTCTTATCTATCATTTAAAACAACCCCATTCATAATCTGTGTGCTTTTAAAGGTGTAAAACATAACAATATCAAATAACAAACAATGAAAAGTAATGCCAATTTTAGTTGACTTTGATAATCGAATACTTGCTTAGCATATCTTGTATCTTTTAAAGTCTAGGTCCCTTTGCGGACAAACTAATAATGTCATTGATTATTTGTCTTCGTTCAGAATTCCTATTGTAGTTCACAGAATTATACCGTAATTTAATAAAAATGTCAAACTTAATTGCTATTTACATTTAAATTAATTGAATAGGTCACCTTTTTGTTCACATTTGACCTTTATTTAAATGTTTCTGCTTTTCAGTCAAAGCAGCTTTAATGTTTCTTGCTAAATGCTTTTCAAGGCAACAAAGTGCCAAAAAAAAGGTCATTTGGGATTAATTAACAGTGTCCTATTTCGCGTTTCCATTGTTTTCGTCAAACAATATTCAAAGTTTCCCTTTTTTTTCCTATTTCCTAACTATTAGAAGGCTTCTCAGCACTTTTTGTGTTTTGTGACAATGGTATTGAAATAAGTTGAAACAATTTATGTAACAACAAGTAGGACCCCGTACTCCTTCTTTTAGTTCGCGCTTTGCTGTGTTAATAAGTTATTTTTAACCGATCTCTTCTATAGGAGCTATAGAGTATTGCTGCTCGATCCTAATGAAACTTGGTAAGGCTAGAAACAATCATCATACATACACTACTTGTACAATTTCAAACCGATTTGTGGGCTATAGTTGTCCCATTCGGTTCAAATTTGGTGAGGATGGTTACAATGGTACGATACAGACTGTGTGGAATATATACTACTTGTAGGTACGGAAACGCCTTTTCAATGAGTAACAAACTTCGTGACCACAAAAAAAAAATGCACTCTGAAAGGGCATACAAATATTAAACTTTCAGAAAAATTTATTTAGGGATGTATCCCAACATGTGTAAAAAAGAGATTGTTTTTTTAGACTTACAAGAATCGAGAATTTTTAGGAAAACTTTTAGTTTTTCCAAAGAGTTAAAATACTCAAACTGTTCCGAAAACAATTCTAAAAACTCAAAAGTAATTTGCATAAGCAGAAATTGTGTATTTCATTTATACACCCACGACCGCCACAGCAATTTTTGCAAAGTCATATTCCTAACATCATAAATTATAAGCTGCAAGATTCATATGTGTATGGTATTATCGCAACTATCCTTAGCAAGCTTGGTCAAGACCGGAGGACTAAAGGTTCCACAGTAGCCTGCTACTCAGATTTCGTTTCTAACAAACCTAACAGACAACTGCACTCTTTTTGAGATTACGGGGTCTTAATAAACTGAACTTTGGTCATTATAAATGCCATCTTTTATAGCATTTACATCCACTTTCCACGAAATATAAAAACGCAACTAAAGGTGCACTGAAAAGACCCCTGGTTGGTTAGTAACATTCGAAATTCGTCCTCAGCTTATTTATTGAATATTTTACGGCTGTAAAGTGCAACAATCAGAGCACTCAGAATAGAGAAGCACAGCAAGAAAGACGCAGATGTAGAGGTAGAGGAAGGGAGTCGGAATGTATTGTTTATTCAATGGAACACGATGAATAAAATATGCATGACAGGGTGCCCCATAAAATCCTCAGCAAAGCTGACACATAGTATGCATTGTGCGATTACATTTTTGAGAGAGTGAGAAATACCGAAAAAATACAAATTCACACCTATATCTGCGCTTTCGAACACCTTTCGCACACAGCACGCACACGAAGAGGTCTCTTTAAATATTTATCACGAGAGGCAGCAAAAAACACAGCAGCCAATGAAAGGTGCATAAAATTACTTAAGTCCGAATTTGAAACGAAGCGAATGAAATTGCGAACATTTAACAGGTAGCTAATTTGACAATGGCTAAGAGTCACGGTTGTGATTTATTGTAAGCCTGTGCCTCCTCCTTCCTTTTATTGCAACTCTGATATACAGAATCAAATAAGGCAAAAATGAGTTATGGCCATGATTATCACAGAATGGCGACTACCGAATTTTCCAAAAGGCTGAAAAGGCTCATACGTCCACATGTTTAAACTGGCAACTTAATGTCAACCATGTTCGTTTAGGTCTTATGCAAATGAGAGAGAGAAGGAGAGAGAGGAGAGAGAGTATGAGTGAGTATATCTCACTTCATATTTCCTTTCGTGATAGTTATTTACTTTTTTATTTTAAACAAAAACTAAAAGTGTATTGACGGTAGAGTACCTTTTTAAAGTTTCTTAAATGTATAATACAGTGACTAAATAATAATAATAAATTACAATGTATCCAAATATTTTACTATTTTAGCAATAAAATGTAGTGTAAAGTAGGTACTTAGCTACCTATTTATTGTAAGCAGAGCTTTTTAAAGCTAATCCTCATTTCGCAGTCGATCTGAATTACATTTGGGTCTCACTTGACCAAGTAACAATTCTCTTCTCTAAGATAAGTATGAACACTGTTGGAAGGGGTGGGAAGCCCTTAACCACATTTGCATAGCCACACAAAAACCATATCATGCTCTATTTATACAACCAAACTGTGCTTTGCAATGCATTGAAACTTTTGCCAACCAAACAACGTCAAGTATTCGTCATGTATACAGAAAATAAAGTAGAATAGAATGAAATAGCCACAAAAACTAAAAGAAGCGGCTTCAGTCCAGCAAACAGACTGTTAAAGACCTTGTACTTACTCTAATCATAAGCATTTACTAGCAATAATAGCAGATAAGTATAAAAAATTGTCTTGATATATAGCAAATAACGGAATGGTAAAAATTATTGAGTTTCTATTATAAAACTAGGTAAGGAATGCTAACGCATATTGTTTAAATTTGGTCACGATAGCTTAACTAATGCTACAAATCTTTAAATATAGAAGCTATAAGCTATAAAAGACGGTCTTTTATTCCAAATTGGTTTCCTCCAGCTCTTATAGTCTCATGATCCATCCAGATATCGATTTGGCCGTTGATGCTGATCAAGAATTTAACTACTTTATAGGATCGGCTACACTTCCTTCTACATTTCTGCATTTGACAAATTTAATACACCCCTCTACTCATTCGAAGTACGAGGTCTAAAAAACATAGAAGTGGAAAAAATGGCAATAGAAACTAAAATGATGCCATCGGCCATTAAGTGGAAATAGTTTAGTTGAGTTTTCAACTTGTTTAAAAATACTTGAACATTTTTGGCAGGACTAGCCCAAAATTCAAGTTGAAAGTTGGTATTGAAGAGCAATTACAATACATGGATAGTCAGCAAAAGTTTCACTTGGTTAAACTTTCATCAAATAACATACAACTGAAAGTATGCATAGAATTTAGCATAAATAGCCAAACTGTGCTCACAGTATGTTCCAAACATTAAAAGTACTACACTTATTGCGCATCGCTTTACCCTATGATAAAATAGATAGAGATAATAGATAAAATACATAAAAGCTTCAAGCCAGAGCTGTTCAACAAATTTTCTCTGCCCAAACCTCGAGAAATTATTTAGAAAAAAAAACATTTTCTTTAAATCTTTAATGTTAACTTTAATTGCTTAGAAAAACTTCATTATCCTATAAGGACAAAGCTCTTTTTTTATAGTGATTAAAAGCAAATAACTCATTTTAATCAGAATATCCCACTGCAGTTATATGATGTAATAATCTAATACTCACAAAATATCGAAAGAGCTTCTGAGCTCAGCTGTCACAAGTCCCACGTCATAAAGGTTACATACAATTAGCGGGCTAGTGGTTACACGGTTATAAATTCATATAATGAGGTCGGGCATGTCCTTTGCCTAACGCTATATGAAAGCCAGGACATCAAAAGCTCGGTTAGCAGCAGAAGAGATGTGCTTATCAAACTTTAGTTTTAAATCGAAAATGATCAAGGACATTCTGATGAGGTTCGCCGTTAAGAGAGTAGTTATTATGGATAGGCGTTTGCCTACTAAAGGACATTACGTTACATTTACTAAAGTTGACATGTAGTATGTTTACTTGACACCAGCTTTATAAGATATCACTTTGCAGCCCGTCAGTCAGACAAGAATCAATTCGCGATAAACAAAGATTTACATCATGGGCATACATCAGAGCCCGGGAATTAGAAATTGCTGTTGGCACATTATTGATGAGTAACGAAAAAAGTAAGGACACTAGATGGCTTACTTCAGGAACCCCGGAGGTAACTCGCATAAGCTTAGATAACGTACCTTTAAAATTATCTTTTGGAGTACAAATCCAAATAATTTCTTTATGTGGAAAACCTAGCAGATCAAGTTTATCTAGTAAAAGGTATGAGTAACAGTATCAAAAGCCTTGCTAAACTAATTCCTAGTTAATTCGTATTTTTAAATTAATAGAGAAATAATTGTAGAATTCTATTGCAAAATAAATCTTTAGCCCCTTTTTTAAATACACGCCTAATTACCATCTCTAACTATCGCTAAATTTGTACTTGCTTGCTGCAGATAGATTTACGGATTTTTGTATTTATATAGGATGCTTGAAGCTTGAACAGGTTTGAAAACAATTTTTTCTAATGTTCGAAAATTGTTAGACACATTTTTGTGGCAAAACAACATGAAGAGACTAGAAATGTTCCTAGCCTCGTCTGCTCGTCTACTCTAATTAAATTTGTCATACGCCATACGTAACACAAATTAAATTTGGTTAGAGACTCAAATAGCGTCAGTTTAATTTGTGTACGCTGACTAAAAAAATACTTTTGGGCAATTTTTATTAGATCGCTGCGGTTGCTGCCTGGCTTTACTGCTCTCCATACAAAATAATGGGTCTTGGCTCCCTTAACTGTGTGTAGATGGGAGACTGTGTGTGTGGCTCTGTGTCTTGTGTTGGTTTTTGGTTGGGTTTGTGTCGTTCTCGTTCTCGGTTGTTGTCCTGTTGTTGTGCTCCCTCGTTGGCACGCATGTCCTTTAGGCTATTTGCTTTGCCTTGTGCATTAATTTCATGCTTTAATGCCTCTACACAAACACAAGCCCACTCACACACACACACACATACGCACACTCACACAAGACGGCTGACGTCACAACTAGAGCGTGAGATAGATATTCAAAAGTGTTGGCGTCAAAGCGATTTGTCCTCTAATTGCGGTAAATTTTCACCACGCACACACTCAGCCACAGTCACCTACACAGTCTGTGTACTTATGATTACAGATGTATGTATAATAGAATTTGAATATTTTATATAATTTACGCATGATTGTGCAAAAACAGTCTTTAAAGTTACCCATAGTAGTCAAGGATATGTGAGAAAATATCCCTAAAGCTATCCTTAAGGTAAATTTATTTATTTAGTCACATATTTTTCTTGTAAACACCACTAGTGGGAAAATTAACCTATCAAAATTAAGTCACTCTTATAAATGGCTTAACTGGGCCAATATACACACAAAGGAACACACAATAACTAAATGCATAAACAAAAAAAAATGGCAATAGAATAATACCGTTAGGAGTACAGGACCTACCCTGCAGAAGCATTAAGAAAATCCCGGCGCTAAGCCGATGGAAATCAAATTGTGTTCCAACAGCTGCCAGCACCAAAATATAAATAAATACATAAAACATAAAAAGTGAAACAAAAATAAAAATAGACACGTTGCACATGCACACTGGGACAAAAGCAGGAACAAACCTGACAAAAATTTAAATTGAAAAAAAATGAATCAATTTTAGTAAATGAAAGAAGGAAAAAATAAACAAAATTATTCTGTTTTACTTTGAGGTAAACTCAACAATTCTACTGTGATGTTATAGAGATAAAAAAATTAATTAAAAATTTTTAAGAATGTAGTAAAGCTTTAAACATCCAAATCAATTATTAAATGAATAAACTATTTACTATATTTGGCTTAGAGTCTAACATTTAATAGTTCAAATAGATTTTAAGACTTTCTTTTGCACATTTAATAGATCAGATAGATTTTAAGGACTTTCTTTTAAGCCGGTTACCCCGGGTTATTCAATCTATTTTTTAAATAAAACCACTTCACCATGTGCTGCGCAACAAGAGCTCTGGCACATGAGCATGTTGGTCAGAATGTTTGTTTTATATGCAGGCGCTATGAATTTTATTATCACATAAAAAAGCTAGAATAAAATATAAAAAGGAAAAGAGAACACAGAATGACCAAAGTATCTTAAAAAAGATTTCAAAGCTGCGGACGTAGATAAAAAATGTCTAGAGCGCTCGTTATCAGACACTTTGTCTTTGGTGGCATTGGGATTTTTGTAAACTGCATTTTAACGACTCCCTGGACGCGGTCGGCCAACATGTTGACCACTGACCACACTCTCACCTACATTCTGGAGTATATTAAATTATTGGGTATCCTACAAAGTATTTTTAATGTCCGTACCGAGAAGGGAGCAAGTCAAAAGTCCATTTGAGCGTATAATGAAAATTGATTTGATAACATTTTATTTCCTTTTAACTTGCTCAATTTATATTTGGGATGATTCACATTGATACACATGTGAATCCATTTTCCAATGAATCCAAATATAAGTGGACTAAAAGGAGTATGCTTCTATGAGCACACAAGTTTGCATGCATTAATCATTTCACATCTTATTCTATACCCAAACCCATATCGAATAAGTTTATTTATGCTTTCTTAGTGCCTTGTCACTAATTTAAGAAGGAAAAGTCACTCAACTATCACAAAGTTGGCTCATTTGACAGACTTTCAAATTTATATCAAACAAATGTCTAGTGAATCGTACATTAAGCATGTTTATTCTCACAAATATCCAAAAAAATAATATTAAATTAAGATTTAAATTCAATTCAATTCAAATAAATAAGCCGTTGTATTAGCAGCTCATACACCACGTGATTAAAATAAAATTAATTGGTCACATGGTCATAAATTGACGCTTAATCAGACAAAAAACACACAATTGAAAAACAAATAAAAATATTAATGGTGTCGTGGCTACTGATCTATAAAACATTTTTCGACTCTATTTAGATAATAAAATCAATTTTTCTGTGGCTTATGTGGAACACACTTGGAATCAAGTGCCATATGGCTTTAAATATTTTATATATATATATATTTATGGGTCAAATTATATGCAAATATTTTATTGGATTAAATAAATTTCAATATCGGTGCCTTGTTTAATCAGCTGCGTTTTAAACACACTTTCACATATTGTTAATTTAATAGTTGAACCAGATTATTTAACTTTATTCTAAGCGATGAAAAGATGGGCAAATTAAAGAAACTTAAAATATGTGTATGACTACAAAAATTCAGTGATACAATTACAATTTTAAAATATTTTCAGTACTTTATGCAAATTAATAAAAAGGAATTTAAGCAGAAAACCAAAAAAATTGGCAATAACTGAATTTGGTTGATAAACAATTAGGCGCTTCTTTCAAATACCCCTCTTGCAATTTGCATAAATTTTGTTAAATAACGTATAAAAACTCTATGAGACCGAGCACAAAGGGAAAAAGGCAGAAAAAGGAAAGTTTTGACCAAGAACTCAGCCCAAACAGCCCAGAAAAATTGTGCACATATTTAAACTGCGCTCGAACTCTTCTGTTTTGTCCGTCGGTATCTGCTGTGATGGGCCGTAATGACGGGCGGACGGAGTGAAGGGCAATAACAGACAGTGCCGAGCATGCAAGCGTATAATTCAATTACGGCCAAAAGCACTGGAAAGCAGCAAAGGCCGAGAGCTGAAAAAGCGCGAAATCAAAAAATTGCAATGCCAACCTCAAACAAAAACAAAACACTTACAATGCAAATAACAGAAACAAAAACAAAAAAAAATGGCCTAAAGTGAACACAAATGCGCAATATAAGTCGTTTAGGCCACTTGAGGCATATCATTGGTGAAGTCCATGACCAAATCCCTGTCCGAGCATAAGCGACTAACAATGGCATCTGAAAGATGAGTAAACCATAACCAAAATAAATCGGAGGAAAAGGAAAGCAGAAAGAAAACAGAAGATGGAAATGACAACATTTCAGCAAGCAATTGAAGAAGCGCTGAGCTCAGTGGATTCCATTTCATCCAGGACAAGAGCATCGTCGTCTTACGTGGGCTTGCCATATTTTCTATGTAAATAATTTAAAACGGAAATGACGTAGATTATGTGCCGGCAAACGGAAGTTACTTGGGGCTCACTCACCACGAAGGCGCTGACTTGGGAAAAATAGACAAAACACGAATACAAATAATTTGCAAACAATAGAGCTCAGCTTTTTTCTTCTCCCCCCATTCTTAACATGACTTTGTCCATTGGACAATGTAAAACTGGCTGACTAGAACTGAAACCGAAACTGAAAGAAGGCACATTTTGCTGTTACTCGTATTTGCATTTTGCTGGCCAAAATCATTTATTCTTTTTTTTTGTTGCCTTTCTGCCTTTTTGCCTACCAAAATAAATTCAAACTACACAAAAAATCGCCTCATGAGAAGTTTTTTTTGCGTAGTTGCTAACGTTCTTTTTTCTATGGCTTCTTAACTGAGGAAAATGGATGCTTTATGGTACCTTGTCTTCTGTAAACTACTATAGCAAATGTTTGGTTAAAGCTCAGCCCATAAACAATTGGGGCATTGTGTACAGGCTAGACAGTAAGACCTATTTACGTTGCATACATTTTTTCAATCTTTTACTACAATATTCTATTAAATTTATCTAGCAATGGGTGAAAAAAGAAACAGCGCTGGCGTCTTCTGGTGGGCACTTTCAAAACGAGCCGACTGTAAACGACCACGTATTCACACTGGTGCGCATTTTTCCATACAGATCACAACTTTTTTACCCAATAGTCATTTGGCGGCTTTAGGCTGTAGTTGTCCGAACCGGATCAAATTTGCTGTGGATAATCATACATTTATACAGACTAACATTTCTATATCGACTCGGTTGTTGATGCTGATCAAAAATATATTTGCCTTATAGGGTCGGAAAAGGCTCCTTTTGCGTGTTACACACATTTTAATTCTGACAAACCTAATAAACCCCTCTACTCTTTACTAGAGTACGGGGCTCTATCACACAAAAGATAAATTGTTTTGACAAGCAAATTCCAAATTCCGATTACTATTTGACTTCATTTTTAACAATTGCTAATTATATTACACCAGATTACATATTGTAAAACACAAATTATGTCGTGACTAAATGTCCACTGCTAATTCTTAGACCAAAACTGACTGATTCTGACGAAATTCAAATTATGTTTATTTATTTACCACCTTCAATCGTACTATCAAAAGCAATAACCTCTGCTGCCAGTTTACCAGACTGCCAGACGGTCAAAGGGTTGTCTACACATCTTAAAAATTATCAATAAATCAAGCTCAGCTAAAGGCATTAAACAGCTAAAGAGCAAAAACAAGCTCGATATAGAGAATAAGACTAGCTGATGCTCCCCACTTTGTAAAGTCTGTAGAGTATCTACTTACTGCCTACTTGTTTGACACTTGTTTATAGATAAACAATTCGAATATTTAAATAATTATGTGTTTTATACTCTGAGAGGCTATACTCGGTGCTTTGCTCGGTGCCTGACCGTCTGTCCGTCCGTATGAACGCAGTGAAATCACAGACTAGAAGAGGTAGAATTCGAAGAACAACTTGACTAAATAGGACGAAAACAGTATATTTCTATAAAAAAATTTGTGTTTTTTTAAGCAAACTCTAAAAAACATCATGTGCTTATAATGTTTCTATTTATCCTTAAGAAGTTTGCTCCGAATCGAACAACTATAACATTATATACACAGTACTTACATTTGTAAAACACTGCAAAATATTAATTTTCTTTTATCGCCTATGATGCAAAACAATACGAGTATACCCATTCTCTGTGTCGCGCATTGACCTCGAAATAAATACATTTTAGCTGTGTGGCGGCTGCCTATGATAATTGTATAAATACATAACAACAAATGCGCCAAAATAACACGAAAATCACTATAAACCATGGAGTATCATGGCCAACTGGGACCTAACAGGCAATAAATATTACGAGCTAAATGGCGACGACAATTGCAGAGTGCCGGAATGACAAACTGACAGACAGAGTGACTATCAAAACGACTGAGAAACTGACAAACTCACTGACTAACTGTATGTTTGTTTGGAGTATTCAATTTCGACCAATGGCTGAAAATTGATGTCAAAGGAACTTTCAGCCCAAAATTCATTGGCAAATAAATTTGGCTGGCAGTGGAAATCGCTTTAATGAACGTTTACTGTGGACCCTCAAAGCCAAGGGAAAAGCAAAAGCAAAAGGCTAAAGCACAGCGAAGTCATCTCGAATTGACTTCCTGTATGATATTGTTCTTTTTTGTGCTTTCTTTCTCTTTGAGCCGTTTATTCATTGTGTTTTTGGGTCAGTCGGGAGTCAACACAGACCACTTCAAACAATTCGAAAAGTAACGGAAACAATTTACTTAATAAACCTACGTTGCTTCGAGCATCGAACAAAAATACCTTTGAAAATTATAAACAGCAGCTGGTGAAGACAGAGCGACAGAGCGGAGTAACCGAAAGGGACACAAGAGGACGAAACTCAAGCAATGTTGCGAAAAACCTCCATAAATTATAAATATTACCCAAAAAGGCATCGCCAAATGGGCATCCAGAGCTGTGGACCCAGTCACTATTTACAACTAAAATACTCAATGCCTATGGCTCTATATACGTATATATAGGCTACATAAATAAGTATGTACGATGGCCTTTGTGAATTGCCTAAAAGGATTTCGATAGAATACCAAGGCCACAATGCATTATAATTTGCCAGAAAGGGGATTTTCGGGACTGTGTGTTGAGTTATACGTTGAGCTGCTGTGTAATTTGGGTTTGGATCTCAATGTGAGTCACCTTTTGGCCGAATACAACATTTTAAGATGTTTGGGATGAATATGCACGTATGTAAAAATATAATTTTAATTTATTAGTGGGCGTATGACAAACAATATCAAGTTTTTTGCACTGAAATGGGACAACGTGCGGAATAAAAAAAGAAACAGGTGAATGGCTTAACCCGTGTTCATAAATTTAAGTTATCAGATGCAGCTAATTGAATTATCACCCGCAGGCTATTAAACTAGATATATATATATCACATATATCGGCTAAGGGGACCATTAAATCGCAAGGAGCATTTGCCCCTCGTGGTGTTCATTGCGTCCGAGGACAGAAGGAAATGAATAAAATGAACTTTTATGACTTACACTCATACACACACAGTCGAACCTACAAACATGTGTGTGTGTTTTGTATATTTGGCTTAAATGCAAAGTTCTTTGCACAAAACATTAAACTTGAATGCTGGATGGGAGATGGGCGAAAAAATAGCATACTTCTGTGCGCAGGCATAAAAATCATTTAAATGTCGGAGTGTTCCGGGTGTTCCGCTCAATGCATGAATGTGTTTGTATGAATATTAATAATCAACATAAACATAAACACACTCGTAAATAAAAACATGCGACCCATAATGCTGCTTAATGTGAACTCCCCTACACGAACACACACACACACCAACCAGCGCGTATAGAGGGTATAGCGTGTGCGGCTTGGACGCACAAAAACAACGAGCTTCGGGTGCACGCAGGGGGGGATACAGTGCAGCACTGCTTTGGGCTTGTGAGTATTTGGCCACAGAGCTGCGCTTAATATTAAATTATGACTCACTTTTCGCTTTTATGGCATAACATTTACAATTGAAAAGATTTTTCACCCTGCGCTTCAGTTCCTCATGATTTCCATCTACCGCTCGCTTGGCATTTATTGTCCAAAAGTTCATTACGCTGTTCAAGGACATCGACCAGGGGCTTATGCAAAACTTGCCAAAGTTATAAACTAAATTAATAGCCCCAAGCTGGGCGAATTTTGACGCGGCTATGGCCGTAAAAACGAGTTGTTATGTTTTCCTTTCCTTTTTCGCCCATTTTTGATGTTTTTCCAGTGAATTAATAGCTTTTCACCAGCCTATGCTGAAACAACAGAATGCCACATTTTTGGCCGAAGGATTCAGTTAATCCTCAAGGCTAGCGACAGGCAATTATCTCATCTTTGCAGTAGCCTCTTAAGCTGGGACCAGACCAATGTCAAAGATATGCCAGACAAGTGAGTTGAGAGAGCTTTTGGTGTCAAATGCTCAAACACTATTCATTGGAATCACAGCGAATGTGATCAGAGAGCAGAAAAACGACTAAGAAAAGCCAATTTTGTCAAACCCAGTTTGCCCTTTTGGCGGAAAACTTACTTAATTTTAAGCACTTTCATTTATATTTTAACACATTAAAATATTTAAATGATTTTGATAAAATTACTACGTTGATTGACCAACTGACATGATCTACCCTTTGAAATTCAATACGTCGATTATGAATTTGAACTACAATAAGTCTCAGTAGATTACATTTAGGCAATCCTGATCACAGCTTTGTGATAAATAATTATTTTGTACTCATTTGCCATTAAGTGATTTACTTTTTATCACTATTAACACTATTATTCACTATTAACAAGAAAGAAATGTACAGTCGAGCACGACGGACCCTATGTTAATCTCTGCACTTTATTCACGATTATATTATAAAAATGCACATTCAGACATTACAATGCATTAGAACGCGTTTAAACAAACAAAATACAAAGCATAGTCGAACACACATCTGTTTGTCTGTATGCACATACGTATTTGTTTGACATTATTTGTATGCACATACATTTGTATGCATGCTTTAGTCGGCTCGGCCAGCGCTTCCACGGGCAGCGTTGCGTAACACGCTCAGCGTAAACGTTTGTATGTTTCTGTCTCGCTTGCACACATGTACTGACATTGTGTTCAATTAAAAATTGTGTTATGCGCGTAAATTTATTGATTGTTGTTCTTAATTTGTTTTCAAACAAATTAAAAGTTAAAACACTGTACGATGAGGACAAATGACTTAAAAATGGTAAGTATAGTCTGCTTGTTCAAATGACTTAAAAACGGTATGCAAAATAGAAAATTGTTTTATCTTTTGTGGAAAAAGGATGCGTGGCACCCCCAATGTCATTCCATTTCCATTTGACATTCCATTTGTGCTGTTTCCATGCTGTTTGCCATAGTTACTGAGATGTTCGTTAAAAACTTCAATTTTTCCCATCTATTTCTAGTGTCAAGTTTTAAGCTTATTGTGGGCGAATGTGGCACCTCATCAAAGAAAGATTATTGTATTGACTGAGTAAACATGGAGTCGATATTGACATATGGGCGGGCAGACAGACACATAGACGGACGATTCGGTTTATAATGATGTTTAAGAATACAAATATGTACTGGTCTGCCACGCCTCCTTCTGCATGTAATACTCTTTTCAGTTTATAATGATGCTTAAGAATATAACTATATACTTCTTCGGGTCTGCCACGCCTTCTTCTGCCTGTAACACGTTTTTCACAAACAAAACTCTTGCACTAAATACAAAGTACACATTTTAATAGAAGGAAAAGGGATGAAGACTCCTCTACACATTACATTAACATTCTGTACTTTTAAGAAAATAAAATGAATAGACCCCTCTACTCTATTTTAGAGCACGTGGTATAAAAAAATGTATTACCGACAGCGTGAAGCCGTTTTAAAGCTAGATACCCAATCTTTACATGGAAAATTCAGCCAACACTTAGGAAAAGCTGTCAAACATTTTAGACGGTTCATTGCGATTAGAAGCAGTCGCATTCGTTGTAACGTTTATTGTTTTGCCATATTTTGTGAACAGATACAAGAACAAGGAGGAATCCTGCTAATGCTTCCAATGAACACAGAGAACACTGGGGAAACTCCTATGTTCTAATGGGAAGAAGACCTACAACTCGACCTCCCACAAATTGAGATGCTGACAATGTGTGCACTGATATTTTCTGGGACAAAACACCCTAACAACCCCGCACAAAAAAGAATGTTAAAAAAATAAATACCGAAAAAAATACTGTAATAATAACACGCTGCAAGCAGCAGGAGTGCTGGCTTCTGTGTAAGTGTGTGTGTGTGTTTGTAAGTGCGTGTGTGTGCGTTGGGTACATGCTAGAAATACCAAATAACTTCACTTAGTTATGCCCAAGAGCGTAGCGTACAGACGGGCGATTGGCATTCGGTATTGGCAGTGGGAGGGGAGGTTGGATTTAGCCAGGAAGTCTAAACGGGATTGGAAATGAGAAATGGGGCAACAGCACTTGCGTCAAATGGCGACAACGCAAAGCAATCAGCGATGAGGCATCAATAATTCGCATCGCGTTTTCGCCTTACCAAAATATACTAGATGCTACTGGCAGGTGGGAGGGGGGTGTAGAGGAGTTTTCCTTTTGAAGCCAGGAACTGGTCATATTAAAACTAAAATTGCTTTCAAGTTGTGGCTCCGCCTTTGACTCGACTTGACTTTTGTTTGTGGTCTTCCTTGTCGCTTGTGTCTGATTTATGGCGCCACTTGCAGCTGACAAGCGCCACAAAGTATGCCGCATTTTTTCACTTTCTCTTGGTCTCTCACTCTCTCTCTCTGCTCCTCCTTTTTCTATGCTAAGCACGGCCTATTAAAGCCAGCCGACGACTCGTCGTCTGTCGCCTCTTATTTTCATTTGGCTCACTTCAGCTTATTTTTTCATGATTTTCCTTTTTGTTTATACTTATTTTATGTTTTCGCGGTCACGTTTTTATCTTTGTAGACGCAGCCCATAGGAAACAAGGAACAGGCCACAAATAAATTGGCGTTTGCTTTAACTTTGGGCTGTACCAAAGTGATTTGTATTTTTTTGGCTTACTTGTAGAGTATTCAGATAGTTGTGGCTTTGTTCAAGAGGTGAAAAACTTAATTTAAGCAGCATGAAGGTCATAAAGTTAAGGTATAAACAACATGAATTGGTCTATAAACTAAGTCGTATATACTTTACTATTCTGTGCAGTTAACTCGAAGATACAATACAAACAATTACTGAAGTGATATTTGGCTTGTGTGTGGTTAGTGATTGAAGGCTTATTTCACTTATGTTATGTTAAAATTGAGAAAAAGTTTCCCAAATTCGTACTTTTAAAACTCCAGGATGTTTCTTAGTCCAGCATTCTGAGCCTGCCCCTATTTATATCCCTTTCTGGCTTTGTTTACTATTTTTTTGTTTTGTTTTGAGAATCACATACAAAACATTCAGCGCTCTCAGCTTTTACTTTTGACAGTATCAAAACACTTGACTTTATACATATAAATATAAATTCTTCATATATATACATTATTTATGGGCAACATTTAGGTGTAGTCTGAGACAAGCTGATTTATTGTTGAGTTACGGCAAAGCTACCACAATTCTAGAAGGGAGCTCAAAGGTTAATGCTTTCCCTAAGCCAAGGGACTGTGAGAAAACCAGTCAGCAAAGATTGTTTCATGTAAACCCCTAAGAAACCTAGTCAGCAGATCAGTAAAAATACATTCGACATACAGTTTAAAATTAATAAAAGGAGCAGAATTCTAATGAATGGAAAAGACTTGAACACTTCTGTGTGGTGTATTAGATTGGACTCCTCAGTGCACAACACACCGGAAAGAAACGGTGCAATTGTGTTTGGTTGTGACACGAAGTGTTTGGGCACAAAGTTGGTAAAACGGCAACTTTGCAGCTTGTTTGGCAATTGGCTAGAAACTTGAAGACCAAAGTTTTCCCTCTGTTCTGTCAATGCCAGAAACTATTCCGTACTCCACTTCATATTTGTGTCTAGTTGCCACAAGTTGTAGCCAGTTTTGGTGGCCAGCTGTGCCCACATTTAATATCTTTATTTATACTAAGCGCGTAATTGAAATTACAGACACCTCTAGTTAAACACAAAACCACAAAAGTTAATAAACTAAATAAACAAGAAGAAATTTGTGACCGGCTTTTGCAATAAAACTTTTTAAATTTTTCTTTTCGCGTCTGTCGCTTAATTCTCCTCTCACAGAACTTCTTCTTCTTCTCGTTGCTTATATCGATCTCCTCGTTTACATTTCGATAGCTTACAGTATCGATCTCCTCGTTTACATTTCGATAGCTTACAGTATCGATATCTATTGTTTACATTGCGATAGCTTACAGTATCGATCTCCTCGTTTACATTTCGATAGCTTACAGTATCGATATCTAATGTTTACATTTCAATAGCTTACGGTATCGATATCTAAAGTTTACATTTCGATAGCTTACAGTATCGATGTCTAATGTTTACATTTATGTTAAGTTTCTGCTGTTAATTTAATGTACACTTAACAATATGGGTAGCCTGTAGCCTGTACAAATTGAATATTGGTAGATTCAATTTATTGCCATAAATGTTTAAATTAAGTTTCTTTATTCCACTCTTTTACTCAAACGACTTTAAAGAACACTTTAATCTCCTTACAAATCCCGTCTCCACTTCTCCTTGAAACATTTTCATTTCAAAATGGAAAACTTGAAGCAATTAAGTCAAACGAAAACTAAATTATTTTCATTTAGCTTTCGCACAGAGAACACTTCACGACAAGTCCTTTATATCCAAGTGTGTTTAATGAATAAGTCGCTTTTAGTTTAGTTTCACAACAGCAAAAATATAATATTTATTTATGGCAGGTAAATAAAATGTAAAAACAAACATTGTTATTGTTTATGTTAGATGAAAGCTATCTTTAATGTCACCACTGTAAGTTTGTGTACGAGTATGAGAAGTGCTAAGAGGGAGGGTAAAAAGTGGTAACCAGTTTATCTATGCCCTGTTCAAAGCACGAGCGCTGAACGGTGTCAAGGCCTTGATGTCAAATGTATTTAAAATCATATTTTTATGCAGAAAATAATTGAATGAAGAGCAGAGCAAAGACAGAGCGAAAGGGATGCAAACCTAGTGAGAAAGAGAGAGGGGAAAAGAGAGAGAGAGAGAGAGGAAGAGGGAGTTTCCCAATCAAATTGCGTGGCAACAGATAAGTTTAGCAAAATACACCAAAATTTCTTATTCAGTCCGAAAACAATAAAACAATTACTAAAATAAATTTCAATTTTATGAGTGTAAACAGAGTTTAAAAGGGTATGCTAAACATGAGATGTAGATGTTAGTGTAGTGTAGTAGTTTTCTACAGCAAGAATTTTGGGAGTGAAAGTATTTATTATCACATATAAATGAGAGTGTAAATTAAAGGGTATTTCGCTGTCGACCACTCCCAACTTTTTCTATTTTCGGAAAACTCAAACAAAACGCTTTGCTATGCAGACAATTTAATTAAAATTTATGCATGTTGCATATGGCATAGATTACAATTTGCACACACACTCACACACACACACGCACATTTGCATACGTGGAAGAAATGCTTAAAAAATCAATGTGCTATTTCTTTATTTGCTTATTTGGGTATAAGGGGAGTTGGGAGAAGGGGAAGTAAGAGGGAGAGGGGGAAAATATGTAAAGCCAACGGCTAACATAAATTGTCAGCTGCAAATCCTTGACAAATCTGCTGCATTGGTTGCCCTCTTACTCTACGTTCACTTCTACTTCTTCTTTTCCACCAATTTTTGGCGGTGTCCTTCTTGGCGTATTTGGCAGATAAATCTTTATTGCCTCATTTTGTGCTCAAAGCTGATTTCTTTTTGCTTTGCCTCAACTTACTTGCAATATTCGTTTGGCAAACTAACTGTGTCTGTGTCTGCCACTCGCTTTTCTATTTCCCTGGCCAAAAAGAGACAAAGCCCGCATCGCAACCAACAACAACAGGAGCAACAACAGCAACGCGAAGTAATAACATCAACAACAACTTGAAGCAGAGAACGACAAAAGTTTGCAGCAATGAATGACAAATAAAAACGTAAAACATTTCAAACCCACAACAACAACAACACGTAGAAGAAGCAATGAAATTTCCCAAGAAAACTAAATGGAAACCGAAAAACTTTTCCCGTTTTGCCCATTCACTTGACTTTAATTTTTACCCCGGCCACAATTGGAGTTAATAATTAATTTGCCGCCTTGCCAAAAAAAAAATTAAACAAATAAAAAACCAAAAAGTACTTAAAGCTTGGCCAAATATTTAAACAACTTGAATTTGGCCGTTTGGGTATCTACGATAGAATGGCCATTACAAATGTTTATTTATACTTATTATTGAATACATAGAAATATCTTTTCGTTGGCATATTGAGGTCGGAGGGTTAAATGTTTTCTGACAAGGGTCGAGACTGAATTTAGCCAACTTTGACAAATAAAAAGCGTATTTAATTAATTCTGCTAAGACCACCGATAAAAAAAGATCATGTGTTTTAATGTCTTAAATCTTTAGATGGTAATCTTAAAGCATACATAACAAATTATACCCAAAAAAAAAGATACAAATAAATATTTAAAGGATTTTATAAACCAAAATCATGGGAATAATAGCAAATATTCAAACTGAAATGCATTGCATAAAAAATTAAGTAGCTCCTTGACCAATTCCATTTCAAAAACTTGATTTGTCACTTAAGTCAGTTGAATATTAAGTCTGTGTTTTAAAACTTAATTGGATGTGTACGAACACATGAAGTGTGCGGTCGTACGTCACACAAGTTTTTAGGCACTTTTGGTGTGGTACCAATATCTAAAAACTATGAGATTGGATGGCTTAAGATTTATTCTTAGCAATTTCGTGTCTCACTTATTGAACGGTCCAACAGGAAATAGGCCGATCGAGGAAGTCGACACGTACTCGAAATATCGTGTGCCCAAAGGTGATTTGCATGCATTATCGATTAATCGCATGCATTATTGAGTCCTGCCATCGATCATTAGTTAGCAGTGCTTTAACATAACAGCTGTTGCTGTCGTGAAACAGTCGCGCCCAAAATAATGCATACCAAAAATAAATTTTATGTGTTGCATACGTTAAGGCGCACACCTACAAATGTACATAAGGTGAGTATCAACATCTTTTAAACATTTTATGCAAAAATATTTATTCTATTTTCGTACTTATATAAGTTTGTAAATAATTTCATTAATTATTTCCGCGTTTCGCCTAAACGCAGTTATGAATAAATTATTTTCTACAGAGGAATTTCGTTGTCATTGCTTTGCTAAATTTCCCCACTTTATTGTAATGGAATTCGCATTAAAACAATAAATAATCAAGTGCATAAAGTTTGTCTAGTACTCACTTCAAACATGCGCCATGTAGCACATTACGTATACGTATCCAGTGACACAATAAAAACACAATCGCCGCTCTGCGTCTCAGTGCGGTGCACCAACGGCACCAGTTGAAATTTAAATACAGGCAACTGTAATTATGAAGTACCCGTCGCACTATTTACACCACCAAAAGTCACACACACTCACTTATACACACACTGTAAGCACACGCCGTAACTTTGTATTTGCTTAAACAGCAGCTGGCAAGAGCCGCTTTGTTTGCTTTTCATAAAAATTGTTTCGCACAATTTTCGCCACTGTTTTCACTTTTTGCTTTTCGCTTTGTTTTTCCTTTGCTTGTTGGCTTTGTGTCTGAAATTTTCATGCACACAATTTCCGTATTTTTCTTTAACCCGCACGTATTTCATTTAATTTAGAGCTCCGCCTCTGCTTAGTCATATTACTAAGCGTGTTTTAATAAGCTACGCAATTTGTGTACATATTTCCCAGAGCATTCCACGGACATTAGACAGTTTTCCTTGTTTTCCAGCTCGCGAGTCCACAACTGAAAAATACAGAGAAAAGTTTCAGACTTTTATTTACAGTTGTTGCACATTTTCCTAGTTATTTTTTTTTTTGTTTTTGTTTGCATTCCAACAATTTAAACTTTCAGCAATGGAAAACAAAGTTTAGCCGCAAATAAACAACAAACGGTTTCAATTGCACTGTGACTTAAATAAATATTAAAATATTTTAGATTAAACGCATAGATGGAACCGTGTATTGACGCAAAACTTCGCGATGCTCCACTTACTTCAAAGAAACCAGGTTAAAAGCTATGCCAGGAGTCTTACCAAAAAAAAGTTACAACAAATAGTAATGTACTAGATACCCTATACATTTAACAACACTGTAGTTGTTTTGTTTTTAAGAGGATGTAAGTGATATAAATACTTTTTAAAGCTTTTTTTTTATTTCTGTTATCTTAAATATATATATTATATATATCTTATATATACATATATGTTATCTTATGTATATATATTAAAAATAATTTCCTTAATCGAAATACAGTGGAATCCGTTTATAACGACTCCGCTTAAAGCGTCCGTCCGGTCATTGCGACGAAAATTCGATGACTTGTTTGGTCCCCATACAAGCTTCTACCGGGTATAGCGACCTAAAATCGTCCCTTGAGTGTCGTTATAACCGGATTTCACTGTATTATGAATAATAGGACACAGACAATTTATATTCAACATTTTACATCACTTTTTTTGTATTTTATTTTTGACTTTTTAACTAAATTATATGATAATGAAAATTACACGAACTACGACTGACTGTCATTATCACAGGGTGCACTAACGTTTAGACACTTTAAACCTTGTAGAAAAAATAAATAATACCCAGAGAAACTTTATGACCCTTATGTTATTTTAGCTGTGGCATTATTTTAAGGTGTAAGAGCTGAATGCTCACAAGTTGGTGGCACATAAAACACTCCAAACGTGCTGCAACTTCAGACAGCTGCATGCCACAACAACATTAACAATGGAAATGGAAATAGAAATAGAAATATGTATATTGTTGGAAAGTACCGACGAAGCATTTAAAATGAAGCAAATACCTTTTTCTGCAAATTTGTGTGAAAAGCTGTACTACATGAAAATAATAACACGTCTAAAAAATACTAGTTATATTAAAAGTAAATAGCAGAGGCTACAGTGGACTGTAAAAGACTTAGTTCTTTTTGTGGTGGTATATAGAGGCGCAATTTAAATATTTTAGTAATTAAATATTTAAAATATATTGGATAACAGAAAAGTGTTCTTCCTGGCCACAAAATACATAAAGTTCTAAGTGGGAGTTTGGTGGAGATATCTCAACACAGCTAGTAGTATTTCATAGTTATCACTTGCATGCCTTTCAGGCACATTTATTCTAATAAAACTTATAGTCTTGAAACAAAGCCTTCAAAATAAACAAAAAAAAAAAAAAGAAATCTGTAGCAATCATAGCAAGTACTGGAAAAACTAAGGTTAGTCAATATTTTAGCTTTAACTCAATTAACTACACTTTTCAGACCAATCTCACAAAAAGAGTGCAGACCAAGCAGAGTTAGGCGGTTCCGAACACAAAAAAGTATATACATTTTTTATCAGCATCAACAGCCAAGTCAATAAATAAATCGAAATACTAAAAAAATAATGCTGTTAATTATATTTTATATAAGGAAACACTTATTAAAACCCTTTTTCTGCACACTGTTTGATGCATATCGAAGTAAGCAGGGAAATGCATGGCAAAAAACAAGAAAAGAAAATTAAGAATGTGAAGCAACTAACAAAAAATAAAATATAATGTATAAAATAAAAAATAAAATAACATTCTGAACAATTTTGTGAAAACTGTCTGAAAAATGCGAACATATATTTCTCAATGGTAAACCGATATGTTGCTGTGCCTGACAGCATGCAATAAAGTACAAAAAAGTACAAGCACACACATAAAGGCCATACACTCAGGCGGGGGCGGGGGGGAACATAAAAAGGGGGCATGGGTGATGGCGATGGCGTTGGCGGCTCATAGGAGGCCTCGAAGTGCTCAAAACGCAGCACGCACAGAGCTTTGGCAAACCGCTGATGTGCAAACAATAAAGTTCAAGGATATGTGAGTACAAGCATGTGTGTTTGTGTGAGCGTAAATGAAAAAGAGTGAGAGGGAGCGAGAGGGAGTGAACATGTGTGTGCTTGTGGTGGCTGCCATATGTAATAGAATTTGTTGCATACTTTGCGGTCGCAGCGCCCGTCGGTCAAGTTGCGCCTATGTTGACTCTACAAGCCCAGTTAATAGCACACACACATATGTATATACAATGCAAGCTGGGTGTGTGTGTGTTGTTGGATTTTAATTATGCTAATGCAAAGTGCAAGCAAGACAACACACACACATGTGTGTTGTACTACCTTCAAGAGCAAGAGCTTCTCAGATTTTCATAGAGTTTATTTTTGGCGCTTTGACACGTATTTGGGTCAAGTTTGACAGCCAATGGGCAACAATGCAGTATAATTTCTGTTTATACAGTAAATTAATTTGACTGCTTTGACTTTTAACCTCTCATTTCTAGCACTGTCTCTCTCTCTCTCTCTGTCGCTTCATGACTTGCATAAGTTTGTATGGGGTGTCATGCACGCATTTCCTTTGTATCCTGTTTGTTGTTACTTTTAATTAAAAATTCAAGCACTTGCTGTCTGTTTCTCCTACAACCCCCCTCTCTCTTGCTGTCTCTTTCACTACCGCCCTCTTGTGCAAGTATTTAATTACTTCCATTTCTTTTCCAGCTCAGCGGGAAGAGTTGTCTGATAATTGCTTAAGCACACAATTCTAATTAGTCTTGGATTATTGCTTAGTGCACTACTGGTATTGCTTGCCACTTCGAAGGGCAACACAGCAACCCCTTGTGTATGCATTCAGGAGATCACAAATGATATCATTTAGGGAAAATTAATTGTGTGATTTTAAACCAGGATTTGGTCTAAATGCAGTACGCAAATTATTATAATTACAAAAGTATTCTGTTGAAATAATAGCATATAAAATTATAATTAATTTTGTGCGTTATTATTTGTCTTTGCTCTATTATTATTTCGTGGTAGTAAAAGGACACTCCTAATATTGTGCTGTATACAACATAATAAAAGTTTCGTCCTTTCATCATTTCAAAACAATGTGACAGGATCTATGAAATACCCCCAATGGTGACGAAACTAATGAAGAAGACACTCATTGAACAGGACAAAGCCAAAGTGCTAAATCATGATGACAAATGATTTACTTAATTGTCAAGGCTTCAGTGATAAATTTATTCATTATTACGGTGCCAAAAAATCTTCACTGGAATTATTATAACGTAAGATAGAAAGATGAGTAATGACAGTGTATTAAGAAAGTCTAGGAAGAAATAAAAAAAAATAATACATTTATTTTTATGCTTGAAAAACAATTGAAGTTTCCATAAAAACTGAAAAGGCAAGTTTCCAAATGATTATTAGACAGATTATTATTTATAATAATTACAATCTACTTTCAAATATTTAATTGAAATAAAACAGTATCGAGCCAATTTATTTATCTGTACCTGGCTGGCAAATAAGTGTGTTTGTTGTGTTGTGCCACCCTGATTGCTTTTTGTTCTTATCACCACTCACTAATCTGTGGCACACAATTTAGGAAAGTGTCATGGGAGACCCAAGACCGCAACACATCTAAATGCTTCACGCGTAAACAGAGGTTAAAGCTACATGCTAGACTTGAGTAAGGTCAGAGTCTAAGGGGCGCGATAAAATACGATAAGACTCGCGGCTGCTTCAATTTATTCCGCAGCTACTGGGATTTATACTATTTGCATATGTAATTTTATTTATTTTTATTTAAATGTACACACGCACACATACGTACACTATATGACTCTGTTAATTGGTATTGAAAACCTCGTCCAAATATCACGCGAAAAGTTTCAATGCTTTGAACACAACGACGCACGCGACAATTTGAATCGAGTTGATAACCGCACGCGTAGGCAGGCACGAGACAACTGAACGCGCTAAAGTCGGCAACGGTCGCCTACAGATGCAACAGCATGAAAAGTCGCATCAAGAACAGGTTTGTTATAGAGCCGATGAGGTCCTCCTATGTGCACGAAGTTTACTTCGTGTCAGCCATCAGCTGTATGGCTTCGGCTCTGGATGCTGGGCTGAGAGAGAGCACGACCTCTCTCGCTGCTGCTTTGCAGATACAGCGCTGAGAAGAAGTGGAACGCAAACCAACATACGTTCCACAATGACGGACCAACCGGCAATTGCTCACTCGTTCAGTGGGTCAATATGTACACGTTTGAAGCGTCTCTCTTTCTCTCTCCCTCCCTCTCTCCCTTTCTTCGCATTGTCAATGCCGCATACGCCGGTTGTGTAGATTACTTTCTGACTCTGATTTTTTTCCTGTATTTGTTTTTGTTGCCTTTGCGTTGTTCTTTTTGCAAAGCTTTGGTTTCTGTGCCTTTGACTTGGTTTTAAAAATTTATTTGTTGTGGCCGTACTCGTAGCATACTTTTCGACTGCACTGTTAACCTGCGGTTAACCCACAACTTCACTATAATGGTCTCGATTCCAAATCCAATCGCATAACGCACAAGACCCAAAAGAATTACACCAATTTGAGCTGCAAATTAAATCAGCATGTTTATATCACAAGTAAAAATCATTTGACCAATAAAATTGTAACACAGGTTGCTTTTGCACCTGTCCATAAACTTGCTGAGTTGTCATTCGAATAAGAATTTAACGCTTCAGCTGACATCAAGACATTCGTCCCAACGATAATGATAATCAAGAATATTTTCTTGTGCCCCAGACATTGCTTTTATCTCAGACTTAGGCACTTGGAAAATCACTCGAAAAATCATCATCATCTAACTCACTGACCAAACGATGAGGTCGACATTCCCATCTCTGTCTTAACCGCTTTACGGGTTTTTCTCAGGATTTTCATTCAGACATTCCAACTGATTTATGAAAATAAAATTCAATTTCAAAATTGATAGTAAATAATAAAAATTGACTTGTGGAACTTATTGAACACTTTATGTGCTACTTATTTTCTAAAATGAAACAAACTTTTCAAAAATTGTAGAACTTTCTCCTTATTAAATTATCTAATTTTTATCGGAATTCACTTTCACAATTTAAACCTCATGACCCTCCAAAATGATTAACTATACCCGTAGTTTTCATTTAAATATGTCGCAATAACTGTACTGAACACAGATCTCAGTTCATTATAATTTTATTGCATTCCAGGATATCATAAAAGAGTGCTATTGATTTTGTAGAAGGGAAAAAACACAAACTCATTGAATTGAAAAATTTGAGTGAAGCATACTACTTACATATATGATTAGCAAAAGAAAAGGGGAAACAAAAGGCAGTAAACAGTTTCAATACAGCAAAGAGAGAGAGAGAGAGAGAGAGAGAGAGGGAGCAGCAAGTTGGGGTAAGGAAGAGCTGTAAGACATTTACGAGCGTTCAAGTTTGACAGATTTCTTTTATTAAAGCGACATCGAGTGAAAGAGACTGAAAAGCGCTTGAGCATATTAAATTCAATTGTATTGGGGGGTGTGTGTGTGTGTGTTGAAAAATTTAATAAAAACAAACCGCAGTATAGACAAGGCGATAAAAAAGAGGAGAAAAAGAAGAAAAACTAAAAGAAAGCAGAATCACATAAAGACGTCATAAAACACGTTGCTCACTTGAATGCGTTCAAACAACACTGGAGAATAAAATAGGGCAAAGTGCGAAAATATGAAAAGGGAGGTAAAGAAAACGAAGAAGAAGGTAAAACACACTTAAGCAGAGAATAGAAAAAAGAAACAAGCGAGGAGTAAAGAGTAAAGAGAGCTCGCCAACACCTATACACTGCCTGCTAGCAGTTTGATGCCCGCAGCACTTTCAACACTTTTGCATGCTGTGCGTATCAATCAACATCATCAGTCTGGGCGCCTAATTAATGAAATAATTAACTTGCAACTTTTATTTCAACTTAAGTGCTTTCCCATCTCTTTGCCACACACTTTCACACACACATGCCGTCGTGTAAGTATTCATGTGCACACGCAAACAATTAATTTCATCAACAACAATAGACAAAGTAAACAATATAAGCAAAAAGGCACACGAGCAAAAAATGTAGCATATTCCTAGGCGCGTACATTGCCAAAACAATAAAGTCAAAGTCCTTGCTCTATACAATCGATGAAGAAATACTCTTTTGAACCAAAACTTCAGAGTTCTACTTTAGTAAGCAAAACGTCAAGGGGTCACACAAACCTCTCAATTGTGCAGAATGAGAAAAAATTTCTAAAGGAAGAAAACAAAGACAAATAATGTAATTTAAAAATTTCAAATATAAATAAAATGGGAATAAAATTTCAATTAAGGAGACAAAATTGACTGCAATCAATATTAATTTTCGCCTAATATTTCCTTTGATTGCAAATTTCTGAAATCAATTTCTTCCCTTACTCAAGCATAAGTTAATCCGAAAATCACATAGAAGTCTAGAATTAGAGCAAACTCCACATGAAACAGAAGTCCAAATGTCTGAGTTGGCAAAAAAAATCAGAAGCACCCGAACAAAAAAGCCAAAAAGAAGGAATAAAACAAAGGCTGATGAGTGCGTCAGCATAAGCAGTTACAGACACATAAAGGCATAACCTGAGCACCAAGGGTTGACTACGTTATACCCGTTGCTCATTTTACATATACATAACATACATCTTTTAAATCTCTTAGGTGTCTCAGTTAGTAGAAACATTACACTTGCATAGAAGTTTAGTTCCAGATTATCTAGACCGACATGGTAATAATAACTACATACCCGTTGTCTGCAATAATCGAGTAACTCAATCCAAAAGCGAGAGCAACAAAGAAATCAACAAATCAAAGAACTTAACTAAGAAATAAACGAGACCGAACGTGGCTCGCCGGGAACAATGAAATAACCCAATGTATACATAGGTTAGTCTCTGTGATTAGACGGCCCGACATGCACAAACATGTGTACAACTTGTGTGTATATTTCGACACAGAAATGATGCTTGGCGTGAGTGATTAACAGCGGCATGAGTGATTAACAATGCTGATGCGAGACGAGTATAGAGAGTGGAGAAATGGAGTTGGTGGTGGCAAAGTGTGGCTCGGAAAGGGACAAGGATGGAGACTACGTCTTGACGAGTACACTATTTCCCATACCAATTATGCGGAGAAGCTACAACGTTGGGTGTCTGAGCTTGTTGACTGTTTTGGCTTAGAGCTGGTTTGGGTTGGCAGCTTGCCGTCGCGACGCCATCAGTGGCACTTGACGAGACCCGACACGATTCGACTCGAAACTTTTGCCAGCTATTTGGGAAGCTTAGGCAATTAGTCAAAAACAGTTAGCACACCCTTCATGCGAAAACGCTGCGTCAAAATTGTGTATAGCGAATAATTTATTAGCAAACACTTAGCTGCTTTCTATTGAAGCACACCCTTCAAACATAAACCGCATACTTATAAATTTTGTGTTTTAATCAGTAATGAATCCAACTAATTACCAGTTTTAGTAAAAGTCGCAACTAAAGTCGTAGAGTTATCATATAAATATGTATGTTAAAAAACACTTATGTAAAAATTAAAAATAAAAGCGTGTGAAATTCATAAAATATTAATTATTTTTTCAGTTTTTAGCAAATAATGTGTATATTTTGGTTATAATTTACGTTAATTAGAAATATCCTTGGCAGTGTAACAGACTGTGGCAAAGGGTAACACTTCAAATATTGTAAAGCAAATAGTATTTATACAGCTGCTCTGTCCATTCAGATAGTGTTCCAAAGCACTTTACCACTAGACTATTGATATTTCTAGTTGCAATTCTAACCTAAATTAAAAAAACAAAAAAAAATTGAATGCAATAGAGCAGTTTTACCAAGATAACATAAACAAGATAGTTATCTCGCTCTAACTAATGGGCGATGGTGGGATAGATCTAACTTTAAGGAAGAAGATAAGAAAAGATCAATTGAAGAAGAGACGCAAAGAAGAGAAGATGTAAAAAGCCGGAGTTGTATTAAATTAAGTTGAAAATAAAGAAATTATTGCAACAACAAGTGGATAAAAGAGTGTGTACACAAGCTGCTGCTGAACAATAAAAAAGTAACACAGTTTCAGTGAGCGCTTATAAGTGCAGCCCAAATTAAAGAAATATTCTGTTATTTACTTACATTTTTACATTTACTCTTTTACTTACATACATAAATATTCATTTGCATGTGCACAAAGCATTCCGAGTCAAAGGAATAAGAAAAATCGAATATTTTTAAAACTAAAGTGCATATCGCAAATAGCACCGTTATGCTGCATCGCTCTTTGGCCACTTTTGCATATCAATTAACCAATTTTGGCACAATCATTCCAATGCGCCTACAGCGCCGTCTACAACACTTAAAAAATCAAAGCAGTAGGAAAAAAATATAGGAAAAGCCGAGAGAGAAATCCATTAGCAATTTGCTTCTCATTGCCAATTAAGTTTAATTGCCTGGCAGGCTGAATTGCTCCAGGGCCAACTACTTGAGATATGCATACAAAGTGAGTGCTTAAAATCGCAAAAATTCATGTTTCTGCCCCCCTCAGTCAGCACTATTATTCCACTCACCTCATCTGGCCCATTTAACAATCAATTTATTCCACAATAATATTGCTTTTTGTGGCAGTGGGTCGGAGGCAACTGAGCTCCAACTGTTGTGTATTGTGAGAGGCCCACATAAATTCATAAATGTTCTTGCCACAATTTCCCACTGCATATTCATGCAATTATTCACTGCAATTCGATGCGATTCCGTTACCGACTCCCGTTCTAATTGGCTTGATTTAGATTCGGCTTTCGGAACTGGCAACTGTTGCACAACTGCCGATGAAAAGTGCAAAGATTTAAATTGGTTGAAGTTTATAAAAGTCACTATTGTGTTGCTGATGTGTTCTCAATTGACTTTTGATGGTAGTAACTTGTAATGGGTATGAAAATATTTATGGAAACACAAGTTTTTTAATACGAAATTCTGAAGCTCCCAATTAAATATTTAAATAAAATTTGAGTTGAAAGTACAGAGCAGATAACAATTTTAAGTAAGTAAAAAATATATTAAACACAATAACTAATTTTTTATAAGACAAAAATATTAAATAGTCCCTTTAAAATAAAGAATCTTCTATAGTAAACAATCCCCTTTTGGCCAGCACAGCTGCAGTGCTCCCAAATGAGTGCAAGTTGGGCCAAATGGGAGAAAGTATTTCACTGGATTCGCGTAACTTAAGTCACGTCCTTATGCCGTGCAACTGCAGCGTGCACTCTCCGAGCCAGTTTTCCGCATATCAGATGCAACAAATAGACCAAAATATACCAACTCTCCTACATCCATAAGTATATGCAGATTTAAGTGTGTTGGGGAAAGTTTATAAAGATTTACTATACAACGTATGTGCACAAATCATGAGGCTGTCAGATCGCTAGCGACATTCACCAATACCAACGCGTTTCTGCACACGTCATGTGGTCACGTAGAGTATACGCACAGTTGCTCGGGCTGAAATTTAATGTTTGCTCTTGACAACAAGCGCGAAAAGAAATCAATAACAACGAACACTGAGTACAAAATACACAAAAGTAGCATATAAAGCATTTATTTTTATATAAAATATATTAAGTATAAAATAAAAATCACATTTGACACACACGGGCGCACAGCTACAAAGGAAACATGTACAGAACTTAAACTTCAATCTCTTTGAACTCCAGTTATCAATAACATAGTACTATAATTAAGTAAACGTCAGCAAATCAACAAAAACTGGAACTGGCCACTGTCTGGTGACCCTTGTTGAGCAGTCCATGGAAAAGTGAGCTGGGTTGTTGCTGCAACTGCCTAGGGTTGCCATCTTCAACGATCCGACCCTGTTCCAGCACTATAATGCGTTCATAATCCAATATAGTGCTCAGACGATGCTGTGAAATCAAAAGAAAACAAGTTCAGCAAGAAATGAGTAACGCATTTGAAATTAAACTCACGGCAATGGTTATAATTGTGCGACCCTGAAACGCCTTGTCTGCCGCTCTGAGTAGAGCACGCTCCGTGCTGCTGTCCAAAGTACTTGTTGCTTCATCCAGGACCAGGCACACGGAGCCTCGCAATATAGCACGTGCCAGGCAGAGCAATTGGCGATGCCCGGCACTCAGGCTGATGCCACCATCAGTGATTTCCGTGTCTGCCAGAGAGAAAAGTCAGGTTAAAAGCACTTCCAGCCTCAGCTGGCTGACTTAAGAGTATTGTGTAGGAAAAGGAAAGTCGTGCAGGCCGACTGTAAAAGACCGTGTACTTTCGTAGTGAAATCGCATGCAAAATATTTATCTTAGAACACATGTAGTGTCATGTTGTTATATTAGACTAACATTAAATAATTATTGTAGAAGGTTTATCAGGGTATTCCTAGCTTTTTTCAGGCTTAGCAGGGTATTCCTAGCTCTTTTAAGGCTTAGCAGGGTATTCCTAGCTTTTTTTACCTATACAGCTAAAAGGGCTTGATAAACTTCTTATTACTCTTATACAATCTTTATTATTGCTGACATAACGTACTTCGATTACAGGGTCTAAAAAACTCTCATGTACATCTTAGTGTATATATAAATACATATATAAATTTGTAATAAAATGTTGTTTTTAGTGCGTAATTAAAGTTGTATTAAATAAGAGTGACGTTATTGCCGCTTGGTTAAGCACGCATTTAACTCCTAACGAGGCATATTAATCCAAAGGAAAAACTACGTGATCTGAGGGCGAATACCTTGCTGGAATGCAAGGTTTGTCAGCTTTCACAATGGATTTTTAAGTTCCAGTAGTAGTAGTAGGAATTTATTTATATAATTAAAAGAATGCTAATAAAGAAAACAAATCGTCCTCTTTGATTTATAATTTCTTTATAACAAGTATTTAAAAATAATTTGACATCATTTCACTAATCACTGCTTACAAATTAAGTCAACTTTTGGTTGTTTAATGCTGCATTAATTTAAGCTTCTAAAACTTTAGTATGTGTTTAAACTACAGAAATTAGAATGAACTAAATTTTGCATAAAGTTGCTCAACTAATTGAATCCAACTTAATCTATTTGTGGATCTCAATAAACTGACCAAACGAACAAACATTTCAGCAACATTTCAACAACCGTTTGAAGCTCATTCATAACTTTGCTCATAGTAAATGTCAGCACTGAAATGTGTCTGTTCGACTGTCTGTTTGTCTGCATGTCAGTCTATCTGTCTGTTTGTCCGTTTAGAGAGGTTAATCAAGTTGGTTCCACGCAAATATACTTGATGGATACACATGTAGCATACGACAAACATATGAACATACATGCCACACATGTGAGCCAATCAACACAAAAATCAAACATGCATGAACGTTACTTCTTTTTTGACTTTTTTTTTATCTTGGCAAACATCAAACAGACAAGATGCTTAGAAAGAGGATTGGGCGTCTGGGTTACTAAGAGTTTTGGGAGGAGTTGGTGAAGCGAATTGGCCAAACCAAAACGTCATGTTTGATGCCAAAAATAAACATGATTTTTTCATAAGCCAAACACACACACTCGTTCAAACACAAATACACACACTCAACACACACACAGTTAGCAACGTCACAGATTCGTTGTACCCAAAACTGACATTCAGTTTGCTTGTTTACACAACAACAAAAAAGTTTAAAGTGCAGCGTTGAGTATTAGTCTACAAGATACCCTGTACTGGAGAAAATTGGAGTAAAATAAATCAATAAATACTAACCAATGTGAATATTGATAAGAGCTTGAATTGATTAAAATAATCGGTCTGAGATATCAGATAATTTCATTATTTACTTAAAGTGCTCTAAGATGGACAGATTGAAAGAAGAGTAGATAAACATATGCAGTGAAAGCCATACTCGCGGACAACTCTACTCGCGGACAGCTCTACTCGCGGACAACTCTACTCGCGGACAGCTCTACTCGCGGACAACTCTACTCGCGGACAACTCTACTCGCGGACAAATCTACTCGCGGACAACTGTACTCGCAGACAGCTCTCTCAGAAGTCCAGCTCCCTTAGCCGGACAAATTTAATAGTTCTTTAGCATGTTTTCATGCAAAATCCGTTCTCTTAGGCGGACATCTCCCTTGGGCGGACTAAAATATTCGAGCCGTGGCTCCACTCTCTCTGTCTCTCTCTCTCTCTCTCTACTCTCACTGTCAAAAATAGTCCAACCCAATCAACATACTCCCAAACTATACAGTTACACGGTATAGCAACCAAAGGAGGCCACCAAATTTTACAACAGAGGTCTAAGAACTGGTTCAACATGCGGTGCAATTGGACTTACCCAAGCCCAGTGGAAGCTGAACTTTGATAAACTCCTTGAGCTGGGCCAATTCAAGGCAATTCCACAGTTGCAAATCGGAATAATAACCATGTGGATCGAGATTTTCACGTATTGTTGCATTGAACAAATGCACATCCTGTGGTATTATCGACAATCTGGTACGCAACTCGTCCACTCGAATTCGCTCAATGTCCACATCATCGATGCAAATGTGTCCACTTGTCGTCTGCAGCACTCCAAAGAGGGAAAGGGCCAACGAGGACTTACCGCTTCCAGTCCGACCACAGATGCCAATCTGTTAGAGTAAAAGGTAAGGGTTCAAATGGTTTCATATATACAATGACAATTGGCAATTCGCATTTCTTATGTGTTTGCCTGCCAGGGGCAAACTTTTAAATCAAATTCAAATAAAATATTTAACTATTCTATTTTGCTATCTTCCTCGAAGCATCTGCTTGCTTGAGCGTACTTGAGTCGGACACTGTATTTATTGTACATTTTACTTTAACAAGTAATCTTTTAGAAGCTTCTGCTTAATGTCTACAAATAAAGCATACGACTTTATTAATAGCTTTAATAAATCCATCAGATATTTGAGTTTTCATTCCATTAAATATAAATTTTTTGACTGTTTGATTTGTTCTTTATAATTATTCACAATATTATACCGCATAACTTTAAATAATTGCAGTAAAAGATTGTTTATGAAAAAAACCTTTAAATGTTTAAAATTCTTAATTTAATACACTTTGAAAACACTGCCCTGAGTGTAAAATTCTTAAAACATTTTATTTATATAATTCAACAAATATGCACAAGGCACGTCCAAAAAGTAAGTGCACTGGTACCCTCACAGCTGTATCGCATAATTATTCGCTGTCAATAGCACTGGCATGTGGTCTGAATCTTTTGACTTGAAAACTGTCGCGAAAAATGTCGATCGTTGCACCGCCAAGAGTTACAGATTTTTTCGATAACTGGAGATTGTCCGCGAGATGGATCTTAAAACTGACATTTCCAGAACTCCAACGTACAACATCACAAAACAACTCTTGGGCCGTATTCCTCTCGTGTTTCCCGTAATCCATTGACCTGGCCACTTCAGACATTCCACTCTTTACTTCACTGATGGTACACATGAATGAAATTATCGGACGAGGAGTTAAAATAGGAGGTGGAAAAGTGATCAAACGGCTGGAGGGAGACCCTTTCGAGGCAAACTTCACAAATTGTTCTCGCGGCTTCCCACGTGCATCGAATGGAATACTGACTATGTTGAAAAATAACTAAAATATGTGCAACTGAAACAATATACATATGTACATACATTAAAAGCTCTACTCGCGGACAGCTCCCTCAGGCGGACAGCTTTTTTAGCCGGACGAATTTTTTTGGGTGTTTAGCACGAATTTCGTTGTCTTAGGCGGACAACTCTCTTGGACGGACAAAAATACTGAAACCATGGCTGTCCGGCCTAGGGAGCTTTTACTGTATACATATTTATTTTTTAAAACATATTTTTGAAGCCTACATAAATCGAGCACAATTATATTCTAGACGTGCCCCGTAATTACACAAAATGTGGAATTTCTTAACGTTTCCAACTTCGTTTGTAAATTCAATAAACATTTCATTGAAATTAAATTGATTTCAACAAAAATGTAACTTAATATGTTTTCAATTTAATTTTGCTCAAAATTTAAACGCTTTTTCTTATCACTTTGCGTTGCCAACCCACATTTTTTATTGATATGGAAATGATTGTTATGCAAATAAAAATAACCAACTGACCTTTGACTTGGAATCTTTTTGTTATTGTTATATTTCCCTTGTTTAAATATTTATACATTTGTGTCTGATAAAATTGTAACACACTTTTTCCACCTCAACTTTTGTTGGCATGGGCAAACATAGTTTGAGGTTTTTTTTAACATGGAAAATTCATACAGTAAATTGCATTAAAATAACAAGTTCTTGGAAAAATATTCAATCGCGAGCTGCGCAGTTTTTACAGCTGCGGTGAAGTTTAATTTACTAAGAAAATTAATCGTGCTTGTATTGATTTTAAAACAGCTATTTTTTAGGTACCGTCTGTAGATATTCAAGGTTGGTTAGATTGGTTTTTTGCCTTGGTTGGTTAACGATCAAAGTGCACATTTCAGTTACACTTTGTCGAGTCTGACTTCTGACGTCTGACTACTCGCAGTACATCTTTGAAGTGATTTCATTCCTTTTTGTGATGGGTTCGTAGTGCAGTGAACCCAGTCAAACCAAAAGTAAAATAAATAAATGAATTTATTGCTGTTACATAGACTTACTCGTTGACCCGCTGGTATCTTCAAATTAAGGTGGCTGATAACATCCTGCCGTTGTCCTTCATAACGCAAACTGACATTTTCAAAGTTAATGTCACCGCGCTGTGGCCACGAAATTGGAACGCTCTGGTCTATACGGATTTAAACACAAACACAAAAAAATAAAGATAAGATTAATGTAAACAAAAGTTCAGTTTCGTGTATATTTTGCAATTTAAAACCAATTCGACAAAGCATGAAAATTGCGACCTTTTTGCGCCCGCAACTGTCAGTTTAAAAAATAAAATGGAAAATTAAAAGCAGCTAACCAAAAACTGATGAGGGCAACGGGCAAACATTCAAAAGTTAATGAAAAGGGTTTCAGCATGAACAAACCCCTTTAAAGCGAATTTTAGCATATGTTAAGGAAGTCGCTTGGCAGTGGACACGGATCATAGACTTGAATTGTGTGAAAAATAAATTGAAAAGTTATTAAAAATGTGTTGGGATAAATTAAAAATTACTTGCATTGAACATTTTTGCAACAAACTAAAAGAAAGCAGAAAAATAAATATTTTAATATAAATTAAGGAGTCACTCGATTTAACTAAGTTTTTAGCTGGCAAATGTCACAAAGTTGTAAGACCCCGTACTTTGAAAAGGAGTACAGGGGTCTGTTAGGTTTGTCAGAATCGAAATGTGCGTAACAGGCAGATAGAAGCTTTTCCGACTACAAAAAATATAAATATTCTTGATTCTGTAATATTCTGTCCGTCCGTCCGTCTGTATCAACACCTTGACCTCAGAGACTACTACAACCGATAGCTCCCATAGGACAATTTGTCAAACATTGCATATTTGCATGGAATAATAAGAACTAGAAGCAGTACAGGGTATTTTACAGTCGGCTCGCTCGACTATAGCCTTGCTTACTTACTATTTCTTACTTATTTATTTATTAAAATTGTAGTAACTTGTTTCTATGCGAACTAGTCTCTCAGTTTTAAAGCTATCTTAATGAAACTTGGTACAGATGTGTATTCTCTCTGCATGCAGATCATTTGTAAAAATCGGACAGATCGGACCACTATATCATACAGCTCACATAGGAACAATCGGTCGAAATGCATGCAAATGTATAAACATTTTCGGTGTCTAATGACCGATTTCAACCAAATTCACGCGATATGCATTTCTAATCGTTCTCCGACTGTTGATCAAATTTCATCCAAATCGGCAAACTATATTATATATCTACCATAGAAATAATTGGTGATTGAAACCAAATTAACGCAATATTCATAACTGCAAGGGTATTTAATCTTCGGCGGGCCGAAGATAACCGTTTTTCTTGTTTTTTTTTTTAATTAGACATGTATATTTATTTCTAGTTTCATTCCTTTGAACTTGAATCACACTTATATATGGAGAACCAATGAAATCTCTAATGATATTGTAATAACATACTCCTCTCAAGTAATATAGAATTCAAAACATAAACCGAATATGTTAACTTTCAATTAAATACATTTGTGAATGAAATATATGTATATTATTGAATCTACCAATTACTTGAGTTAAAGCCTATATCAACTAGATGTTTAGTTTTTACTGATCCCACTAGTCCAAAATAATAAAATTATCTTCTTACAAGCTCTGTCGTCTACTCATTTATTATACCATATTTTACTACGTAAGTTTTTCTGCCATAAATCAATTGAAAGTCAATGGGGCACATCAGCTGCCTGGCGCATAATTGAAGGCCAACACAAACACTTTCAAACACGCACACACTCTCACACTCGCACACACACTCACACGGACAGAGGGAATTTAATACTCACAGGTTTTGATGCGCTTTACTGGCTCATTAGATAACGCGACCTTGTCGACAAGTGACGTCATTCTCTTATCTTTAATCATTCTCTGCGTCGACGCCTGCTGCAGCTTGTCAACAACTGATGGTGGGTGGAGGTTTAAGTGATTGCAGGCAACGTTGCCATTGCTATTGCCGGTGTCTGCATTTAATTTATCAGAGGCATCTTGGCTGTTGCCAGTTGCCGCAAGTGTTGCCCCAAGCGATGCCCCAAGTGATGCCCCAACTGCTGCAGTGTCTCCATCAACATCAATGGCAGCTGACGTTGCGCCTGGATAAACTTTGTCAACGGCACAAGGATTTCGCATGCAGCAGGACGACCTATCGACTTCATTGCCGAGCTCAACAGCCTCCTGCTTCCTGTGTTGCTCCTGTAGCTGCTCCACCTCCTGCGCCTCCATCTCCTCCTCCTTCTCCTCCTGCTGCTCATTCACTGGCTGTGCATAGTGAGCAATCCGTTCGACCGAGCCCGCATACATCTCCATATCGGCCAAAAGTTTTACAACCCAATTAAGGTAAATCGGCACCAACAACGTGTAGTTTATGGCCAAACCGACCAGCGAGGGTGTAGGTGTCAGTTCCTTGGAGCTGCCGCTTTTATTGATGGCATAAGTTCCTGACGTCGTCGAGGAGCTGGATCCTGAAAAGGACGCACTGTGCAGGGTGGACAAGTGGCTGCTGCAACTGACGCTTGCCGTTGCCAATGCCGTCACAATGGCCACAAAAACAATGCAGCCACCTAGGTAATCCTGTGAGAAAAAGACAGGGACAATTAATACAAAGAAGGAAGGAGACGGAGATGGAATGGAGGTGAAGGTGCACGGAGATGGCTGATGAGTCGCTTGTTAGTGTTTGGCATTTTTGGTAAAAGATTTTTTCCCCATGACTTTTTAATCAGTCCACGTGTGTGTGCGTTTTGGTCTTGTCATCTAAATGGATGCGTCAGCTCGGTTCTCTTCAGCTCGTTTCTCTCGAGAAGTTGCAAACTTTTTACTCTCTTTCATCTTAATGAAAGTTTCACCGACGAAGGGTAACTGCCAAACCACAATGGAAAAGTTTTGTTTTCTATTTTCTGGGCTGAGTTGAGAGTTGTGTTGATTGCCCCTGCCCCTCTTTCTACCTCCTCCCCCTCTTTTCCCCCTCGTCATGTTTGTGCACACGTAAGCCCTGCGCAGTTGCTGGGAGTATTCAAAGCTGTTGCATTTGTTTGCCTCAAAGCTTTCTTTTCATTTTATTTTGGGCGTTCGTGTTTAATGGTTGTTTTACTTTTAAGTGGCTTGTGTTCACAGTCACTTTGATAGTCGATCAATTTGCACAACCAATTTGTGCCCTAATTAGAATATAATGGATCACTACGAAATGCCACACAAACATACAGGCCAACCGAGTTGAAAAGACTATAGAAATTTCATAACTGGACCTATTTTTCAACCTCGTTGCGTAAATGGAAAGAAAAACCAAACGAATATTTTAAAAGCAGAAACAGGCAGACAGAGAGAGAGGGGGTGATATTTAGATAGAAGCAAATTCTGCAACCTAAAATTCACATACACTTTAAAACGTCATTACCTCAAAAATATTTAAATATAATTTAAGACTTAATTTAGGCATATAATGTAGACATTTAAACTAGTAAGGGAGTCTACAGTCGAGCGATCCGACTTTAAAAGACCCCTTGCTCATTTCTGACCTTTTTGTCTTATGTGAGCTAAAGGATATAGCTGTTAACGATAGTAGCAATCATCATATACACACAATAGTCTGTGTTTAACAAAGCTCAGGAAAAAATATACTAGTGATATATGTATGGCTATATACATATGAACATCGACACGGTTTTCTGTTTAGACACCTAGTATAGTATTCCAAACCTTTCTACTGCGGATAATTAAAACACTTTACGTCACATTTTAAACAACATAATATGTGAGCCTGTTGGTAAAATTTAAATACACTTTTGAATAATGCCAATTCTGACTCGATTTCATAGGTTTATTACAAATATGGGGAGTGCAAAAATAATTGAAGTGCTATTGGGGCTCTACTAAGACTTTTATTTTTTTTAGACCGACGTGTCAGCCATTTAAAAAATTAGATTTAGACATTTAGATTTAAAAACTATTAAATAAAGTATAATTAAATACTCAATTTAACATTTTGGCATTAAAAATAATTTAGTTGGAAATATAAATAGATATATCGAACTGTGGATAATAAAGCACTTGTAAATGTCTGTTGTACTTATCTGCTGAACTATTAGAATTGCCTAAAATCGATTTTTAGATTAGAGCGAAAGTCGAGCCATCTCTAGGAAACAACTTAGGTATATAAGTAGGGCGGATCAATAGGCGGGCATGGCTACTTTGACTCGGCTATGATGCTGATCTAGAAGATACATTCTCCATGGGTCTGCCACGCCTACTAACAAACCTATTAGGCCAATTTCAGATAAATAATAAATCTCATTTTAATAGTATTTTAATTCCTTTACCTCTAAACTTTTTCTAGCAACCATTATTTCTCACTCTACGATCTTAGCCTGAGAGAGATAGGGAACAATGACATCAAACATTTGTTAACACTATGTGAATCATACTTTTAACGGCTAATTAAAAGCCACAACTCTAAAAAAGTATTTAAAACAGCCTTAGAACAAACGGGTTGTGCATTTCCCACACTGTTAACGATGTCGTTCAGTGTGTGGTGTTTGCAACTTGTCCAAGACTCCACTGCATTGTGGTCTTAATTCCAAGACTATTGCCATATCAACACACCGCTCTTATGTCAGCTTGTTACAATTCTACTGACCACACATTCAATATACCCAATAAAGCACAAGCCCCTCGATGGACAATCGCCTCCACTTTCCCAATAGATGCCACAATTGTGCACGTCAACACAATGTGTACCAATTTGTGTTCAATCAATAGACACTTAAAATCCATAACAGACACTTGAACCCTGTAAACTATACCCAGTGAACGCCCCACAGACACCGGACAGATAAACAGAGTAACTGACGGACAGACAGGCAGACAGACAGACGGACAGACGGACTGTCGACTCTACTCACTTGCCAATGGAGTCATATAAAGGAACGCAGACATGACCCCAAAGGGGTTACCTGAGCTAACAGCAAATGTAGAAAGTAGAGTAGTTGGTATCAAATACCCTGTAATGTCTAAAGTAATGTGAATCGACTTAACAAACTGTCTGAAGATTCCAAACATTCAAAGAACTCCTCCAAATAGTCTGATGATTCCAAGCAACTTAAAGAACTCCTCCTTTTTCTTTACAGAACAAATTTTTAAAAGTTAAACGTCATGAACATTTCAAATTATAACAAAAGTGCTTTTGGAATGTCCTGCATACCCTATAAATTGCTGGCTGTTACGAGGTATGATATTGCATTTAAGCTGCTGACGCGTCCGTCTAAATGATATGCCAATTGAATTCCAATTGAAATGCACTGCCAACATATTCACACACCCGCAGACACACACACCCGTAGACCCACACACCCACACCCTTAAACCAACGAATTCACTTACACATGCAAAATATATAAGCTCGAAGTGAAATCAAATGTGCATTGCTGGCATATTGACCAGAAGTGGACCTCAAAGGACTTACCAAGGATATGCCCAGCCAGCGATTACTCGTATTCAATATGGTAAATGCAATTGTATTCGCCTCGAGACGCTTAAACAGGATCTCAGTGAAACGTGCCTGCTGATTGTATGCACGTATTGTGGTCACACCCTGTATTGTCTCCGACAGATGCGATATGACCGGTGAGTTTGTAGAGTTCTCAATCCTTTGCAACTCACTGCAATAAAAAACAGAAATACAAAAATGTTCATTTAGTATTGTATTAATAAAACATTTAGCCAGTCTTAAATAAATGTAAATATATTCAATGTAAGTCAAACGTTATGTTAACGTTAATGTTAATGAAATGTTATTAACTATGTTGAATAATTATTCGAAGTTCTGTTAATTGTATTCTACTAAATGTTTATTTATTTAATAACACCCTAAACTGGCAAATTGCATAATGTAATGTTAATGTTAATGTTAATATTATGTTATTAGCTACGTTGAAAAATGATTCGAAGTTCTGTTAATTGCATTCTACTAAATGTTTATTTATTTAATTGATTTAAAAGTAAACAAACTTAAAGCGATAACACCCTAAACTGTCAAATTGCAAAATGTAATGTTAACGCTAATGTTAATGAAATGTTATTAACTATGTTGAATAATGATTCGAAGTTCTGTTAATTGCATTCAACTAAATGTTTATTTATTTAATTGATTTAACAGTAAACAAACTTAAAGCGATAACACCCTAAAATGTCAAATTGAAAAATGTAATGTTAATGTTTATGTTAATAAAATGTTATTTACTGTGTTGAATAACGATTCGAAGTTCTGTTAATTGTATTCAACTAAATGTTTATTTATTTAATTCATATAAAAGTAAACAAAGTAATAACACCTTAAGCTGATAAATTGCTAAATGTAATGTTAACGTTAATGTTAATAAAATGTTATTTACTGTGTTGAATGATGATTCGAAGTTCTGTTAATTGTATTCTACTTAATGTTTATTTATTTAATTGATTTAAAAGTAAACAAACTTAAAGCGATAACACCCTAAACTGTCAAATTGCAAAATGTAATGTTAATGTTTATGTTAATGAAATGTTATTAGCCATGTTGAATAATGATTCAAAGTTCTGTAAATTGTATTGTACTAAATGTTTATTTATTTAATTGATTTTAAAGTAAACAAACTTAAAGTAATAACACCCAAAATTGTCAAATTGCAAAATGTAATGTTAACGTTTATGTTAATGCAATGTTATTAACTATGTTGAATGATTCGAAGTTCTGTTAATTGTATTTTACTAAATGTTTATTTATTTAATTCACTTAAAAGTAAACAAACTTAAAGCGATAACACCCTAAACTGTCAAATTGCAAAATGTAAAAGACATTTCGAAAATCTTTTTTTCTCTTCGTTTTTCTTTTTACTTCAAGTCCGAGCAGCCAATGGACCACAACAATTTTCGTCCAGTTTTTGGCTGGAAAAGTTTCCGTAAAACTTTGTCTGCAGCACAGAATATGCTTGGGAGACAATTATAAGCCGCAAATACTTAGATACAAATCTGCTAATAGTGCCACTATTTGCACAATCTACACAAAACTAAACAAGAGCCAAAGACAGAGGCTTAGAGTAAGAATGAAGCTAAAAGTGGAAAGAGAATACATTTAAGTGTACAGTATGCAAAAGACGCTTTGTTTTTGTTTCTATTATTGTTGTTAACTGTTGTCAAAAGTAGATGCTTTTCGGCCAAGTTCAACTGCTTATGGACAAAACTTTTGGTCGAGCACCAGTCCACACTCTACCGACTGTTTGGTAAACTTTTCACAACAATTTCCCACATCTCCATGCAAAAACGACAGTATACATATTTGTTAAACTTAAGTTAAGAATTATGAAAGACGCTTTGTCAGCATTACACCGGGAAGTGTACAAATGCACAACATGAAATCATCACTTACCGCGCCGAACACCTGTAGAATTTCTGTATGACGTAGTAGGCACCACAAATGGGCAAGGTAAGTGCCAGAAACCAGGGCGTAATGCTCACATTTATCAATACTGCAAACAGGCAGAGCAACGAGAACTGCAGCAAGCGTTGACTGGTTGCAGCGATTTTCTGAAAATGAAAATTTACAATAGTAGAAGAAAATCATTAAAGAAGCAGAGGGACTAACTTAAAAATTTAATATTCTTGACATCTGCATTTGAATAAAGACGTCAGCACACTGGAAACACGTCCCCGACTGATTCAATGAGCGAATATGCTACTCCAAGTGGCACAGGAGCATGAACACGACAACGAGGCAGGAAGCAGGCAGCCTGCTTGTGCGTCTTTTCGGCAGACATTTTTAAATGACTTTTGCTCGTTTGCGGCACGAATTGACAAATGACTAAATTTGTGTGTGCGCCATAGAATCCCGACTCCAGGTCGGGCACAGGTTCTCCCATTTGTACGACTCAAAATTAACGAGTACAACTGCAGTGCTGTGCTGCTTTGCTGAATTCATAGAATTGACAGTGTATATTTTGAACATACGACTATGCATGGCTCACGTTTTAACAAATGTGTGTCACAAACGCTTCGGTCGGCAATGTTTCATAATCAAATTTTGTTTGCTTGCCGCTTGGATTTTACAAAGTGCTCTTGCTCCTGCAAAGTGCACAATAATTGAAGATTTATTTGCGCACACGTACAAGTCAACTTTACGTATACGCAATATTTGTGGGTAAAGTACAAGCCAGATTTCAAATGGGCACATATTAGGTAAATGGGTAATTAATCCTCAAACAAATTTCCTGAAATTCAACTCATGATTTTACGCTTTAAGCCAGTTATGAGCAGGTCTAAAGGTAATTCAGAAAAACCTTTTTGATTTATGAATTACCCCGACTTTGTTGCGATCTAAGACATTAGCTTTCATTTGACGATTTCAAATGTATTCTACATTTTATTTAGGAAAAAAATTAAAAGCGTAACATTCGTATTTATTTGAAAGAAAAATGTTTTAGCGTGTTGATTTTCAGTTTGGCAAAACTACATCCATAATAAATTCTATGTATATTTAACGAGTGTGGTATATTTCGCCAAATTGTATGCTTTAGTAGTACAAAGTTTTGGACAGCTTTGATCTGCTTGAAATAATAATGAATGCTTTGTCTAAAGTTGTGAGTTGCAGTCAGTAAAAAAGTTTATTATATGCTGCTACATTAAGTATTATTTATTAATAATATAAGTATGCTTTAAAACAGAGATTTGACGAAAATTATACATTATGCACTGTAGCACAGATCAATCAAAGTTGTCAGTTCAATCAAGTTTAATACACATGCTCTCCATACATGTGTGTGAGGGGAGAAAAAAGGAAAGCAAAAATGGTGTGCGCAGAAATGTCAAACAAAACGAAAAACTATAATGAAAGGCGTCCCTAAAAATGGCGTCAACAAACTCATATATTACCAGCACACACACACACACGCACACTCGCAAAAAACTACAGAATGTCAATGCATAATGCGTGCTTATCACGAACAAATCTAAAGCAGACCGACGACAACAAAAACTACACTCGATTTACTAATATTTTGTGGAGTATACAAAGAACTAAAGCTAAAATTATGCAGACATACATATGTATGTATGTTTTACATAGCACCATATATATTGTATTGTGTATATAATACTTTATGTGGCGAGCCAACAACAACAATAACAAATCTTACCTTATCAATGATCGCCATATCGTTACTGAAACGATTCACAATGCGTCCGAGCGGTGTCACTTGAAAAAAATGCAAAGTTTTATGCAAAATCATTTGCAACAGTTTATCGTGCAAATTACGACGGGCATTACAGCCGGCCCATTGTCCGACCGGTGTTGATATCATGGCCATTATAATGCAAACACACGAAATTGTTGCATACATGCGAAAATAGTACGTGACTTCGTCGTTGTCCACATTCGCACTCATTGCTGGACGGTGCTGCTCCTCCTCATCTGCCACATTTGGTGGCACATGGTCGCTCCAATGTTGCAACCAAACGTCCGTGTAGACACGCAAACACTGCCAAATTAGTGCGGTAATAAAAAAGCCAATGACTATGGGCAAACCGGAGGCTCGCATATACAGCAGATATATGTGATGCGATATTTGTCCATATTTGCGTTCAGCATCCGTCGCTGTTGTTGTGTCACCTGAAGGTTCCACTATCACATCGTATGGCTCCTCTTTCCGTTCCCTTTCCGGTTCGTTTTCCTGCTTTGGCTCCAGGCTCAGCTGATGTGAGAGTGACGTCACGTCGGACACGTCATCGTCGTTGTCATCATTGTTATTGTTATTGTTATTTTTACGTCCGTTCGTTGGCAATGTTTTAAAGTCGATTTTAACGTCTGAAAAGTGCAGGAAAAACAAACCAGTACTTTAACATGGTTATAGATTATATAAAGATTGTTTAATGAACAATGGGTTACGTATAATGGATGGTAATCACTTCGTTACAAGACAAGTAAGATGGGCTACAGTCGAGCGAGCCGACTATAAAAGACCCCGTTCTTACTCTAGTGACCGTTTCATCCGATATCAACTATAGGATATAGTTGTCCGAACTGAACCAAACTTATTGTTATTGTTATTGTTATTTTTACGTCCATTCGTTGGCAACGTTTTAAAGTCGATTTTAACGTCTGAAAAGTGCAGGAAGAACCAACCAGTACTTTAACATGGTTATAGATTATATAAAGATTGTTTAATGAACAATGGGTTATGTATAATGGATGGCAATCACTTCGTTACAAGACAAGTAAGAAGGGCTACATTCGAGCGAGCTGACTGTAAAAGACCCCGCTCTCACTCTAGTGCCCATTTTCCTTAACTTGCGACCATTTCGTCCTAGGGGAGCTATAGGATATAGTTGTCCGAACTGAACCAAACTTAACTGAGGATAGCTATAACCATTATATACACACAATGCGTAAGTTTGGTTGCGATAGCTCATTTAACACTACATGTCTTTATGGAAATCTCCTGTTTTATACCAATTTGACCTATGGGTCTATAGACTATAATTGATGAGGACAGACAGACAGACATCGCTATATCGGCTGTTGGTGCTGATCAAGAATATATATACTTTATGGGTTCGGAAAAGCCTTCTTCTGCCTGTTACGTACATTTCGCTTCTGACAAACTTAACAGACCTCTCTATTCTTTTTTAGAGTACAGGGTCTAAAAAGAAAAAATTTGCTATAAATCAAACATAATTAAATGGGTTCTGATTAAGGACTTAATATATGATAGATTATTGATAATTGATAAAGTCATAATACAATAAAACTAGCAACACTGTAGTTAAATATTACATGGTTGGAAACGGCTATATCCACCTGTACAATAACGTCAACGATTATGTTGACTCAATAAAAATGTAATTTTATACGAGGGGACTACCAAAAGTTCGGTAAGTTGGTGGTATTTTATAATTTTTTTGGAAATTTAAAAATGAAATATAGTCTTGTGGTATTTAGTTGTAAGTTTCAAAAAAATCGGTTAGAATGTAAACGAGAAAACGGAAAATAACTGAAGCAATATCAGTAGAAATTCCACCAGCGACGCAGCAAGAAATTCGATACCCAATACTTTACGGCTTTCGACGTATATATATGTATATATATAAAGTATAAACACAAGCCAGTAATTAAAATGTATAAATAGAGATACACTGTAGAAAAGAGTACAGGTTTCTTTAAAGCAAACTATATAAGTCTAAAAAAAAAACATCCTTTTCAAGTTTGCTCAGCAACGTGCAAATATATCCTCCATAATTTTTATGAAAACATGAAGTTTCATTTGAGTTATCGCAGCCCAACTCACACATTGGGTGAACATCATATTATTATACATTATTGGTTCGAAACGGACAACTATGTGCATACAAGTCCTATAAGCCAAATCGGTCTTTCTGTTTGCTCTTTTATTTCTTTAAATCCACGTATTACATTTGAAATGTGCAACTTGTTGCAATCCGCACTGAAAATTCTCAATAAAAGCAGAGAACTATTAAACTGCATTCAACATGGATACATTATAAAATGTAAGATTGATAAAGAGATCAGCAGATCAGAGAAAAAGCATAGAAGCGTTAGGATATGCTAAAAGATACTTTACCAAATTTACCAATTTACCAAAGAATATTTAATTGGAAAATTAAAAGTCTAACATAAATTCATACATAATTCCCTACTTCACATTGAACGCATTTTAATTTTTGTTGACTTTGAGCAAATTGATTATTTGATAAAGGTCTCAAGCCGCCCACTGCGAAATTAGTTGAGTGGAGTTGAGGAAAACAATTTTCGTTGCAATTTCCAAGGGGTCTTCGTTGCTGAAGGGTCTTTGGTGACAATCGCACATCTGATTAAATTGAAAGTTTTCCGTTGCCTCTGCAGGCTCTGCAGTCGGCAAGTTGTCAGCCAAATATTGACAGCGGGTAGATAGATCAATGCATTAAGTAAAGTAAAACTTCGGCTATCCAAGGCACTAAGAACTTGTCGTTGTCTCTTTGACTCACCGATGGGAGTTCAAAACTTTTTAAATCAAACTTGAGTCAAGTTTTACCACAGACACAGAAGCAGACACTAAAGTTATTCCAGCCAAAAAACGGTTTCATCCGATGGAAGGAAAATTTAACCAAAATAGTGATAAATATGCAAACATTTTATTTGCAACTTCTTTGTCTGTTTATTTATAGTGCCATCTACCCCGAAATAGTCGCATATATATTTCAGCTAATCAATATTCATTACAACAAACAACTCAACCCCACGAGTTATCCCAAAGTTTCTCGCAGTCAACGTTTATTGCCAACTCTGTTGCACATTCTTCAGCGTATATTGATGGCCAAAAGGAGTAGAGTTGCTGTATTGCAGACTCAGTTCTCCAGTTTTTTAATCAGCCCAAATGCAAATTGTTTGTCAGCTTTGAAATATACTCTACAATCAGAACACTGGAGCACTCTTCCTTTCTAAAGAAATTTAAAATTTTAGCACGAAATAAAGTTAACAGTCGAACAAGGTTCAACTGTATAAGTCAATACTGTTGGATCATAAATATAAGTAGTTAGAATAAGGAAAATAGTAGTAGTGTAATAAACTCTTATACTTAGGCTATAATCTTATACATTCGGCAGTGCAGCTGTTTCGATGAAACCACACACACGCTGCCAAGCCTTTCCGCGATTGCCTGTCCAACAAAAAATTGTATTGTTTATGAACGTGCAATTTGTTCTTAATTTAAAGTAGTTTTTCGATTTTTTAAATACCATGCATGTACTTAGTGAGTTAGGCTGAGTTATCTTCGGAAAAAAAAAAAAACTCTATCACACTAAGTTCACATTATTAACCTGTAATTTATATGCCAGGTAGTCTGATCCTAACGATATTTGGTTAGTTGGTATAAAACGATAATTTACATGTTCCCTGTAAATTTTGGTTAGTTTACCTTCCAAAACAACAAACTTTCTCAAACTAATAAAAATTTGAGCCTTGACATCGAACTAAACCCCCTTCGAAACCAATTTTGCAAAACTTCGTCTTATTGCACGATAATGTGTGAAAATTTTATCTCTCTTGAACCTATGGTTTCATCTGTAGCGTGATAGGTCAGTCATTCACGTGTTCTAATACAAGTTCTATTCATTGTAATATCTGTATACCGATTGTAGTAGGCAAGGCAGCTCACGATCGCGCTCAATCACCTGTTAGAATATAAGTAGAAGTATAAGTATAAGAGTATAACACTTATATTCTAACAGTATGGTCAATCAGCTGTTAGAATATAATTAGAAGTATAAGTATAAATGTATAATACTTATACCATACATGATCAGAAGAACGATGTGTAAGTAGAAGAGGAGAATGTGAACGAGTTTTAGTTTAAAGCGAACTAGACGAAAGAGTAGAAGCTTTAAAGTAAAGCTTTGGTTAAGAACGGCAATAAGAGTGGTGAAATATAAAGTTTGTAATCGAATGAACATTTGGGTATTAAATTATACTAGTGATTAAATAAGATAATAAACATTTAAATACAATACTAGACGGTGTTAAAAATATAATCCTATACTGACTGCACTTTTGTTTCTTGTTACATGTAGAAATGTGTATTGTAATATTATAACTATCATCACAACTGTATCGTAGAGCTTCCAAAGGACAAATCGGTGCACTAGAATGAGAATGGGTTCATTTACAGACGGTTCGTTCGATACTTTGTATACTTAAAGACAAAAATATATTTTTAATGTACATACATAATGTATATACAGACAGATGGTTAAAGCTACTTGCAGAAAAAAGACGGGCCTTTATCACGGCGAATTTAACACGTCAGTTGTTGTGTATTTAAGATTTATTGTGTTTGCGGAACCTTCTTCAATGCGTTCCAAAATGCAAACAAACACAGTAGTAGCCACAGTAAGAGCATCTGCAGCATGAAGTATAGAAATTGTTTCAAGTGCAACTCAAGAACTGACAATTAGCCAAGTGAAATCGCACTTAATCAATTGACGCACAAAACAAAGAGAGCAGGAAAGCATACTTTCCAGCTGACTTTGGATTAAAGCAATTCGAAAATAAACTTGAGACCCAAAGAACAGTCTACTAGACAGACAGACAATAAATAGTACTTGGCTTGAAGTATATTAAAGCAAACAGCACGTAAACGCCCAGTGTGCCAGTATCGATTAAGTGGACCGATACTTGGGGGTAAGAGAATGCGGTGGGGAACTAAACCACAAACTGGACTAACTTTTGGCACTAGTTGGCAAACTGGAGACAGTAGTGGAGTACAACAATATGTCAGATGCATAACTTACGCTTTACAGGAGCAACTGGCATTGCAGGACTCTCCTCTTTCGGCATGTTTGTGTCCCTTTCTGAATTTATTATTGTATCCTGTGGATTTAGTACGTCAACGGCAGGAGATGATGGCACTGAACTGAGTTCAACTGTTGTTGGCAATAAGGCAGCGGCGGCACTCGTCTCCTCAGATATGCTCCTGCCCAGTTTCACTTTGAATAGTTAAAGTTCTGGCAATTGAAAACAATTCTACTTACCGTATCGAATTCGTTGCACTGAGCGGACGATGGTGAAGTTTTGGCTTATTGGAACGTCGCATGGACATGCGTCTCAAAAACTGTTGGAAACTGCCCCGGGACTGAGACTCTGCCGTCGCTGGAAGCGTTTGTGCCTCATCAATGTTTGACTCAGCATTGGCCTCCATTGCAGGCGGCGAGGAGGCATTTCGTGTCACTGGCGGATGATGCAATTTCTGTGTCGGCTGCCACGACTGTGCCCGGGGACATTGTTCAGGTGGCTGTGTCGGTAGAGGTGGCGTAATGGCCCCACTAACAGAATCCCCGCCATCCACACTACTTTCTGCATAACTGCTGAAACTCGCGGTCAAAACGCTGCGACGCAAAAGATCACCACTGTTCGTACTGGACGTGGAGGTGGCAGTTGCGGTACTCAAACCACTGAGACGATGCCACGAGTTTCTCAACCTGTTGGCGTTGCTGCCTCGCCGCTGCAATGCCGCTCGACGTCGCGGTCGCATAATGACGTCATCAGCCTGACACTCGTCAATCGGCAGCGGCACATCATAGATGAGATGCCGTGAGCCATACACACTTGAGCGCTTGCGATGCAGATTAAAGCTGCCAGTCGACTGCAGACCACAGCTACTGCCACTTGCCAATGACAGGGTCTAAAGCACAAACAATAATAATCGCATTAATTTCTATAGTTAGGGAGATTCATTCATTCCACAAACCAAACAAATCATTAAAGCAATAACATTTGACGAAATGCTTAATTTATTAAGCAATTTATTTAAAAATATTTTTTATCTTTGCTATAAAAAGGGGAGTTTCTGAATCACTTGATCTACAATATTGTCGTGTAAAAGAAGTTAAAGACAAAGTTTATAATGCAGCTAACAAAAGAGCTCAAAGAAATCGTTAGACTAACCCGATGTACGAACTAAGACAAGAAAGAATGCTATAGTCGCCTCGCGACTTTAGGATACCCGTTACTCAGTTTCAATATGTTATTAGCATTGGTGATAGATAAGATAGCTTGCAAACAGAACATTTTCATATAAATTCATGTTTAGAGCACATTTCGACCGATCGTTCCTATGGGGGCCATACGATATAGCAGTCCGATTTGGATCAAACTTGGTCAGTATATATATATAATTGCCAGATGTATTCTGTGTGAGTTTGATTAATATAGCTTAGTTAAGGAAAGTTTTTCATATTTGGATATTTCATATTTGGAGCTTATTTTTGACCGATCGGCCCTATGGGAGCTATACGATATAGTTGTCCGATTTGTATCAAACTTGGTACTGACCAAGTATCAACTTCCTAGACATGTACTACCCGTGTAAATTTGGTTCAGATAGCATAGCTAACAAAAAAGTTTTCTATACTAAAACATTCTAGTTTTACCTGAACATTTACCTTTATATGAAGATAGAACGCCCTAAAGTGGGCGTGTCGAAAACAAAAACAAACTTGTACTGCTTGGGTATTGTACCTTTCATTTGCGACCTCTTTCATCTTTCTAGCTCTTAGAGTCTCTGAGATGCTTTTGTTCATACAGACGGACATGGCTATATCGACTCGCCTATTGATGCTGATCAGGAATATATATACTTTATGGGGTCTGCCACGCCTCCTTCTCCCCGTTACATACACTCCAACGATTACAATATACCCTTTTACTCGACGAGTAATGGGTATAATTACATATCGTTCCTTACAACATAATTAGACATTTCACTTACCGCTGGCATATCATCATCCTCGTGCTCATCATCATGTTCCTGCACAGTATTGTTGAGTGTGTTGTGAATGTCCGTGAAAAAGGCATTTCCATCATTTTCATCCACTTCCGTTTCATTTCCAGCTTCCGAAGTAACAGAAATCGAACGCTGCAATCCCAATTTGCTCACATTTTTAAACAATTTCCAACGTTCGCGTGCTGTGCGCTCCGCATAGCTTGAAAATAATTTAAAAAAACAGAAAAGCATATTGCTGATTATATCCCCAGACAACAATAACAATGAGCAAACCAACAACATCCAATACAACCAGCAACATCGAGAATATTATGAACTCAGTGAATTCGTTCGAGAGTCGAACTCGTACCACGAATGATGATCGCGATGATTAGCGACCGGAGCAGAGAGTTGAAATTAAGCTCAGACGACGATACACTTTTAGACCTCGTACTCTAAAATAGAGTAAAGAAGACTTTTTAACCCCATATGTAAACATATATTCCTGAACAGCATCAACAGCCGAGTCGATATTGTCCGTCTTTCTGTGCTTGGCTCGTATGAAAACCTGGATCTCAGAGACTATAAGAGCTAGAGCTATCAAATTTCGAATAAAAGTCCGTCTATTTCACGAGCAGATCAAATTCGTTTCAAATTGTTGCCACACCCCTTACCCTTAACCTTAACTTGTAAATATGTTGATTCTGACAAACTTAATAGACCACTCTACTCTTTTTTAGAGTACTGGGTCTAAGATGTGCACTAGAAGTCGGCTCGATCTTGCTTGTAATTTTTACATATCACCAATAATATTCATTAATTTGTTTAATCCAAAACAACCCCACATATAAACATGTTTCAAATATGTCATTGTAGTATGATTTTTTGGCCTCACCCCTTTTGTATGCTAGTTTAAACTTTGACACCATTAAATTGTAAGACTGTTGAACCTTTTCAAAACTAATTTTACACAATTTGAAGGAATATTTTTTTATGATCTTTTTACTAGAAAGAAGGATTCGAACGCATGGAGTCGAATAGCTTAGTGCAAAAGGAATTCAGCACACTTCAGGCAATTAAAAGGGAAGGCGAAAAGTAAAAGATAATACCTTAGTCATTTTGTAATCTATGCCAGTCAAAGGAAAGCATAGAAGAAGAAAGGTTTCCTTTAGGCACTGCCTATATGAAGAACTTACCTTTGTTGTTGCTCCTTGATATTTGCGTTTGTCTTGGCAATTATCGAGTTCCATTTGGCAATTATATGCGGTTGCTTAAGCTCAATGTCCTTGTAGGTGCCACAAACGTGCAGACGACCATCTTTCATAACAATTAACTGATGAGGAACCCGGAATGCAGTAGGAAGAAGAATAGAAATGAAAAAATACACATGTGAAATAGTAGAATGAATGCAACTGATGAAAAACAAGACGAATTAGAAGGTACTCCTTAAACTAACGAGTGTAGGAAATACTAATGAACAGAACTCAAGAAGGATTAACTAATTTAAAAAGAATTAACAAGTAAGAAAGGCTAAAGTCGATCGAGACGACAGTAAAAGACCCCGTACTCCCATAGTAGTGCGTAGCAATACAAATTTAATTTAAATTAATATTTGAAAAAAATATTTTAAAAAAATTAAAATTTTATATTTACTTTTTGAATTGAAATTAATTAAATCAAATCGGTATCTAGATCTAAGATACTCTAAACAAGTAAGAAAGACTACAGTCGTTCGAGCCGACTCGCTCTTGCGCTGAGGGTGATATTGCAGCTAAATTACATAAGCTTTTTAACGTGAAAACTTTCTTGTTAATAGACGGATTTTAATGCCTCGTTCAGGTTAGTTTGCTATGATATTCCTCTAAACGAAAATTACAATTACAACACTATTCTATTTGATTGAATGCCTTAAAAGCGGCATTGAAGTTTAAAAGTTTTTTTAGATCATATGAGAAAAGGGGGCGTGACTTCTCAATGAATGGCATTGCATTAAGGCTGTCTTTAGGAACCTGCATACCGGAATTGGTGTTCCTAAGTGTCACAGTTACTGAGATATTCGCCTAAAACATAAATTCCGAGATGTTCCTGGTTTTTTGCTCATTCCGGGAGCGGTAAGGGCCGTTGCAACGATTTGAAATAAACTTGATCTGCTCGCGAAGATAACGGCTGTTGATGCTGATCAAGAATATGTATACTTTATGAGGTCGGAAACGCTTCCTTCTGCCTGTTACGCACATTTCGCTTCTGACAAACCCAAAATACCGCTCTACTCTTTTTATACATTCTGCAAGAGAATATTTATTGTATGTAGTAAGTATGTAGTCGGTGTAGCGATGTCCGTCTGTCCGTCCGTATGAACAAACAGATTACAGAGATGGTAATAGGTTCAAGCTCGAGCTTGATGTCAATCGATCACATATTTAGTCAGTCAATACAAAAATCTTTTCTTTTTTTCGATGCAACCCCCCCTTACGCCCAAAATAAGCAAAAAACTAGACGTACCTCGGAAAAATCGGTGTTTTCGGCGAATATCTCAGTAACCATGGCGCCTAGGATCACCAATTCTGGTATGGAGGTTTCTAGCGACACCGTAAATGCATTGGCATTTAAAATTTTGGACTGCCACGCCCCTTTTCCCACAATACAAAACAATAATTCTCAACTTTCGTTCCGTTTTTAGGCATTTGTTCATATAGTACAGCATTGTAATTGTATAATTCGAGTGGACGCTAACTATATCAAACTATTCCTGAAAGGTGCATTAAAATCGGACTATAAACAAGAAAACTAGAAGCGTTAAATACATACATATATTGTCATTCGTATGTGTATTCGCACACAAACAGATGTTTGGTTATGCTTAGATTGTTTTCGTTTCACGGTGTTTTGATGGAAGTACTGCACATTGTAATATCTCGATACCGATTTTAATAATTTAATCGGGATTAAAATGCCGAGAGTATTATACGGTCGTGCGTGCTCGACTGTACTTTTCTTTCTTTTTTAGAGTACATAAGTCGCATTTGGCATAAGTTTAATATATATAACATATTTCAAGGTACACTCGTATATAAACTCAAAGTACATCGATGTCATGCTTATGACAGACACTCGAAATAACCTTACCATTTTACTAACAGGATTTCGCGACTACCCGGTTTAAAGACCTAGAACAAATAGTAGTCGGGGCGAAAAAGCAAGGTGCAGTGCAAAAGGCAATAAATTTAATATCAAAATTTAAATTTGAAATTTTTTGTGTCTGCGTTTCAACATTTTTTCTTGTTATTTTGCTATTTTAGGTTTTCCTTTGCGCCGTTGCAGTGGCTGCTGCTCAAATAATTGTAAAAATGTGTGCGAAAGAAAGAAAGAAGAATCATGGAATGGGATTCAAGCGACCGGCAACAAATGGTCTTTCCAGGCAATTGCATTTATGGCCAAAAGGCGATAAATGGGCACGGCATTTGGAGCGCAAAGTAACAAACGGATGCTGGGCAAAAAGGCAAAGAAGCAAAAATGCAATGTCCAGAAGCGGAAAAGCAACCACAACTGAAGGACCTAGTGGAAAAAAGCCAACCCAACCCAACCCAAAAATGGACACTTGTCATTGCTAACTGAGAAATTTGAATATGAAATGTTGGTCCTGGCCCCAGGAGCCACTTACATAATCCGCCTCCTTGATCAACTGTAATTGTTGTGTCACCAGGATGATGGTGCGGTTCGACTTCAATAGCATTTGACGCACACACTGTTCGAACACATGACTGCCCACCTCATTGTCCAGCGATGACAGCGGATCGTCCTACAAAAAAAGCCAAATTACTTTTCAGCATCGACAGCACAAAGGGAGCACAAGTTGGCAAGACAGTGTGCAAGAGTAAGATTACGCCAACTTTAAATTTTAAAATTTAGAAAATACAGTGGAATCCGGTTATAACGACTCCGCTTAAAGCGTCCGTCCGGTCATTGCGACGAAAATTCGATGACTTGTTTGGACCCCATACAAGCTTTTTTTTTTTGCTCGTTTTGGTTAAAGCGTCTACCGGATATAACGACGTAAAATCGTCGGTCCCTTGAGTGTCGTTATAACCGGATTCCACTGTAGTTTAAAAATACTACAATTAGTATTCAGCTTTAAAAATGTAAAAGTCTGAATATCAGTGTTAGTAAAAATACTGGTATTAAAATTAAATGCACATTAAAATCAGACTAGACTTTAGTCAGAGCAAATTGTGCATCATAATTGGAATTAGCTTTACTGGTAGTTTAAACACTAGCTTTATGTTTTAGAATATTATTAGCATATGTTTATAAACATTTGCCTATAAATCACTTTTAGCTCTTCTCTTTCTACTTCGTCATTAATTCATGTATTTGTTATTATCAAAATCACTATTAAAATTTCATCATAGCCGAAAATAAAGCATACTGACGAAAAGCATAAACTGAGTAAGAACATTCAATTTATAATATTGCACAAATATTTAACTTATCAGTGGATTTTATGATTTTTGCATTCTCAACTCCAGCACCAACTCCAACTTATAATTTCAATCGTTTAGTTTTATAAAGTTTTCAGCTCGTTTGCCACACACTTTTATGGCATGCATCAAAATGCGAGCCATTAAACTTGTTTACCGTGCAACAATGTGTCGTATTCTTTATAACAAATTTGAACTTAAACGTTATGTGGATTTTATGATCAGATGCAGTCAGTCACATAAAGTGTACTGAGGCGTCGTATTGGCAATGCACTTAATCTGTCTGTCCTTGAAATAAACTTACTCACCATTATGACAACATTGGCCGATGAATAAATTGCCCGGGCAATGGCAATCCGTTGCTTTTGTCCACCGGATAGATTGATGCCACGTTCACCGATTATCGTAAAATCGCCTGTCGGCATTAGCTCAATATCCGGTTTAAGTGCGCACGCATTCAGCACAAAATCGTAACGTTTGGGACGAAATGATTCTCCAAAGAGTATATTCTCACGTATTGTGTCATTCAGCAGCCACGGGCATTGGGGCACATAGGAGATGGTACAGTTTCTAAATGAAGCCAGAAAAGGTATACACAATATTCGTTTAGTTGCTAACTTGAATTAATTTTAAATTTAATATGTTATTATATATTTGTATACATTGGAAACAACTTAAATCGATATTTATATTATTAAAATACCTTTCACTAAAATTCTTTATCTCTTACTTTAAAGAGAACACTATAAACAAGTCTTGAAGGTCTGTCCGCTATTCCGTCCGTATGAACGCCGAAATATCCGAGATGGTAAAAGCTAGAAAAACCAAATTTGGTACATAGCCTACTTTAATGTGCAGGTAGATCATGCTTAATTTATATATTTGCCACGCCCCTACCGCCCCATCAAAATGATAAAAAAATATACTTGAAAGACAACTTGAGACCCAATTCACACATTATGTGTAAAGTACTTTTATAATCATCCATACCAAGTTTTGTCCGGATTGGACCATTATATGCTGTATCTCCAATAGGCCAAAATCGGCCGAAAAAAGGTAATTTGTAAGAAACAAGAAAGAAAAGTACAGGCGAGCCCGCCCGACCGTATAATACTCTCTGCATTTTTTTCCCCAAGCATTTTTTTTGACACCAAGCTCGAACTTGTAGCTCTTACCATCTCCGAAATCTCTGACTCGGCTTGGTATCCTGATCAAGAATATATATACTTTATGGGGTCTGCCACGCCTCCTTCTGCCTGTTACATACTTTGCACAAACCCAATATACTCTTGCAGGGAGTATAAAAATGGTGTGAGAGAGTGCAAGCGAGACCCAGCGTGGATCCTCTTCTTCATGCTTTGTCCCGTTTTGTTGTGATTAATCTATCGATAACAGTTCTTGAGATCATTTAAGTGATTCATTATCGATAAATTTATAATGTGCTCAAGCTACGATACTAAATAATCGATAAGTAACTTTGATCAGCTGTTCAGCTTTATCGTTCGAGTTGCGTTTACTAGAATCGATTGGATTTCTGATTGACTTAGCAGGCGAAGTGAAGATTGCTATAATCTCAAGGCAGGACCGGACTTCGCACAGGGTATCTTACGGTCAGCTGAGCCCGACTATACGGTGATTCTTGTTTATGTTAATTTTTGGGTATATATCGATATCTAAATTAATGTAGCTTAACATAAGCCAACCATTTTATATTGAGTAGTTATTCATTAAGTGTAGAAAAATATTTATTTTTCATTTATTTTTAATATTAATATACTGAGTTCACAAAGTAACTAGTTTTACATGCAACTCCAAGTGAAACGCAACTAGTTTAATTTAATAACTTTTAGAGCACACCCCAGGTCCACAATTAGGCAAAAGCTTTATGTTAAATGCCTTTAAGCCACTAACTTTCGCTGTTAATCAAAGTAGAGCTAAATATACATCACACACACATACGTGTGTATGTGTACATATATGCATAAGTGTGTCAAGTTGTAAGCTTTCGCTTTTACATGACATTGCTAATTATTGCAAATGCGAGTGACTTCAATTAATTAGCTGCAATTTAGTTAAGCGGCTTAAATGATAACTTTCGCCGTGTTTTGCTCGGCAAGCGCATAAACCGCAAGCCTAGACAATCTCACTCTCACACAGTCTCCTACACACACACACACACACACACGCACACACCCACTCGCACACACACTTGTGGCATAATTAAGTGACTCGCATGAGGTGCAGATAAAGTGATTGGTTTCTAAGCGACCGCAAAATTGCCAAACCACAAATTTGTGACCAGCATTGTACGGGTAACATGTCAAATCATTTCAAGTGTTCTACATAGGAATTATCATTATTGAGTAACTGAAATAATCGCTCCCTAATATTGCCACATTTGTGCGGTTTCCGCGCTACTTTCCGCCTATAATTTAATTTACAATTATTGCATGTTACTTGATACTGTGGCAGAGATTTGCTTGATTTGTATTACGACTGGGAGCGTGGCTTAGCAAATTATGCAAATCTTCAAAATTATGCTAACAAGCTGGGATTATTACAGAAAGTGAGTGAGTGTTCGGTAAATGATTTTGTGTATTACTATAATTTAGCATAATAAATTTATTTTATTTATTTCTTTATAAGGACCATAAAGAAGGTTTTTGCTTTGTTGGGTCCAAAAAATCGAAAAATTTTTGTTTGCATTTTCGGATAGATGTGTGTTTTGAGAATACGTGTACAAAATTGTATGACCACATCTTTTGAATTGCGGAAGATATCACCTATAATAAAGCGCCCGCTCGAACGATTTTCAACTAAATTTAAACTTTGACCGCGTTTTTTTATACTCTCTGCAAGAGTATATTGGGTTTGTGCAAAAGTATGTAACAGGCAGAAGGAGGCGTGGCAGACCCCATAAAGTATATATATTCTTGATCAGCATCACAAGCCGAGTCGATATAGCCATGTCCGTCTGTCCGTCTGTCCGTCTGACCGTCTGTCCGTCTGTCCGTATGAACAAACAGATTTCAGAGATGGTAAGAGCTACAAGTTCGAGCTTGGTGTCAATCGATCACATATTTAGTCAGTCAATACAAGAATCTTTTTTTTTTTCGATGCCACGCCCCATTCGCCCACAATGAGCAAAAAACTAGACACACCTCGGAAAAAATCGGTGTTTTCGGCGAATATCTCAGCAACCATGGCACCTAGGATCACCAATTCTGGTATGTAGGTTCTTAACGACAGTGTAAATGCATTGGCATTTAAAATTTTAGACTGCCACGCCCCTTTTTTTCCCACAATACAAAACAATAATTCTCAACTTTCGTTCCGTTTTTAGTCATTTGTTCATATAGTACATCATTGTAATTGTATAATTCGAGTGGAGGCTAACTATATCAAACTATTCCTGAAAGGTGCATTAAAATCGGACTATAAAAAAGAAAACTGGAAGCGTTACAATATTGATAATTGAACGCAATATCACTACTGAGTGCAAGCGAGACAGAAACATACAAGCGTCAAACGTTTTCTCTGCTTGTGTGGCGGCAGCGCAGTCGGCAGTCGCTGGCCGCGCCGAATTCACACATACATACAAGTATGAACACATATAATGTCAAACGTATGTGTATTCGCATACAAAAAGATGTTTGATTTTGCTTAGATTGTTTTTGTTTTACGGTGTTTTGATGGAAGTACTGCACATTGTAATATTTCGATACCGATTTTAATAATTTAATGGGGATTAAAATGCAGAGAGTATTATACGGTCGGGCGTGCTCGACTGTACTTTTCTTTCTTGTTTTAAAGTAGAGCTCTAAATTATGCGTGTAAATGTACAATTTGATAAAATTTATAGTTTGTCGGTTTTAGATTATCCTACAGGACGGGAGGACTTCCATCAGCGAGACATACCATGACCAATGCGCCGCCATTTTGGAACGCCCCCTTCCAACCCTTTTTTGTTTTGTGATTTAAAAATATTTTTAAAATAAAGAACAAGCTATGATTAACTAGATAAAAAAGGTTTCAACTCACTATCTATTATAGTTTCGCCAAAAAAGACGTTTTTCAGGTCAACAAAGCAGAAACCCCCTTAACTAACTGTAGCTAATTAATTAATTTAAATAAGCTATTCAAATAGAAAAACCTAGATAAGTAAACTTTAGTTAAATGAAAGAAAATAGCAGTGTTCACCTGCAGTTGCTCTATATTAAATCATTTTTCTGAATCATTACACTTTGCACGTAACTTACATTATGTATGCGCTCTGTTAACCCGCTTTAGCTAACCGAACATCCCAGTCCCTCCCCTTTTTTACTGTCTGTGCCATTAAATCACACTTTGCACCTCATATCAAAGAGCAGCTGAGTTGGACGAGGTCCGTTCACACATGCCCTTAGCTGTTAAATTCCTACAACGTCCCAGAAGTTCCCTGCTACTCCGTTTATCTCCCTTTTTAGCTCAATCTTGTTGGATTTCGGTTTGTCGTTGCGTCGTGTCTGGCAGCCGAAAATCACAAAAGTGCACACACTTAACAATCGTTAAGTTCATGTGGCCCCTGCAATCTATGCCAATGTGTACATGTGCAGTCGTACAATAAATTCTCAAGCCAAAAAATTGTAAGAGCAGTGTATGAAAAGACAGAGAGAGAAACAGAGAGAGATAGAAGACAGTAGCCGGCAATGAACACACACCCAAACAACACAGACATTTATTACAGTAATTGAAATTATTGCACATTTTGCGTTTGGCAAGGCGAAACGTCGGAGCTGGGCAAAGGGGGTGCGGGGAGTGTGGAGAGAGCAAAGAAAAAACAAGAAGAGTAAAGGCGTATCCTGGCAAAGGATTGCCGGGCTCCTTTGCAGCCTGCTGCGCGATCTCTGCTTGTTAAATGCATTTTTATATGGCAGCCACGCCTTCAGTTTGCCGAGCACTTTGTTACAGCCACTCGATGGGTCAATGGAAGCGCAGAGGGGAACCCCACAAGTAAAAGGGGAGACGGTGTGGTGCGCTTTGCTGCTTTTATTTTATGTGCAATAAAATTAACATATACAGACATTTTGTGATAAATTACCGCATCACGTGATGTGCCTGGAAACGACTGTAAAAATATGTTGAATGACTGCAGACGGTGCGACTGTGGTAAATGCAACAACTGAAACAACTGCAGGAACTGCACTCACTGCAATGTCTACATTTAATTTAAGCTTATTTCTTTCTGCATTAAAAGTGAAATTGTGATTACAGCTAAAGGTCTGGCGTGGCTTTAACTGCCGCAAGATGCATGCCACAGACGACAGACGACTGACGACTCAACCACTGATGATTTTCACTCCTGGGAGCACAGACTTGCCTTCGCACTCACTCACTCACTCTCTCTCTCTCTCTCTCTCTTTCTCCGTCCTGCGCTTGCGACAAATGTCTTTTGACTTTATTTCTGCTGCTGCACAATGCATTCATTTAAATTTGCTCAACGGCGCGTATGCGTGATGCGTATTAATGGCTTAAAAGCCGTGCGGCTGCTGAGTGGCTTACAAATGTTTTGCGTGCACCTTTTGCGGCAAAGTGCTTTGACTAAGATTCATAAGTAGATTAACTTGCTACTTCCTACTCGGAGAGGAAGCTTTCAGTTAGCTTTCTATCAAATTGAAGACACTTTTAATTAAATTAAATGGAAATACTTTTTTCTTATCACTTTTAAAATCATTGTAAGTTAAAAACAATATAGACCCTAAATTAGCCATACTCGTGTTAGACAGTTCAAATGTACTTCTTTGAGTTTAAGCTGTTTTCTTACTAAACCAAAAATTTAACTTTAATTTCAGTTGAGTTTGTTTTATGACTTGACATTTTCAGTTGCCTTAGATTACGCACGTTTCGCTTCGTTTCGTTCTGTTCTGTTCAGTTTTGTTTTGTTTGGGGGCAACTACAACCGCTCTACTCCCTCCAATGTAAATATTTAAATTATTTATGTGCCATTTTCAGTTGTGTCAACAACAGAGGTGCCTGCTGCCTGCCACCCCTGTGTGTTGCATGCCCCCTTTGCCCCTTTGCATGAAGGTGAATAGATGCCTTTAGTTTGTTTGCTCATTTAACGGCATTTAATTGCATAATTTTTAGCTGCACACTAAAATTAATTAGCCAAACTATGAGGGAGCTGTGGGATTGCCTTTCGTTCTAGTTGGCTTCAATTTACCTCCGAAGGTCGTGACCTTAGAGCGCCTACAACTTTTAGGAAACTTTAATTGCACCTGGTTTTGTTTTAGGCAAATGTACACTTGAATCAACACAGGAGTCAAGCACGTGTGGCAATCATATCCAACTATTTCACACTACACTACATTTAATTAAACTTTTTCAATTCCCTTTTCATATGTGCGGGTGTGTGGCTGTGTGTGTGAGCGTCTTCGACTTTTAGGCTGCCATTTTGCACACAACTTGTCAATTTGGCAGCAGGGAACATACAAAGCGGCGCTTGCAAGTTTTCTTGCCCTTCAACAATGTAATAAATAAAATGCAATAAGCTCAACGCCATCTCCCCCAGAATTTTATTTACCATTCTAACCCCAAACCTCCTTGGCCATGCCCGTGACAGCAGAAGCGTTTTCAATAAATTTTCTTACACCACAGTGCATGTGTGCGTGCGTGTGTGTTTGTGTAACATTTCAATTCACAAGTTTTCATTTTCATTTCTCGTTTCACGTTTTAGGTTTTCCAATTTTGCTGATTCTCCAAGCAAAGCAAAGATGTGTAGCCTACTTTTGGGGCTGCAATTTAAATGCATTGCCATAATAATGTGTAGCCTACTTTTAGGGCTGTCATTTAAATGCATTGCCATAATATGCGTTTTATATGCAAAACTGCAATTGGAATCAAAAGGGTTTCCCCTGCTCCTTTTCAATACTTCCAGCACTCCCACCATAAATTACTCTGTCTGAACACTTTTACTAGTTTATTACAAGCAAAGCCTCAGCTAGTGGCTTAATTTATAGCCTTGAAAGACGTTTCCCAATTCTGCCTTCTGATTTTCCAAATCTTTTAAATTGCGTTGATTAAACTTGTTTCGACTGTTATTTCCAAGGGAATTAATCGATAATAGTAAAAAATTTAATTAATATGAAATTAAGAAAATATGTCTGCTCAACTACTTAGGTGTGTTCCTTAAACTGTGTTGTGTAAGAGTGTATAAAAGGGTATAATTTTTACACAAATCTCATTTCATTTCATTTCTGCTACCTTATGGTTATGTGTACTTACTTGTGCCAAAACATATTCCCCACCAGCAGCGGCATCTCCATTAGCAGAGCTGAAAGCAGCGAGGTCTTGCCACTGCCGTTCTTGCCCACAATCATGGTCAACTTTCCCTTGGGTATGGCCATTTCCTGTACATGCAACTGAACCTGGGGCATATGACTTTGGGGCTGCCAGGTGAAAAGGCCATCGTTGATGGACACGGCAATGTCATCAGGCATTTTGAGCAGCAACGAATCGCGACGCCAACTATCTGTGTTCCTGGCGCGCACTACCGAAAACTCTACGGGCTTCTCAGTGGTGCCGCCAAAGAGTTTGGGTGGACGTATTGCCACGTAGGGAGTATTACGTAATAATTCCCGACGCTGCTGAACGAGTTTACTGTGACCCAATTCATGTATAAACGTTGGCGAAGATTTGTCTTCCGGCTGCGAGCCATTGGCCTGGAGTAACGGTGTAATCGGCTCCGATTGAGCCAAAGGGGCTGGTGATGGCGGTGATGGCGGCTGATCGGGAATGTGTATACGTAATGCGAGACGTTGCTCTTTTAGTCGATTCTCTGCCTGAGCTGTACGTAATATCATATTAGACTTCTCCTGCGTCTCATACATATCCAAGGAGGCATCACTTTTGCTCAAAATACGCGCCATATTCCTGATGCCCTCGAACTGCTTTTGGATCTCCGGAGCACGCAAAAACCTCTGTAAACGACGTGTGGATACTCTAGCCGCAATAATAATGGGCACTGTGATGGGAAAGATCAACAACGGCACAGTCAGCTGCTGAAACAGAGCCAAAGCTGAGAACAGGTGACTGGCATTCAAATCCAGGCGAGAATCCTGTGGCAAATACACATAAAAAGCCAAAGTGACCAACGTGATCAGCACTGTCGAAATATGCGTCAAAATGGCTGTGAAACAGAGAAATCCCAGTTGACTTGGGGTATAATTAGTTAGCTATAATCTCAACATACTCATAAATGTCCAGTACATTGAGTCTCTGTTTAGATACTTCAGTTCCTTCTCTCGTGCCGCTTGAATCTTCCGCAGAAATACTTCATCCCAGGCATTCAGTTTAATAATCTTAATTCCCATCAATGTATCATGTATTTTCTTCAATCGCTCATCTGTGTATTTCTGTGGAAATATAAAGGAAAACAAATTATAATGTAAGAAAAACAAGAGTATGTCGAGCCTGTAAACACCCTGTTTTACCTGAAATGGAATGGAACACAGACAACCATTCACTATTAAAATAGTGATAAAATTCTACCGAAAAATCTCTGTGTTTTGGCCAACACAGGCAGGAGAAGGCGTGGCAGACCACAAAAAGTATATATATTCTTGACCAGCATCACAAGCCGAGTCGATATAGCACTATCCGTCTGTCCCTATTTCTGTCTGCTCGACTGTCCGTCTGTTTCTATGAGAACTAGTCTCTCAGATTTAAAGCTATCTTGATGAAAATTGGCACTGCACGCAGTTCATATGTTCAAACCGGTCAGAAAGGATGACTATATCATATAACTCTCATAGGAACAATCAGTTGGAAAAAAATATTTGAGCTTTATTAACCAAATTCACTCTACGATTATATGCGTTTGATACAAAATCATATGTGTAAACCAAATTTCATACGAATCGGAAAACTATATCATATATGTAGCTACCATGGGAACAATCGATTGGAATGCTTAGTATGAAGATTTTTGGTGTCTATCGACCGATTTCAATCAAAATTAAGCAATGCACATTTCATTCGGGATATGGTGATTAAATTTCATTCAAATCGGACTACGATCTCATAAATATAGCTACCGTAGGAAAAATTGCTAATTGAAATCGAAGTAACGCAATATGCATGACTGTAAGTGAGAGTATTTTACGGGCGAGCGTGCTCAACTCTAATTTTCTTACGTGTTTTCTCATAATATCCTGCAAATTTTAAGAACTATATAACTATAGACTGAGACTCTATAAACATGTAAAAGTCTTAAGTAGTTTTTTTTTAGTTTCTAAAGTATGTTTATATTGCACTTGCATTACTAAGTACATTTTGATACTACAGCATCAAGTATTTGTTTGATCGGTTTGTGAACTATCACAGAATTAGAAAAACTGTTAATTTGCCATAATAAATTAAAGTAGGTTATAATTTTGCTGTTTAATAACAATTAAAAACCACTTTTGATTTATATGCAATAGAATTTGGTTTGTATGTAGTACATTGTATAACTTTATGTTATTATTTATGGGAAATCAAATCCGGAAATACCATAAATTAGTGTAATAACCAAATTGCTTGTTCATTCACATTCCCAGAACTAAATGTTGGTCGAAACTCACATTGGCCTTGAGTAAATAAAGGAAGCATCAACAGTCCTGTAATTTGAACTGCTGGCCAGAAGCAAAGCCGAAATTCAATTAACTAAAGTTGACCAACTAGCAATAACTTTAAATTGACCACAAATCTGTTAACAGGAAACTTTTAATGAGCCGACAGCATCAACAACAACAACAAAACAGTTTAGACAAAGTTGGAGCAGCAAAACCCATAACAAATTCTCGACAAGCAGGCAAGCAAATGGCCAACAGTCAACTGATCATTTTGGCCATTTTGTGGGCCAGACAAAAGGTTAAGAATTTCATATTAAATGCAAAGGAAACTGGTTTATTATTTAGCATAATTAATAATGAAATGTACAACAGATTGGATTAAATACGACTGTTACTTACCGCTATCACATCGGCATTCTTGGACATCGCATTCCCAATGAGAAACTGCAACGGCGTCATGACAATAATACAGACAATGGCTCCAATCACCGCACTTATTCCAAGCTTAAGATACAGTAAGTAAATTATAACTGCAATCTGTAAATATACACACAAATATACAAAAACAAATTACATGTATTCAATTGATTTTCTTATGCAAATTCTGCAGGCGTTGCATAATCCCACGACAATGTCTCGGGTGTGCAAGTTTATAAGCCTTAAACATAACTATGTTGTAATCAAATATTTGGCTTATTCCTTAGATAACTTGCACAGCATAAAACAGAAATTCGTTTAATAAACCTATTCATTATACTTGAATATAAGTATGTTTCTCAACCCACAATGTAAATAACTTTCAAAGCAAATATTCATGCAAGTAGTAGAGGTTGCTTCTAATTATGACACGACCTTTTGACTTTGTGACTAGCAACATATTAGGCATGATGACCTTTGGTTTTCGTAGACAAACTGAGTCAAGTGTGAGACTTTACTTCATTTAGGCTGATCCATTAACATAAATATATATTTAGTAATTTAGTAATTGTACTTAAATAGCAAGAGATTTTAATTCACAACTAAAAACAACGATTGTTCTGCTCGACTGCTTTTCACCGCTGCTCTCTACCAGTTCTGTGCTTCCCCTGGTTATTCGGTACCAGGGACGCTTTAAAGTGTCTAAGCGTTGCCACCTTGCATGACTAAGAAAATATATATATAAATATATAACACACATGTTATAGCATGATTTCCAATCTAGATACAGTATATCAAAACAAAATAAAGTAGATTAAAACTAGTATTAGTATACCCTTGCAGAGGAAATTATGTTTTTGTCACGAAGCTTGTAACGCATTGAAGGAGGCGTTTACGAACCTTCAAGTTTGTTTTTGTGTTTTGATACGCCCACTTTAGGGCGTCCTATCTGCATATTAAGGTAAATGACAGGTAAAACTCGAATGTTTTAGTATAGAAAACTTTTTTGTTAGCTATGCTATCTGAACCAAATTTACGGGTAGTGCATGTCAAGGGAGTATGTTTATGTACTGACCAAGTTTGATCCAAATCGGACTACTATATCGTATAGCCCCCATAGGAACGATCGGTCAAAAATATGCTCTCAACATAAATTTGTATAAAAATTTTCTGTTTGCCAAGCTATCTTATCTATCACCATTGCTAATAACGTATTGAATCTGAGTAACGGGTATCCTAAAGTCGCGAGGCGACTATAGCATTCTTTCTTGTTTTATATATTAACATACAAGTTGATGTACAATAATTTTGATGTATTCCAAATTTAACTTTTATATTATTAACGGAAACTAATAATATTCTTCGTCTCTAATGTTATTAAATATTTGTTTTGTCCACAGTAATTCTCATTACCTAATCCCCAACTATTGGAATGTCTTCAACGATATTCTGCAACATTATGTAATGCCTTATTTCAGTAATCCTCTTAACAATACTTGCTCTATTTCGCTTTATATATCGAGCATAAGTATACTAACAAGCGAACCCGCAATACACCCACACCCACACCCACACCCACACACACACACACACACACACATACAAATATACACAACAAATGAATCAGAATACCTGCTAACTTAAATGTTAATTAATTTTTAACACAATAAACCGAAGTAACCAAATACTATGCCAAACTATTCGCCTGTCCGCCTGTCCGACTTTCCGACTGTCCGTTTGTCTGGTAAATCCGATTCGGACTGCATACAAACGAGTAAATTATAGTGCAGCTGTTACCAGGATATTCCACAGTCCACAGTCCACACCGCAAATCCTAAGCCTGGCAAACCACCCTCAAAAACATTTACAAATCAATTCATTTCGAGATGGAGATGGCGATGGCGATGGAGATGGAGAGAATAGTTCGAACCAGGAACTATGAACTTGGAGTTGGGTACTAACCTAGGGAAACTACACACCGGTAGGCTTGACCAAAGTAAATACAATCTCATTGCTAATTATGCCGAACACATTTAATGCTAATTAATTATGCGTGAGTTTATGCTTATAAGTCGCATGGACTGTGTGTGGGGACTCGTAGTGTACCCTGTAGAAAGTGTGCGTAGTGAACAAAGCAGAAGTTCACATTATATTTCATTTTCATATTCAAAAACTATTGAGTCATTAAGTTCATTGAGTTTTTTATGAAGACAACAATTTAAGCACATTTCAAGATTTATATTTATAAATAAAGTTCAAGTTTTCAGCTTTTAAAATGCATAGTAAATACAATAACTATGCAGTTGTTTAATTTGTCCGTCTGCCTGTCTGTCCGTGCGTCCGTATGATCGCCTGTCCGTCGTCAGGAGAGGCACCCGGATCGTCGAGATCATAAAAGCTAGAGTGAACAAATTTGGAACGTAAGCCCACCTAGATGTCAGGCAGGTTAAGTTTATTTCATAGTTTTGACGCGCCCCTTAGCGCCCCCGCAAATTGTAAATAACTTTTTTTAATACACTACCATTTCGAAACTATCAAAGCTAATCCAAATTCATACAGTAAGTGTATGGTACCATTATACCTATCCTCGACAAGTTCAATCCAGATCAAAGAACTATAGCCTATAGTACACATAGTGTTATTTGAGCTATCGCAACCAAACTCACATGAAATGTACATATATCATAGTTATAACAATCCTCACCAAATATATTTTAGATCAGACAACTATAGTCTATAGCTCCCATAGGACAAATCGGTGGGAGTACGCGGTCTTTTATAGTCGGTTCGCTTGAATTTACCCATTCTTACTTGTTGTATGATATAATTGAAATTTAACTTTAAATTGGTTAAAAAAACATCACTACAGAGTGTTTTTAGCTGGTAAAACAAACAGCTAAAATATCTGTTAATTAGGTTAGTCACAAAAGATCAGCTTTAAAACCCCCAGAAACGTTTTAGTTGTCAGTATAAATATTTGAACAAAGTTTTCCCACATCACGAACATTTAAATGCCAAATGCAAATAAAGTTTGCATGCAATGTGTAAGAAATTAGACAAATTACACAATAAAATACAAATCAAATGCAGGGCAATTTACGAGTAGAGAAAGCCAATTACAGCTTTAGATAAATCTAGGCATTGAGTTTGAAGCAAAAACTTCAATTGTTATAAATTAGATTTCAATGGACAAAATCTACAAAAATGGCACACAAGATGCTCGTAAATTACGAGTACTCTTGAAATGTCTCAGATACAAACCTTGAATGGTATGGCCCAGGCATAGTGAGAGATCCAAAAGAATTGCATTATGTTGAGAGTGTCCTCGGTCATGTGATTCGTGATGGCGCCAATGTCATGTAGGCCTGCAGGCAATAAAAATAAGATTGAAGATGCGAATTTCAATAAATTAAATGGGCAAACTGAGGGGATTAAGTAGAAGGTTCGCAATTAATCGCACTGTTTAATAAATATATATAAAGTGTGTATAACTTTTTTCTTCACCTAACACCCCAATTTTATCAGCAGACACCATGAGTATATAAACTTTTATAAACAACTGATTGCAATCAACCTACTTAGTTTATAGTATATCAATCTTTACTGAGTTTTGTCATAAAACCGGTGGGGCAATAAACTTTTGGAAGGCACTCGAAAAGCAATTTGTCTTTACTGGTATGCACACAAAAAGCAGCTCTAATCGCATCTAAAAACAAATAGTATCTGCTCGTCGAAAGCATAACAATTGGGCCCAGAAATAGCAACGCCCATTTAAGCCAATTACAAATGGACAATTGGCCAGGTTTGTCGGTGGAAAAACGCTTCAGCCGTAAAAGTTTCAATTAACACCAAACGCACATTTACCTCTGTCAAACACGAGTGAGTTTGACATGGGAAAACGGAGAGAAAGTAAGGGAACCAGACGGTAGGAGTATAGTTGGAAGCAGGAGTAGGAATGGGGTGTGGGTTTGGTAGACTGGAATGAAGGACAAATCCAAACACTCACCGCCTGAACGCTCCGTTTGTTGTTTGGCATCTACCTCTGCAGGCTTATCATTGGCAGTCAACTTAATGTCGCAATTTTGTTGCACAGCAGCAGCACTGGCGGGAGGTGAAGTTACAGGACCAGGGTTACCACCAGCATCAGCCCCATCAACAGCACCACTATGATCTAAAACATTGTTGGAACAACCGCCACTGGCATTTAGAAGCAAACTTTTGCGATAAATTAGACCCTGTAGCGATGTTTTAATCCTGATTCCCGTCATATTGAGCACATGCGTTGAGGCCTGTGACAATGCGGCCTGTGCCAATGCGGCCAACAACACGAGCCAAGCAATGCTCCAGCCATTTGCTAACAAATCCAGCCATCTGGCATAGTAAATTCTCACATCGCCAATGCCAATAACACTGCTGAATTCCTCATCATCATCATCATAGTAAACATCATCGGCAGGAACATCTGTGGCCGCATTAGGGTTGCCATCATCGCCCATTGTTGACTGTTCATGTTCCTGGGCCGCCGCATAGAGTCCCTCAATATATTGCACTATTTGCTGTATGGCAAGTGGACCAATCAATGCAAATAAATCACCGGCCAACTTCAAAATGCCTCCCAATGCAAACATGCGCCAACTGTTCTTAATATAGCAATACCACAAGGATGGCGGCGCTTTTGATTTTTTCTACAATGAAAATAGAATAAAAATGTGTATAAATCAGATTTTAATACTATAAATATGATTAACGATAGGCTTAATAAATATATTCGTTCAATAAACTTAAGTATAAGCTTGCCAAACGCCTGAATACACAAGAATGAAGACGAAACTTTGGGATTGCACCATGGCCCTTTTATGTATCTATGTATGTTGGATTGTCCCTGTAAGTTACTTAGAACTATATGGAGAAGTTGCTACTTCCCATATTCTTTCATGCCAAATGAATTGCAATATTATGTTCTCTTTACACATTACGTATGCGACATGTAGTTCGTATGAACAGCAATTAATAGGCACCATTAATACCATGCATTATTTGGCTGCTTTGCTGTCATTTTATCATTAAAATTAAACAAAAATGCCGCAAATAAATTACAATTTAAAAAAAATCACTTTTAAAAGTGTTACGACTTAAAGATACCCTCTTAAACCATACCATTTAGAACATATATATTTAAATAACTCACGACCAACAAATTTAACATAAAAAAACATTTTCAACTTTTATACACCGCCTACGCTTCTAAGCACACACCGATTGCGAAAAATTGATTAAACTTTTATAATTGTTTTAGGGCACGGAAATGTTATGCAAACATTTTGTTCACATTTTGTGATTGTGGTACAAAATTTAATATGATTTTGTATGATTTTGGTGTTTGACTTTCGAAAGCACACTTTGAGCAAAAATAAATAATTTAAATATGAAAGCTTCGATAGCTCTAAAACTCTTTCAGGAATTAGGGAAGAAACCAAGAGACCCTGCTTGTTACATTTAAAAGAATTTTGGTATATAAATACAAATTAAAAAGTGATCTAAAAGTATACCAAATATAAAGACTATAATTCACAGAAAAGTATACGTTATAACTCGAAATGAGAATAATGAAGAATATTTGTTTACCCTTGTTAATCGATATCTAATCGATAGTTAAAAGTGTGCATACTTTAAGCATTATGTAACACTACAAATATGTATCGCTTTTACCTACACTTATATGAACTATTAATTATAATTAGTTTCTAAGTAAGAATGAGTGTAACGAGTCTTCATTCTAACTTGTCGGGACTATGACTACTGCGCTCAAAAAAACAGTGATAGTCAACAACCCTAACTATAGAAAACCGTGTCCTTTATTCCCTTTAAAATTACAGGGTATTGAAAGGCAAATGCACAATTGTCCGACCTTTACTTTGTTATCAAGTATATTGAAAAGTCTCTGTCCTCATTGGCGGTATTTCCTTTCCTCTTTTTAGTGTTATTTGCATTGATAATTTATTACTGCTGGCCAAGGGCAGCGTTGCATTTAAATAAATAATTAAGCAATTTGCTTGTTGTGCTTTTTGCCAAATGAAATACAATATTTTCTTAATGGAATTTCAACAGACTCTCTGCTGGGACCGACCAACGTGTTAGCCAGTGCGAGTTGGCCTTTTTGGTCATACGAGAGCAAATAAAATGAAAATAAAAATGGAAACGGAAAAATAAGACTCAATTGTAACCGTTTTTTGGCCTGAGGCATTTAATTATTTGCATTAAAAATGTATGCTTTTTAATTAAATGATGCTTAATGCGTCCAGTTTTCATTTAATGCGATTAATATATGGTTTACTACGTAAACTCTTAACATATAAATAAGATAAAAACTCATCGCACGCAATTCGGACCAGGGCCAAATTGAGAATTGTTCTACTTAAAAGCGAGTAACACATTACGCAGTTAAAGAATAGTTACGAGTACTCAGAGATGGGCAAGGAGTCGGCTATTCTAAATACTTAAAAAAACATTTATTTAGGGAGTTTTATATTTAATTTGTTTGTACTTTTCTGTTCTTTTGAACATTGGATACTAAAGATAATTTCTTGGTTAGCTCTTGTTAGATATGTATGTATGTTTAATAAACCGATGTTTAGGATAAGTTTACAATTATCGATTAGAAGTAAGTATTGTTAAACGACGCAATGTTAAATGCAGTATTTCTAGTATTTTAATATCTGCTGCACGCGTTATGCCAGCTCAGAAAATAGTGAAGCTGGGCACTCTTTTTGGTTTTTGCTGTTCTCTTTGATCACCGACGTAAAAGCAAACAGAAATCTTAATTAATAAATGCCATTCGGCCAAAGATATGGTATTTTAATCTTTAACAAATTTACATATATACCGTAGACCAACTCACCTCTTTCTCCGTGTAGATGTACAAAAATCGGTCATAATGAGCCCTGGCGCTGTCTTCCAAACGCATATGCCCCAGATCTTCAACTTCCAGTGGTTCCTTGTAGCCCAACCACAGCAATGGAGTTAGCCACCAAAAGCAAGTCTTGGAGTAGAATGTGGTCAGAGAATGCTTATAGCCAATTCGATCATAGTCCTCCTCAAAGTCATCCCGATAGCGCTGTAATATAATGTAAAATATTTTTTAAATTATTTAAATTAAGCTAAAATGAGACGAGCTGCGAATAAAGTTCTTATACAACGCTTGAAGTGCCAGACTCACATAACTTGCACATGTTTTTATGCATTCTTCAGTCGAAACAGGAAGACAAAGCCAAGCTGAAACTGGACCATAACTCAAAAGCAACTTAGTAACTAGTCTTAAGCTTCGCCAACAGATTTCACTTCCCTTATTCTTCTGCCCACCCATCTGTTGGCACTGACAAAAAGACAACATGACATTTTGTAGCCTTGCCTTGCATGTGTTACTGCCACTTGTAGTTGGACACACTGAGTGGAAAGTGGGTATATTGACAAACCCGACAAACTTTCATTAATAAGTAATTACCAGGAAGTTAAGCACTTTTGATTTAGCTTAAGTAAGTCAAGTATTTATGACTATACTTCTAAGTATAAATAGCTAACACTTGACTAAGTGTTTAGTTTGGATTGGTGGGTGGCAAAACGAAAGTCCTTGCCTTTAGCAGGCAAAACAAATAAATTTAAATTTCAACTGTTATTAGTCTGTTGTTTTCGCATTATGTTTCCACATGATGTTTCCCCATAAGTTGCCTGATGGACATTTCTAACTGCAGCTCATCTATACCGAAAGGTGATTTGAATTCCTTGTATTTAGTCACAACCAATAGGTAACTGTTAGTCCATCAGAGTCAGTCTCAAGACTTGTCAACTGCGTTTTCTTTTATTTTGTTTTGTTTCATGTTGCTTTTCGAATGCAACACGTTTTGTATGCAGCTCAACGCCTTAACAATGGCACTTTGCCTTGCCTGTCGTTTAGGTTTCTTTTGCCAGCCTTTTGTTAAGTTGTTGTTGGTGTGAATGCTGTAGATTGCCAGTTTTAGCCAGTGTGGCAGTTGTTGTGGCATTTGTTGCACTTAAGCGCCACTAAAGCAGTCGTTTTTGTGGCACTCGGCATGCGGTCAAGCACGCAACGCCTTGAAGTATGCAAACGCTTTGCCAAACTGACATAAATAAAATATTTGCTAAGCACCAAAGCGCTTAGGGAAAACGAACGAGCAAGTGAGCGGCAAATCTGCTCTTAACCTCAATTAAAATGTAAACATATTAAATTGAAACTAAAATGCATTCGCTGTACTCCCACACAGATCCCAACCAAGCAAATCCCTTGTTAAATTAAATAAACCGTTTGTATTGTCCTCGTCAGGCAAGTGTGCTTCACTCACTATCCTCCTTTGGCTCCCTCCCTCACGGTCTTCTCCTTCTTTTCAGCTATTTGCTCGCCTAATTTTACGCGCACGCTCTGCCAAAATGCAAATGCAAACTGCACATCCCCCAGTGCCCCCTTTACTTCTCTCTCTTTCTCTCATTCCATATCTTCCTTAACTTAACCGCCTAACTCAACATCCGTTTTGAAGTAACAACAGCAACAATAACACCAAAGCACTACATCGAACAACAAACCGTTCGACTGCTTTCATATACTCTGCTTTCAATACAAGAGGGAAATTTTGACTTAAAAATCTATAGTTTAATAGACTTAATGATTGGTTTTTAATGAAAAAGTTTGTAACTTTATTTATACACCATTAAGTTGCCTGATTTCAATACATAGAATAACATTAAACGATTCTTAATTATATTGAGCTTTAAATCTTTTCAAACAAACTATATATTTTCCAATTCTTGATGCTTCATAATCTTTTTCCAATGTACTCCATTGTAACGCATGCTCCTTTCATAGGGTAATCGGTAGTCGAACCAACTTTCTTTCCAGTTGTTTGTATTTTTCGGTTTAGTGTTCAACGTTGCATAGCATTATTTGCTCACGCCCCTCACTGTCATGCCGCATTTTAGAGCTAGCCGCCACGCCCACCCAGCCATGCCACCAACTTCCTTTATTAAAATTATGCACTGCATGGCGGATCCCAAATTAGGTTGGCTCTTCTATCTCGACTCTTGAGCAGCGGCGGCAAATAAGCAAAGCACGTGAAGCGGCATTTTATCAGTGCCGCAGTTTCCTGTACTTCAGCTTTATGAATGGTGGCGCGGTTGTCAGGGGGGAGGGCGATGAAAGTGGTTGGGAATTGTTGACAAATGCCCAACGCTCAATTGTATGCTATAGTATACGACTATGTCTTTCGGTCCCTATCGCCGGCATTGCAGTTGTTTCCACCCTTAAAGGGAAAAGTTTTGCAATCACCTCATAGAACCGCACTTACAAATGTATAGCATACTCAGGGCGTCTTCTATGTGAGCACAAGAATTTGCATAGTTCCCCCTACCCAACTCATTTTGGGTAATGTAGTGCTGGGGGTTAGGAATTGGTGAGGTTTTTCAAAACCCAAAGTTTGTCTACCATTTTGGCTTTTTAGCCTCGTCTGGCATTGATTTGATGTTTGAGTATTACTCATACGACATGTGTATGAATATCTCAAAAGAAAAGTTGACTGGGAATAGAGTGGAGAATCAAAAAGAGTGGGCATGTCAAGCATGCTGGCACATAAATTTTAGCTAAGAATAATCAATGGGCAAATGAAAAATGCATGCGAAAGTTTACTCATGTTCTTGTCAAGTTGACTTAATATTGGAGACCTTACTGGTATTGGGAATTGTTCTTTCCATTTGCGAAATTACTTGTTACTTTGTATGCATTTCATTGTCTTTACAAAGAAGTATGTAATATTTAAATAATTATTTGATATTTTTTAAAGCTCAACATAAGTATTTACCGATTTGAAACCTTCAAATTGTTTCTAAAACAACTTCAGTTGAATCCGGTTATAACGACTCCGCTTAAAGCGTCCGTCCGTCATTGCGTCGAAAATTCGATTACTTGTTTGATCCCCATACAAGCTTTGTTTTCTTTGCTCGTTTCGGTTAAAGCGTCAACCGGGTATAACGACGTAAAATCGTCGTTATAACCGGATTCCACTGTAATAAATTCTATGAGTTTTTCTCCATGTCTAAGTAATTTTTGCAGAAGTTTTTCAGTTTGAAAGTGTAACAAAAAAAAAGAATTCTATGAGCAGTTAATTATTAACCCTTTTAAATACTGAAAAATTTGTTTACTCAAATAAAAAGTGCGAACTTTAATCCCCAAAATCATTATTTATACTGCTTTCGTGCGACCATAGCCCCACTAGATATGCTACACATAATTCTGCAAGTTCTTTTGCGCTACTATGCTATGCAGCACAAAAAAAATATATATAAATATCACATGCAACAGCATTAGTGCATTTGGCTGCATAACAATGACGTGCATAAGAAGTTGAGGTCCAAAACTTTGGTCTCCAACGCTCCAAGCCAGTTACAACCGCTTGAGGCCCCACACAGCAACCGACGGAGTGGGCTTTAGCAAACACTGCCAGATAGGTATATAAACAACAGTAAACTGTAAGTTTAATATGCCAACACTGTCGCTATCTTCCCGAGTCGAGAGCTCGAGTATCCTATTCTTCTTTCCCTTCCCCTTCTCCTTCTCCTTCGCCTGGGCAAAAAGGTAAGCGCGGCAAAATCGTCTAATGTAACTTTAATGTTTTTATTTGCTTTGCTACTTTGCAGTGCTTATTGCTCTGTGCCTCTTCTGCTGTTTCTTCTTCTTATTATTATTACTGTTGCTGTTGTAGTTGCTGATTTTGTTGTGTTTGCTGGTCGCTTATGTGTGTCCTCTGTGGCAACTTTGGATTTCCGGTCTCAAACGGAAATAATGTCAAGCATGAGGAGACACAAGATTTTAAGCTAAGCTTACCTCCAACAGAATTTTATGCTCCCTTCAACTGATTAAATATTGAACTGGTTTTTGAAGAACAAACTATTATATGTTAATTCGTTAAAGTGATTTCCAAGCAAGGCAAGCATGCTGAAAATTATGCAAATATAGATTTAGATATTAATACTAAATGATTTACATTTAAATTGTATTTGTTTTTATACCAACTGAGGGTTTGTTGCGTTTGTTTAAACGAGCATTGACCTTCTGTCAGTCCGTATTACCTCTGAGATCTCAGGAAGTAGAAAAGCTTGAGACACCAAATTTGGAATACATGTCCATCTGTTTGACAAGCAGATCAAGTTTATTTTAAAGTGTGTTTAAAGTGGAGAAATCGGTCGAAAATAGGTAATGTGTATTAAGACATGTAGACAGGCACTAAATTTAATTCTGCTAAAACAACTTAAGTTTATTATGGTCCATTTCTAAGAAACTAAAGACATTTTTTACATAAAATGTATTCAACATTTAAAAAGTTTTAAATATTTCAATAGAATTGAAAGAGTTAAGTTTAACTTACCTCTTTATAAATGGTAAATCCATCAAATACGGCCAAGGACAATAAGCAGAGGACGCTAATGCTAACCAAACTGGTCTCGAGCTCCAGGAAATCTTCATAGTAGAAGACCTCGGACAGTTCGTCGATACGCAGGAAGAACATCAGCATTTCCACAGTGATGCTGCCGTACAAAAAGTCTGCGAAATGAGACGACATTTGATTAATTTTCCTGACAGCAAATTATCCGTCTACCACAAGCACACACACACACTCACACACATATATACACCGGCATGCACACAAGGGCAAATACATACGCACCTGTCACCTTTTTGCACTCGAGCAGACGATGATAGCACATTAGCATAATTGTCAACAGAATGGCGGCTAAAGCATTCCACACGGCGCCAGCTCCGATGACAATCATAATATTCAGTTCCATTGGCGAAGAACCAAAGAGCTGGTTCAGGCTGGCGACATTGCGTTGAGGTAAAAGACTTCTGGCCAACTCCAGACTATTAACGGCCAACAAAAGCAGCGAAACAGCTGCGCGCAAATTGTGAAATGCTAGCAAAGTTTTATGCCACCTGAAATGAACAGCGGTAACGGAAAAAGCAACAGAAACGTTAATAAGGAGACAAACGGATACATACACATACACAAAACAACAGTCAAAGATGGTCAGTTATCAGAGATGTGAGTTTTACTCTCGTGACACGCTTCACATTTAGTGAAACTCGGAAACACTTAATGGTAAACAAAAGAACTACAAGTAAAAGAAATTCTCAAAATCAAGACTTAAAACTTGTGTCTACATAATTTTTGTGCAAGAAATTAAATTATAATAATTATTGTTATTCTTTTAGTTTAAAAATGATTTAAGGAATATCGGAAAGTTTAACTTAAAGCGGAAGGTGATCACGATCCCATCACTAGCTCGTAGGCATTACGGTGGGGTAGACAAAGTAGATTTCCTTTACTACTCAGAGGTAGGTAGGCAGCGATATAAAGCAGAGTGCATAAATATTACAATACTAACAGTTTTGAGTTTAATTAAGTGAAGTGGCAACCAAATCAGACTGCTGCTCTCTGGCACTCTTATCTCTCTCTCTCTCTCTCCCCCTCTCTTCCTCTCTCTGTTCCTCTCCATATTTATCTCTGTCAGTGTTTGAGTGTGTGCGTGCCTGTTTGGGTGTCTGCTGGTTCAAGTATATTTTCTAATTGCCACAATTATATACAAGTGTTTATGCCACACGAATTTTTAGACCCCGTACTCTAAAATAGAGTAGAGGTGTCTATTAAGTTTGTCAGAAGCGAAGTGTGCGTAACAGGGAGAAGGAGGCGTAGGGGATCCCATAAAGTATATACATATATTCTTGCTGTCCGTCTGTCTGTACGTCCGACCGTATAAACACCTTGATCTCAGAGCCTTTAAGAGCTAGAGCCTTCAAATATGGAATACAAATCTGTCTCTTTCGCAAATCAAGTTTATTTAAAATTGTTGCCACGCCCCATACCGCCCCGCAAGCTGCAAAAACTTGAAAACTGTTAGAGCTATTATACATTATGTGTATGGTACTATTATTAATATACCTACCAAGTTCGATCCGAATAGGACAACTAAAGCCTATAGCTCCCATAAGACAAATCGCTCGAAAATAGGGCATTTGTATATATATATTATATATATATATATGTATATATTTGTACATTTGCAACCAAATTCACATATTATGTGTATGATACTGTTATAACTTTATTAACTATATAACCGACTAACTATCCTTACCAAGTTATAGCTATAGGCTTTAGTTGTCCGATCCGAACCAAACTTAATAAAGTTATAAAGTGTAAGTGGTACCTTAAACTTAACCAGCCTGACATAATAACTGACTTTCGTTCCAAATATGGTGGCTATAGCTCTTGTAGTTTAAAAGATCCAGATATTCATCCGGACAGCTGACTGACAGACAGACGGACATTGCTATATCGACTCGGCTGTTGATGCTGATTAAGAATATATATACTTTATGGGGTCGGCCGCGCCTCCTTCTGCCTGTTACGCACACTTCGCTTCTGAAAACCTAATAAACCCCTTTCCCCTTTTTTAGAGTACGGGGTGTAAAAATCGCACTAGAAGAAGTACGGGGTCTTTTTAAGTCGACTCGCTCGACTGTAGCCTTTCTCACGTGTTCTCTCTCTCCCCTTCTCTGTCTCAATCTTTTCCCTCTTTGCTCTTTTGTCTTGTGTGGTTTCAAGTTCATACTGAGTTCCTCGTTGTTCCTGTTGCAGCACCGGCTGAGCCATCATCTTAAGTGTGATATATGGCGTCCACTTGGCTGGCGCACTTTTTGATTGCATTTCCATGGTTTCGCTTTCAAATTAAGTAACAAACTTTTCATAAACATTAAAGTGGAGTCTGATGTCAGATTATGTTGAGGTAAAGCACTTTCAAAACTTTTCTATGACTAGATTAAACCTGAATAGAATTATGAAAAAGTTAATCGCAATTAAAAAGCGATAGCTTTAATATTAAATATCATTAAGGTAGCTTGGGTAAATTATTTAAAAGCCCGAATCGAAACCCTTGAAACTTTTACTTCCTTTATCAGACTTAAAAATAATTCAAAGTTTAAGGCGAATTTGTGAATAAATTGACAAATAATTATTTAAAGCATTTCGAATGAGTTGTGTGACCCAATTTGGATTGATCTTTATAATTATAAATTGTGATTTTAAATGCGATACATTTATTAATCACATTATCACAGATTTTGCGAATTTAACACTTTTATAAAATTATTAAAGACTTCGATTTCAGCTCAAGGACACGTGAATATATAAATCTACACGTACAATACCAACAAGAATTCAGCCAACTACAGTGACAGCGAAAAGTGTGTGCTTCCTCTTCAGTAGTTTTTCACGCAGCACACACACACACACACACATACACGCACACACGGACAATTCACGTTCACAAACAAATATTTTTAATGATGTGCAAAAATGTGCCATACTTTTGGCTGAACAACGTGAACACGTTTATACGTTGCCACATGGAAGCGCAAACGTTGCACTAACTTAATGGAAAGCCAAAGGGAAAGGAAGTGGGGAGGGGAGGCTGGGGATGGGGGGTGTGGCAAACAGTTAACTTGGGACCGCAATGCCGTTGAAATATTATTTATTGCAAATACTGTTGCATACTATTTGGCGCACTGGCTGCCCCAAAAGTAAAGCAAGTGTGTTTTTTATTTCGACATTTGAATTTTTAAACCCGCCAACAATTTCCCCATGTCTATATACATATATTTATAAAATTCTGTCCCCCATTATGGCCAGGGGTGTGAGACTGAAATTTGTGCACTGCCTACACAGTTTACAAGGGGGCAAAAGCTATTTTATTTATTGCGTTCACATACTGTCTATAAATTTAATGAAAAATGCCTGCCTTGACAGTCAGCTGAGGCGTGGCATGCCACAAATCGAGACAGACGAGAGACGTGCAACTCTTACATATTAATTACTTTTTTGACCGCTCTCAAAGTGCATGAATAATTGATTCCAATTTTTGGTAAAAATGTGCACAATGTGCATTTTTTCGCCTTAGGTTTCCTTTTTTCTGTCGTCGGGCGTTTTTTCTATTTTATTGGCCTTTCACTCAGAGAACTCAGAACAACAATGTGCATTTAAGTGCAGCACACCAACGAAAATAATAAAAAATTCAAACCTATTGGAAATTGTTTACTATTTTTATATACCCTGGAGAAGTCGGGTGTGTCAAGTGGGGTGGAAAAATGTTTTCCTCTATTTTAATATAACTTGAACATCAATTAAATGGTAACTAAATTTTACTTCAAACTTGTTTACTTTTCCCTCTTACGAAAACAGGGTATCTCTTAGTCACGCTTTGCTACCAAAACCATCTCAATTTCTATTTATTTTCCGTTGTTCATTTTTAGTTCAGGTGCAACATTTTTTATTGATGGGCTGTTTATTTGCACTTGTTGTATTTAAAATTAATAGTCGTTGATTGAAAAGTTTGGACAAGACTATAATTTGTAGCTACGTAATTTAAATATATACACGTACATACGTATGTTTTTTTTATTTTATATGTTTTTTATTTAGAATATAAATTTTGTTTTCCAATTTGGTGTAGTGCTCTAAAAATTGATAAATGATAAATGATGGAATTTAAATTGTTTGCCTAAAGTTTCGTTTTTTTTTATAGAGCACAATTTGTGTACAGCAAATGAGTGTACGCAAATAGGTCAACATTTGTATAAACATTTGCATATAAATATTATGTAGAAAAATTAGAATTAATTGCGCTTAATTGAGCACCGCAAAAAAGAGCATCATGTCAGTCTAAGACTCCTTTGACTATTCGCCTTGAATTAAATTTCTTAGTAAATTTGCATCGATAAATAACAGCACATAACTTGGCACTTGCACTTATTGGTTGCTTTTATATTTTCTAACACTTAGTCGTGCTCTTGGAATGCCTTTGGCAACACAAGTGAAAGATGAAAACGAAATTCATTTTCTTTTAACTAAATATTTTATACACTTGCCGAGATAGTTAAACAATTTAAATAATAAGACTTAATGTTTAGGTCACCCATAACTAATGAAGTCGTATATTTTAAACTCAAGTACACAAGTAATTAAAACTAGTAAGAAAGGCAATAGACGAGCGAGTCGACTATAAAAGAGATCGAATTCATTCTATTGCCCATTTTTCCATGCAAATCAGCATTTTTTTATCCGATTTGATCTATTGGAGCTTTATGATGTTATTGTCCGACCCGGACCAAATTTGTTGAGGTAATTTCCAAGTTATAGTAATTTAAAAATATTTTTATACAATTTGAGAGGGCAGTTGGGGGTGTGACAATATTTTGAAATAAACTTGGTCTGCCTGACGGATAGAGGGAGTTTCATTTTCAAAGATCCAATCAATCCAGACGGAAAAACTAACATCGCTTTATCGACTTTGCTGTTGATGGTGATAAAGAATATATATTTCATGAGGTCGGAACGCTTTTCCTTTTGACAATCCTAATAGACTCCTAAACTCCTAATTAAATCAACCGTAAACTTAAGAAAATTGTATATTAATTGTGTTGGTTGTTTGGTTATCGGCAGATTTTATTTCACAAGATGAGAGCAGGGTCAGAACTCGTCTGCACCTCATCACAGTTACCGGAAGAAGAGAATAATCCAAAATCAGTATTATCCTAATGTCATCCTTTAAGCAGGTTCTTAACACTCGATCATAGGTACTTATGCTAGGCAACACTTCTTAATAGATACATTACTTGCGATCTATCATTAATATTACTTAACTTAACATGCATTTTCGATATTCACATATTTAAAACACCTTACCCAAAAACTGTTTTAACTTGGTGTATAGTAAAGTACATCACTTAGTTAAAAGACTTTCATTTTCAGAGTATAAGATTGCCCAAGTATCTATGGTCAGTCGTTTGAAATGCAATTTATTGCTGCTTGATTCGCTGGAAAACGTGTACTGCCAGATTTCCATGTGTGAAAAACGGCAACAAGCCGCACGTCACTTCATTTTCTTTCCATTCACTGCCACTGCCTCTCCGTCTCTACACTACCTCCATCCACCTTCACCCTCTTTGCGCCCATCCCTGAATATTCCACTCATTGAATACGAGCTCCGGGTTCTTTTGCAAGTTTTACGCAGCGCAAGTGTGGCAAATTAAGAAATCTAATAAAATTTTAAAACACTCACAGTCTTCGAGTCGAAACATTAGACAAACAAGTTGGGGAAAAAACTACACCTCAGAGTATTTTGAATTGGAGCAACTGATTTGTTTACCAAATGATCTTAAAATACCAGAGAATTGCATTGAAGTGCAGTTGTTTTTGTTGATTTTGTAGTTGTTGTTGTGGCTGTTGCTGTACGTAGGGTTGTTGTAGTTGTAGTTTCTGTCGTTGTTTTGTGCATGTTGCTGTAGTAGTGTGTACGAGTATTGCTGTTCTTCTTCCTCTGCTTGCAGTCTCCGCTGCTTCAGTGGCCGCAATCGCCTTGGCACGAGGCGCTCTTTCTCAAGTGCCGGATGTATTATTACCCATCGATAGAGTTGATTTTTTATGAATGAATAAAATAAGAGAATGCACGCATTGCACTCACGAGTGTGTGTGTGTGTGCATTGTTGTTGTTGTTAATGCATTTTATTCAAACTGTTTATCGGTGCGTACTGCTGTTTGAAGGGTGAATTATTCGGTACTCGCAATAGTGAGTGCAATGAGTTCTATGAGTTTCGGATATCATTGATATTTTAAATGCATTCAAGTGCCTCTCAATGGCTAGTGTGGAGAAAGTAGGGAAAAATGTTCCTATTTTATTGGAAAACGTCAAGGTTAGTCAGCAGGCATTAGTCAGCTTATTTTTAGCTTAATTTAAAAAATCAATCAGATCGATGATTATGGAAAATATTGATTAATGCAAGCTCTGTTTTGTATGATAACTTTTTTGTTGGCCATTTTAGAATTCAAAAATAAATTTTTAAAATTTTAAACTGAAATTCTTAAAGCAACACAAATAGAGTTTATCATTCATTTATTCTATTTTTAATAACTAAATAACTTTCTTGTTGGAGTCCCATGCGTGCAATTTGTAAACATTTCAATTTATTTATTAATCAACATGATTAATTTTTAAGTTATAGATAAATATTTTTGCTCTACATTCCAATGCATTTGAGGAGGAGTATGCACATCAATTAAGTAGATTACTTTGACCACAGCTAAATAAGTATGAGAAAAACAACAAATATTGAAATGACAATGAGGAGACACTGTTGTGTTGTGGATGCCTCGTTCGCAGCTGCAACCAAATGATGAAGATATATGCACATATTGAATGACCAATGATCCATCCATCCAAAGCAGACACTTGAACGAATGGTTCAGTGGCTCTGTGGCTCCGCGCTAACCGATGACAAAAAGCGATCCTAAAGAAATTCCTATCGGAAGCAAAGCAGCAAATGAAAAATAAAATGAAAACTCGTAAAGCCTCTTGATTACATGTTTGTTTGTATGCAAACTGGAGTAAACTTTTATTAATTGAACCAAGTCCGTATGTTTAAAGAAATATGTGGCAAGAAGAAAACAACGATGACGACGCAAAACAAAAACCAGCAGAGGCACAGACATCGACACAGTCACAGCCGCAGCCACAAAATGTTGCCACCTCCAAGCATCGCGAAGTCTACAATGCGCACATAACAGATACCCTATTAAAATATAGTGATAGTATATACATATGTAGTTGATTTAAATGAACTATGTAAATTTTTTCTAAGTTTCTGACAAATAACATAAACTAAAAACTATTACTTTTTTTTTTTTTTTTGTGTTATATAACATTAATTTAAAAAAAAAAAATTTTATTTTCTTTTTTTTTATTTTTTATTTATTTTTTTTTGTTATATAAAAATAAATAAATCTGAAAATTGAAATACAAAAACATTTTTATTTATGAAGATTTGTAATATTTTAATTTATTTATTTACCTTTTTATTTATTTATTATTTATTTATTAATTTATTTACTTATTTATTTATTTATTTATTGTTTATGTTTAATTATTTATTATTTATTTATTTATTTATTAGTTATTATTTATTTATTTATTTATTGTTTATGATTCATTATTTATTATTTATTTATTTATTTAATTTATATTATTAATTTATTTATTATATATTATTTGTTTTTATATTTTAAAAAACCTTTTGATATTACCCCAGCTTTAAAAACTTAATATTTATCACAAACCGAAAATAATGCCATCTTAAATATATATTTTATGGACTAATTGTATTCTTAGAAAGTTCATACGCAAACCTTATTTTATTTATAAATTCCGGGTCGTTTTAGAGTATCTGCAGTGCGACCAGCGGAAATATAAAAGTCCAATATGAAATTGCTGAATACTTTTTTATTTTATTTGACTGATGTCACGGCTGTCAGTAGATAATTCAAATGATTTTGCAACTAGATTTGTATTTCATGTTTTGTGTTGTCATTTTCTGTAGTCGTCGGAGCTAAATGGAATTGTATCTTTTTATATTTAACTTGCATGTATGCATGTATCTCTGTCGTCTATTCCCAGAGTCGGTCATTAGACAAGTGTCTAGGGAGGTATAAAAGTCCAGTTTAGAATGCTTTTACCCACTAATTTTGAGTTCGTGCACAAATAAAACACGATTAATAAGAAAACTGCATCTGGGAAATACACAGATGGGTATTTGTAGATGCATATTAAATTCAGAGCTGTAAAACTATACGAAAAGTAATGCTCGTGATCACATTGTCTGTTTTTCGGGACCACAACATTTATTTCAACAGCTGGCCAAGCGCCACATGACTAATCTGCCACTCCCTCCGCCTCACGCACCCCACCCACCACTTTCTATGCCTGTGGCATCATTTATATACAAAAACTGCGTCGGTTCGCTGCCTTTGCATATTGTTTATAAACGCATGCGCTAAAATTAAACAAAAAGTTCTTATTTGTTTATACGCAGAACATTTAAGCTTTTTAGTCACTAGCACTTCCAAAAGGGCTACAAGATACCAATTTGGAAATTGCAGATTTTCACTGAAGCAAGTGGACCCCAGAGAATAATTTTTAACACAAATCCAATGATCATATTATTTAAATAAAACCAATTCCATTTATTTATGTCGGAAACCCATTATTAGCGATAAAGAACAATATTTTGCGAAAAACGAAATGTATATGAGTCATAACACTAGAAATGGCAACCTGCAAACGGCATTGAGAAGTACTTCATTGGGAGAACCTGCAGACCCGACATACTTGAAATTACTGTGCTTGACGATACCGAAGCAAGACTGCTTGCGTCATCGGCGCTGATAAGCGCGTTTTGGAGGTCCGATGGAGCAATCCGATCGTACGTCCCATGGACGGGGTGACTGATTTTATGACTATGGGCACAAAGGCTTTAAGGACTATTCCTAGCATTTTTAAAACACAATTTGGCAATTTTCTTAATTTGATAAGACTGTACAAAAACAACACAACAAAATTTATGAAGACAAAATGTACAAGTGTGTGCTTACATGAGTGCTAAATTTCAACTAAACACTTGCTACAACGAACATAGAAGCATTCAAAATTGGATCGGATCACGTTTTCAAAGCCTGCACCGATGCCAATAATTACAACAATATTTAAGGCAAGCTTATAATGGAGTTACTCAAACCGATCTGTTCAAACAATTTATGTAAAATATTAGTGATTGGAAGAATTTATTTTACTTTAATCACATTCAAACCGTTTGTTGTACACTGTTTTGTCTGAAAAAAATAAAAATTTTAAGTATGAAAAGTATAAAAAACATCCACAGATATGCATATACATTCAAATAATTTTGGGAAAATGGGTATTTCATGCCATTCGGTGAAGCGAAAAAGAAAATCACATATAATTTCTATTATTTAATGTTCATTTTGATCTACCATTGAAATATATGTATTTATAAAAATATGTATTTCCAAATAAGCCTCGGTGATTAACACGTTTTCAAGAGTTACTTTGGATAACGAATATTGAATCTGTTTTTTATTTCCCTATTTCCACATAAAAAGAAACATGACAAAGAATCTTAACTCAGAAAAGAGCATTATCAATTAGTCACGATACATTCCAATTTATATTTCTATGCGTTTTTAAAATAGCTCATAATTTTTATGGCATGAAAATACAATTTTGATTTAAATATGCTGAGAGCACAAAATTTTATATATGAATGTGGGGTGGATTTTAAATAAATCAGATATTAATTGAAGAATCTTTGAGAATAAATGAGAATGTAAATATTGAAACAAAATAAAAGTAATATATTAAAAATACATAAATTTTAATTAAATACATATAACCGTCTACATTTAAGCCGAGTACTCAAGAAGAGTACAGGGACTATTAGGTTTGTCAGAACCGAATTGTGCATAATAGGCAGAGCGTTACGACACCCTAAAGTATAAGTATGTCGTAAATCTGTGAAATTAAATTGGTTTTCCTAGCCATAACAAAACAATAGCTGAAGATGTTTAAACTTTAAAATTTTTGGTGTGCCAATATTTCTTGAGCCCACTGTATATTCTTGAACATCATCAACAGCCGAGACGATATAGCGATGTTCGTCTGTCCATCCGTTCATTTAAACAGTTGGATCTCAGAGACTATAAGAGCAAGGGACATCAAAATTTGAATGAAAGTCCGTGAATGCGTCAGGTCAAGCTTATTTCAAAACTTATTTTATGTATTACGTTCTACATACATATGTATGTACATATATCGAAATATAAGCATACAGTAAAAGATCTACGCTCGGACAGCTCCCATCTTGAACCGTTGCTGTCCGGCCAAGGGAGCTTTCCCTGCGTATTTGCAAAACCCCAACTGCGTATTTTGTATGGGAACAGATGTTTTTAAAAATCCACAAAATAAGTAAAATCACCGAAAAATCGAAGTTTAATGTGTCGTAGACGTGTTGCGGCTAATTAATCGGGTAAAAATATTCAATTCTATGTTTAACTTACTTCTCATATTTTCGCCAGATAAAAACGCATCCGACGATCAGCATAAAAATGGAGCAGCAAGTTAAGATATATTTAAAGCGATCTATGCCACAAATATCCGTTTGTAAGTTGTCATAGGTGGCACGTGTGTGATCAGTTAACTGATCGCAGCGTATAAGGTTAAAAAACGGTTTCATTTTGGAGAACAAGTTAAGATCTGAAAATCTTTGGAGCATTAATTTGCGATCTCCATTTCATGATTCATTTGAGTATTAAAGTAGTAGCAAACTTCGAATTTCAATTCAATTTCAATTTTCCACAATTATATAAATTACCGACGCGTATGAAGATTCCAAAAATTTTGCGCACACTACTATCGAATTTTTAAAAACCACAGTGAAGATTCGAAATGTAAACAGAATATTTCGCAATCCCAAATACACATTACACACACACAAGTACATACATATGTATGTATATACCGCAATGAACCGATTGTAGATGTTGTATTCAAAATGAAATTTTCGAAACACACACATTAAACGTATGCCGAATGTACGTTTTACTCTTAATTATGACCTTTTTATCGTTATTATTTTGAATATAAACAAAGTGAAATATGCGCACGTTTCAACAGATTCGAAGAATCCGAAAGAGTGAAAGACCGAAGACCGAAAACTTTCCCGTTAACTGCTGGCAACCATCTGCAACCGAGCAACGCAACGTACTGAAAGAAACGGTAAAAATTTTGAAAACAGAACTCTCGCGGAGAAGCTGAATGCGTGCGTGACTGTGCCAGAAGGAGAGAGCAGATGAGATGCAGAGCGAGCGATGGACCGAGTAAGCGAACAAGCACGTGCAAGATCGTGCAAAAGTTCTTCGCTAGCCTTTTGTTGTTGTTATTCGCTGCGCGCAAAGCACAGCCCGATAGAGGGTATACACAGCTGGTATATTCATTCACGTATGCTGCGTATGTGCATATGAAGTACACATTTTTCAGCTACAATAATGATTCTCAAAGGCATTGAGATGCCGCTGGCCAAAAATAATATGAAATGGAATTTACAATTGAATTTGCAATAAAAAATGCCTTTAATAACAACACACGGTATTTCACAGTCAACCATTAGAGCATGTATTGTTTGTTATTACGTCAATTTGATGTGTTTTGTTTTGTGTAATTGTTGCACACAAGCGTTTATATGTATTTGTTTGCCGGTTGTATTCTCTGGCTCGCATACGGTTTGACGGGAACAGTGCTTGCAAAACTGTTACAACATAACAGAACTATGTATCGATGTACTACTTATGTACATACATACATATTTGTTTAGACCGAAATTAATTTAAACTTTTAAGGTTTTAAGGAGGAGTTTAAATTATAATTTTCGTAAAAATCATTCAACAGTTTTTCAAAAGCAAAATGATACTAATAGCCAGACGAATCCGTCCCACACAAAATAAGACCCAAAACTGTAAAACAAAGTTAACCTAACGATGTATGTATTTGTTTGCCGGTTGTATTCTCGCATACGGTTTGGCGGAAACAGTGCTTGCAAAACTGTTAAAACATATCAGAAATATGTATCGATGTACATATTTGTTTCGACCGAAATGAAATTAAATTTTAAGGTATTTCCGAGTTTATATTATAGTTTTCGTAAAAAGAAATGATCCTAAAAGGCAGACGAATCCGTCCCCACACAATATATGTACATACATACATATGTATGTACATAAGAACCAAAACTGTAAAACAAAGTTAATCTTCGTAACGCTAACGCTTTTGTCTCTGACATGATGAAATTATAAAAGGTGATGCAAAATTTTCATAATGGATTCTGAGATGATTAGACAAGAGATGTCGCCATAACGACTCGACAGTTCCTGCTGATCAAGTACACCATATGTATGTACATGGTCAATCGTCCTTCTGCCTATAACGTAAGTTTTGCTCCTGCAACCGTTAAAACACTTTTTTACTCTTTTCGAATAAGTGGTAGTGTCACGAGTATTACAAAAGGCAGAGTTATGTTTTAAGTCGCTTAAAGTACTTGACTTTTAAGGGAAAGTATACTATTTTTTGCAATTTTTTAAAGGTTTTCAAGTTAGTAGTGTTCTATGTATACTTTTATACGAAGGAAATAGCGAATATGATTGTCTCAGAGGTATAACTAACTAACTTTCTGTGGTGTGTAGCAAGAGTGAACTGCTGTTTGTTAAGAGGAGAAAATCCAACTTAAAATTTCACAATTTCTTAATTTATTCACAGATTTACGTTGTTCCAATGTTTGACATAATCGGCCGGACGCAACCAAAGCTGCACATAGTGTACCATAGGGAGATAGTCTTGGCGAAGACAATTTCTTTAATCTTACATGCTAAAATATTAAATATATTCAACTGACCGCAGACAAACGTAATAACTTAGTTCTTAAAGCAGATACAAGTAAATAAGATCAAACTGAGCAGCAATAATCACAGCTACCACAAATGGCAAATAGGCGAGAATGAGAGGACTGTGCTTCTATGAAGAAGGTCAAAGCCTGAGTGCAGCTAACCTCGTGCTCATTGATTCTCTGTTGAATCACTTGTTGCAATCCTGACATATCAGCATCATGGTCAAACTGCACGCCGCACTCGCATTTATACTGTTGATTGAAGTGTATGAGCGGCTTTTTAAGGCAGACAGGACAGATTATTATAAGTTGCGCTGGATCAACATCCAACTCCTCAAGGTGCTTCTCCTGCAAAGCATACCACTCGTTAACATCAGACAACAGTTCTTCATAAATGTGTTCTTCCAATTCTAAATCCTGATCCAATTCATTAAGCTCCAGTCGCAAAATATTATCCAAGTCAGCCTGTAATTAAATCAACTTAGTTGTTTCACAATTAATTATAAATGTCATATATTACCAATTGGAATTTTCGATTGCCGTCAATATTGTGTTTACGCGAATTTATAATGCGAATGCGACATTTCTATTTAAAATAAAATAATTACAACAATGCTTTTGCTCAGAATTTGCAAACCAACCTCGCGCAACATCTCGCGCAGTTTTGGCATCCCCAAACGTTTTTGCTTAGCCACATTTTGGGCGTGCCGTTTTTGTTCAACACTTGTCTGGTAAATGGGATTGCCTGCCGACTGCATCTTAACCAATTATCTGAATTACAAATTAATAAATTACTATAAAAGAACAAAATGTAAAAGACGCGGGCAGCAACAGCTGATAGCAGCTTGATAACGATAGACGCATGTATCGCAATCGAAATACAGCTATGGTTTGAGCAAATGTCTGTACAACACTACTTAGCAGAGTTGCTTTGACAATAGTTTGACAGATGCAACATGGCGTGTTCTTTGCTTCCGCTCTTTCTTTCCCTTTCTTTTACCAACGTGCATAGTGTCTAGTAAAAGGTTAGTGTAAATTTTTAATTTTTCTCAAACAAAAACAGTGCTAAAATGTTTAAAATTTGTGCATTAAACAGATGCCAGCCACGGTCGCCAAGAAACCAGCAGCTAAGAAGCTGCCCGCTGTGCCGGAATCCAAGCTGAAATTCAGCAAGAAACAAATCAGCAAGCGTGTCGCTGAGACAAAACGTCGCCTGAAGCGTTCGGCCGTTCTTGCTCTCCGCAAGAAGGAAAACTTGGTGCGTGCTGAGAAGTATCAGAACGAGTACATCAAGGCCGATCAGCGTGAGATTAAACTGCGTCGTCTGGCTAAGAGCCGCAACCAGTTCTATGTGCCCGCTGAAGCCAAATTGGCATTCGTTGTCCGTATTCGCGGGTGAGTGAACCTGTTGTTATATCCTTCATATTGTTATTTATTTGAATTGATGTTTGCAGTATCAACAAGGTTGCACCCAAGGTACGCAAAGTTCTGCAACTGTTCCGTTTGCGCCAAATCAACAATGGTGTGTTCATCAAGCTGAACAAGGCTACCATCAACATGCTGCGCATTGCTGAGCCCTACATTACCTGGGGTTACCCCAATCTGAAGTCGGTCCGCGAGCTGATCTACAAGCGCGGTTATGTTAAGCACAACCGTCAGCGTGTGCCAATCACCGATAACTTTGTTATCGAGCGCAAGCTGCGCAAGGCACATAACATTCAGTGCGTTGAGGATTTGGTGCACGAGATTTTCACCGTGGGACCAAACTTCAAGTATGCCTCCAACTTCCTGTGGCCGTTCAAACTGAACACCCCCACTGGTGGCTGGCGCAAGAAGGCCAATCACTACGTCAACGGTGGTGACTTCGGCAACCGTGAGGACAAGATTAACAGACTGCTGCGCAAGATGGTCTAAGAAACTCTGCAGTGGAATAGTTTAAAATGTTGAAAAACGGTCTGGCAACAGCGAAAGAAATAAAATTAACTCTTTTTTTAAAAGTACCAACATGCCGTTCACAAAATCAAAAAGTGTTTTCACTTTTATGGGCACAACACAAACAAACCAGCCACTAAACTCACGTCTGGATTATGTCGTTGGCGTCAGCACCTCGATAGAAAACATGACTCAGGTATCCCTATAGATACTTCAATACTTGATCATGAATCATTCATCAGTATCAACCGATGGCCAAACTTTAACACGCTGTGCAGTGTCGTCCAGGGATGACTGTTATTTAAAGAGGCAAGAGCAAAGTATCTCGATATGTACCAAAACCACGACTCTAGGATTGTATTTTCTAATGATACCCTTGCAGAGGTTATTATAATTTTGTCCCAGAGTTTGTAACATTTTTAAAACGACTTTAACTATATGTACGTGATGTTCATTCACAGCCGTATCGTATTAATCAAAATAGACTCAGTTTTAGATGAATCCTATTCAAGTTTGGCACAGGTCCATCTTTTATCAAGCAATTGATGTGGTTAAATAAGCTGGAACAGATAGTGCTCTAGGATGAAAATATAGTCTTAGTGTGGACAAGTCGTTGGTATAGATATGTGTGCAAATCTTTTTCAATGATGTTAATGCATTGGATTCAGCCTTTGCAAAAGCATTCTTCAGGATGCTCGGTTCTCAGTACAAACGTAAGGTAAACAATGGGTTCACTCAAGCTACTTTTGTATTACATTTAAATATTCACATTAATTCCTACTTATTAGACCACATTGACACATTAACACCCATTAAAGCATTCATCAATTGGGATATTGAAGACAGGCTTTCTTAGTTTAATTTTAGGAATACTTTTATTAAAATAACATAATTGCTAAATAGCCATGTCCATTTGAATCTTTCCATACGGATTATAACCAACGATTTCAAAGTCCTCGTAGCGGAAATCCTCTATGTTCTTGACGTCTCGTTTGATGTTGAGCTTGGGAAAGGGTCGTGGTTCGCGTTTCAGCTGCTCTTTCAGAGGCTCAACGTGATTGAGATAGACATGGGTATCGCCCATGGTGTGGATAAAGTCGCCGGGTTTCAGACCGGTCACATGGGCTATCATATAGGTGAGCAGAGCATAGGAGGCGATGTTGAAAGGAACACCGAGACCCATGTCAGCACTTCGTTGATAAAGATGACAAGAGAGTTCGCCCTTAGACTGGGAGACAAAGAACTGCGCAAGGCAGTGGCATGGCGGTAGTGCCATCTTGGGTATGTCCAACGGATTCCAGGACGACATTATAATGCGTCGATCCGAGGGATTGTTGCGAATGGTATCAATAACTTGTTGTAATTGATCCACGCCTTGCCCAGTGTAATCATCATTGCAGGTGCGATACTCTGCACCAAAATGACGCCATTGAAATCCGTAGACTGGACCCAGATCGCCCACTTCGCGTTCTTTGTGTCCGCATTTATCTAGAAATTCACGAGTGCTGTTGCCATCCCAGATGTGAACATTCTGCTCCTGTAATAGCTTGGCATCCGTCTTGCCAGCTATAAACCACAACAGCTCCACGGCCACGCCCCGAAAGAATACACGCTTGGTTGTCAACAACGGAAATGATTCCCGCATATTGAATCGCATTTGGGTGCCAAAAATGGATAAAGTTCCAACTTCGGTCCGATCCATGCGCTTATCGCCGTTATTGATTATGGAGCGAACTAAGTCCAAATACTGCTCCTCATCTGGATTAGGGCTTGTATCCTTCTTTCGCAGCAGTTGCCTATATTCTTCCAGGCTCAACTGGACCATCTCCTTGTCAATTCGATTAGGCGACATCGCCTTCATCGGTGATCTACAGGATTTGGTTGGTGATGTTTTTGGTGAATTTCTGGGAGATTTCATTTTTACTAATCTATAAAAATTGCAATTGTAACACAGACACTAAACAATAACTGCACTTTACTTGGCCCGGTCAGTCGATGCAACAGAGATTCGCGCAAAAATTAAATGGCGCAAGCTTAAATTGGCGGGAATATGCAGCCAGGGCTGAAAGCCAAGGGAACCATGAAAATATATTATTTATGTTAATGCTGTCAGGGCAAGTAGTTAACACAAAACAGGTGAAAATTATTATTCGAAATTTGGTTATTGTTATACCTCCAACTATTGCCAATTGGTGTGACTTTTATTTGGTCTGATTTTTGTTAACGTGTCTTTATTGTAATCAACTAGCCTTTAAATAATTCCAATTCGACAACTTTGCGAAAGTTAAGAAATGTCAACATAAATCAGCTGTTTTTATTAAAACACCGTAAAAAATATGGTTACCCTAACTTAACTAAACTTTTGCTGGATGTTCAAAATCGGAAATGATGGCCACATTTATATGCCCCTTTATAAATTTGTGAAAATTAAATGAAATTATTTTTTTTGGAAAGTGAGTAACGAATTAAAATGTACAATAAATAAATAAAACGAAATGTTGCAATGCAGTACACTGTTTATTAATATTGTAAATCGCCCATTGCGAATTGTATGGAATTCAGGTGTTTGACTGTTTCAAATCGATTTAAACGCAATTTTAACATGATCGGTAATATGTAAAGACGTATGTAAAAAAATTTGCTCACATTTTTGCCAACAGTTTGCCGTGTAAATTGAAAACTTTGATATAGTATATAAACTATTTTGTCTTACAGCTGGCAGTGTTTATAATAAATTTGCATAATATTGAATGGTTAGACAATTATATTTTTCTCTAAGCAAATACAAACTGTACACACGAAAATCAAATAAATCAAATTAAAATAGAAGCAAATCAAATATCGTCCATAAACGTAGAAACCGCATCCGTATTATAATAAAGGATGTACATTCTCGTTGGAAATTATGGTCAAATCTTTGCGGTTTGTATATGTATGTTGCATTTTACAATTTACTTATTTTAGATGCTAACGGTATTTTACGCGCCTTCGTCAACTGTTTGTTTGGGTTTTATATATTTTCCTACTGATGCGTGGTAGTTACGTGTATATTCTGGACTAAACGCTGGCCCCAATACTCTTCCAGATTAAACGGTTTGAAATTTTTCAGTTGATTATCAGATTCATTGCAGTATATAACAGGTGTTCCCTGCTCACTAACCTATAAAGAAAGATTAAAAAATTAAGACGACATTAGTGTCATTAGCTGAAACTGCTAACATGGGGTAATTTGTCATAAGGTGCACACACTCGAGAACAGAAAGAGAAAGAGATGTGCAATATGGGGCAGAGGCTGTGATGAATGAATACGTCACCTTGAGTGGTTATACCATGATGACGATCACCCACTCACAAGTATGTACATATGTACGTATATATGAATATGCACACACATATATGTATAAGCGACCTGCCGCAAGGTGCCACAAGTTGTGTCGGCTTTTAGGTATTTGTATTTATAGTCAACACTTACTTTATTCCATGCCTCACGAATGTAACGTATTAATTCATCATGCTGTGATATGGGGACACTCTGGTGTTGTTGCTGCTGCTGTTGTTGTTGCTGTTGCTGCTGTTGTTGCGACACTGCAGCTGCATATAGCGCATTGGTGTTTGTTGGAGCATTATTAATGCTGTTATTGGAGTATTGTGAATTGTGCGAAGTGTTTGTTACAGATGCCGAAGATACAGATGAAGAAGACGATGACGACGTTGTCGATGAATTCGAGTTATGATGATGATGGTTGTGTGGTCCATTGCCGCTGCCCTGTCGGCGTATGAATGGATAGCGTCTATAATAATACAAGGGTTACACAAATTAGTTTGCACAACAGCATCGCAAGCTAAATCGCCCAGTTTTTTTTTACATACACAGAGGCACACGTACACCCCCAACACACGCACACTCTGTGTGTTTACTTTTTTTTGTCAATTGTATGCGTCACAAACAAAGCGTCGCATTAACATCTCCTGTTTTTCTTGTTGATAACACACTTACCCGTTATTGCGTTCCATTGTATATTTGATTTTATAAAAATATTGCTTTAGTTTGCAGATTTTGTTTATCACACAAAATCCCAATGCTATTATTGGGAGTATTGTGATCTATTTTTTTTTTCATTTCGTTGTTGCATTTCACAGCCATATCGATATCGTGTTTTTTGTTGCATTTCAAATTAGTTGGCAGTTCCTTGCAATGTTAATTTAACATAGCTTCTGGAATGTAAAATAACAGCGCAGTGAACATTCAGCATGGCGCGCAATTTAAATTGTATGTACTCAATTTAAATTCCGCTAAGCCGCTAAAGTTGTAAGCCAGACATGATTTAAATAAATGAACAGCAATTATATCATAAATTTCGTTTCACGTTTATTTTTATAAAATGCATAACATATATATTTTGCTCAACTGTTAATAATAAACGTATAAAGTAGCTGCACATATACACATACATACAATTCATGAAAAGGAAATGTATAGTAATTATAATAAAAATGTCATTTACAAAAGAGTTGCCATGTATATATATGTATATACTATATATAGAGAGAGAGAGTCACATGTACATTGGTATGTATGCATACAAAAAATTTACTTTAAAAATGTAGTGTAACATAAGTCTAAAGTTCTTACTGAGCATTCTTAACCACAACACAATGTTCTTTAATCAATCATATAATATTACGATGATCATCTCATATGTATTTTGATAATAAAACTATTCACTTTTGTCTTTAACAGAATAAACTGCACGATTCGAGTTTAACATTTGGCAGCACCATTGGGAGAGGGAAGTGGAGGCAGGAGAGTTACCGTTATACTATAATTCGGATTTAAAAACTTAACTAATTCAATCTGCATACATACAACAGACGTACGTACATTTATATTAATTAGGTTAGATTTGTGCTAAAAGTTTCAATTTTGCTTTTTTTAAAACTATTTTGGCTGCGCGCTGTTTACGATTGAACCTATTAAACAAACTTTTTACACTCAATCACACACACACATACACATACACACAGATATTAGTACTGGAAAACGTTGAAATATCCTAAACTTGTAGAATTTACGGGTAGTCAGTTTGGGAAAAAACAAATAAAATTTAACACTCATGATTACCACATAAAAATATAAATGCAATGAATTCTTAGAAAATAAACTACAATTTTTGAGAAAACAAAAATTATTCCAGTTTGTTGCAACGAATATAAACTGTTGGTTAGTGGCAACAACGATGACGATCATATTTGAGACTGATAACAAAAATGAAAATGCGTTTTCCAGTTCTACCAGAAAGTTTACGTACGTACAACAAGACATAAGTCTACAGATCATCATCGCCAATGCCCTCAAAGGCCTCGTTCCGCACCGATGTGGCACTCTCATCATTTCGAAAGAAAACTGCCGCAAATGTCCTTGCCGTTGTCAACTTGTGTTGTTGCTTGCAACGTTGCGCTAGAAACTTAACCGGCGGTGTTGATGCAGTCACCATTGTGCTGGACGATGCCGAACTGGGCGTGGAGGATGTTGATTCCGATGCACATCGGGATGTGCTTGCCTCCTGTTGCTCATCGTCACTGCCACCGCAGATGCTGCCACTGTCGCTGTGCAATAACTCGTCGACCATCGCCTGCAAGGAGACGGACATGAGCATTGCTTGTTGGCTGGTGATCGTTATCCAGCGCAGAGTTTGCTTTGACATCAGATACTCAAAGGATAACTGCAGCTGAGTGGGCTGATCCCTTGACTCGTACGTATTGTGTATGGCACTGACTCTCCAGCAGCGCATTCGCGTAACCCTGAATTTAGTCTCATAGATTTTGGGACCACGCGTCGTACGCAAGCTGAGCTCGCGGTTTCCAATGGTAACCAGAGCTTGAGTGTCCATCTCCGGATAGTCCACTTGGGCGGCACCAAACTGCAGGCATCCATATGACGGCAGCTGACGTACCAGATCCAAGTATTGTAAGGGTCGGGATTGCAACTGCAGGCTGCAAAGCTGTCGTCGCATCTCGGGCGTACAAATGATCCACTCACGTGCCACATCCACCAGCGTCTGATTGTAAAGCAAATTGAGGGAAACATTATGACCAAGAAGCTTGGCATCCCATCGTGCATTCCAGTAGCAGGTGCGCAGTAGCAATTGACATGGATGCGCGTGTAGGCGCGTTATAAATGGTGACTCAAAGTCCATTAATCGACGAAGCAGCAAAACTGTCGGAGGCTCATCATCTGGTGAATCCGACTCATCTCCTTTACGCATGAGATACAAACAAAAGTATTGCATTAGTTCATCCGGCAGCTGGAGACTGCGGCAGACTGCCTGCAAAACTCCACTGGCATTCTGCTGCACATGACAGTTGACCAGCAACTGTACTCCACCACCACCTCCACCTGCACCAGGAGCAGAAGCACTCGTTCCATTACCACTGTAGACCTCTACCTGAAGCTGTTGTTGGTCATTCTCGCTGCCCACACTGCACTCAGCCAAAGCGGTGTCCAATTGAGCGCGCTGTAAGAACTGTTGTAGATATGATAAGCGAGCAATGCGCGAATCCTGTCCAATAATTTGCAAGTAATGCTCTAGAGCAGCTCGGCGCGTTTCCAGCTGGCTGTTACTTAGAGGCAGCAAGCGTTTGGGGGGAAATGGTGGGAGCGCAGCGTCTGTGCAACGCCTACGCAACTGTTCGTGCAACGCATGCAGCTGCTTGTAACGCAGACAACAGTGATAATTGCCATTTATATATATATTGTACACCGTATATGTGGGCGAACCTCCGCTCCTCCCATCTGCATATTGTTCCTGTGTGTCTGGTATTGAGAAATGCATCGTACTTGGTGTTTTTTGTTATTGTTTCTGCTTTGGGACGCAACTGCCTTCACTTTTTCATTGTGCGTTTGCGTCATTGACGGCTGCGGCCTTGTTGTTGTGGCTGAATTAGTCACTTTGCTCTTTTTTGTACATAGATTAATTTTATTGAATTAAAATTTGCGATTGTGCGTTCTTCACTTACACGCTAGAGATGACAAGCTATCGATATGTGTATCGATTGTTTTCTTTCTTAGCAACAACAATATTGCTCGAGGAATTAAAAATAGTTTACATTAGTTTGGATTAAAGGATGGATTTTTTAATTAATTATTAGATCAACGTAATTATAATCAATTTCTTATTTTCTTCAACAACCGACATTTGGAATTTTTGAATACCGACACCATAGTAGTGTTGCTAACGGTCGATTAAGATACAAATTACCGATTGCTGCATGCATCATACAACTGAACACAAATTTAAATCTCTTAAAACAAATACTGTATCAACAAGTTATAGTTTTTCATAAATAAAAACGAGTCATTTCCCAATGTTCAAGTATAAATTCTGAACTGTTATGGTGCTAAAAACAAAAGCCTTGGCTACTTTATTCAGCTGAATAAGCAGCTGTTCAAAAAAACAACTGATGCAACTTTAACAAGCAATGTGAACATTACTTGGCGTAAAGTGCTGGCCATAATATCTGAAATGTTCATTTGCAACCCATTTCTTCAATAGTTTTATATTAATTAGTAAAAATAATGAAAACAAGAAACCAATTTTTTATTCCACCAAATGAATTACATTAAGACAAAGGAAACAATCATGTTTCTTTGATTCTAAAATTCTTTTGTATTAATTATTGATGACAAAATAATGGTTTTAATGAATAAAAAATAAATTAAACATTGTGTCTGCAAATTAGCGTCTTTAATTGAAATTGTTACGCTAGACTTTAAGAAATTTTTAAATCAATCTTGCCATTTTGGCCCATGAAGTGATGACAACCCTAAATATGCATACAAAGATGTCCATATATGTACATGTGCGTGCACATGTATTCAATGTTTGTGTATTGGAAGCACGAGGAAAACACAGGCGACTTGTTAGATTGTAAACAGACAGAAGATTTGGTTAATTTAACATGGAGCTGCCACAACAACGACCACATCATGATATCGCGGCGCTCTTCGCTGATGCAAAAGATTTTCTACGGATTAGTGCACCCATGGTGAGATACAGTAAATTGGAATTTCGAAGATTGGTACGTCAAAACGGTGTCCAACTGGCGTTCACACCAATGATGATTTCCGATTCGATCAACAACAGTGAGAAAGCGCGGCAAAATGAATTTTCTACTGGACCGGACGATGAACCCCTCATAGCCCAGTTTGCAGCCAAAGATGCAACTGAGTTTGTTACATCTGCCCAGCTCGTTTATCCTTATGTCGACGGTGTGGATTTAAACTGCGGATGCCCACAAAGCTGGGCCATTGCCAAAGGATACGGCTGTGGATTGCTGCGTCAGCCAGACCAGATACGCGATGTTGTCCAAACTCTGCGACGAACTTTGCCCAGTGATTTCAGTGTCTCCGTTAAGATGCGGCTACTGCAAGGGAAAGACAATAACACATCTGTACAGGAGACCATTAAGCTGGCTCAACAATTGGAGCATTGTGGAGTAACATTCTTGACGTTGCATGGTCGCACACCAGCGCAGAAGCATTCCAAGGATACACTTAACGTTGAAGCCATGGCTGAGGTGGCCAAATCCCTGCAAATTCCACTGATAGTAAATGGAAATGTGGAAAGCTTTCAAGATGCCTGCGAACTGCATGAAAAGACGAAGGCCGCTGGAGTGATGGCAGCTCGAGGATTACTTGCTAACCCGGCACTATTCAACAGTGAATATCCACTGGCCACATCGACGCCGAAAGAATGTGTTGAACAGTGGCTGGACATTGCTGAAGCGGCTGGTGATCATTTACTCTTCCAGTGCTTTCTTCATCATACTAGTTTCATGTGGAGCAACCAAATGAAACGTGCTCAGCGTGTCCAGTTCAATAGTCTCAGCAGCAAGTTCCAAGTGCTGGAATTCCTCGCCGAACACTGTGATGTGCGTCCTAGTACCACGAGTGCCAGTTTTAAGCCATCTGTGTATACAAATTGTACTTACGACCACTTCACGCCACCGAAGCATGCGCGGCATTTAGCAGCGGAGGCAGAGGAAAACTGCTGGAGCGCTGCCAGTGATGGTAAATTTTTTACAGAATTTAAAACTGAACAGTTAACGAGCAATGCTGCGGAAGATCTTGAACTGGGTGGCCTCTTTGGGGAGGAAGAATGACTGTTTTTATATGCTTACGAATAAATCTCGGGGCTTGTAAATTTTATTGGTCAACCATATATTTATTGTCGATAATAACTTTGTTTCAATACTTGACACGATAAACTCTTTAAAAAGTGGATAGTTGATTTGATTCCGCTATTCGGCGCAATACAGTTTTAAACAAAACAGCTGTCAATATTACATTGCCAGCCCTCGGTTTTTGCCATTCACATTCTCAGGGTACTCGATTAATTTTTTCCTGAAGCCGATAGCATTTTGTCTATTGTATATCGGAAATTGATCACCTCTGACAAGCAAACAAAGAAAGCAAAACAAAAGTCGGAAAAATGCGTCGCCGGGAATTACAAACTATACAATTAAAGCTCTCCGAGCTAAAGGAGTACGAGCAAGCCAAATTGGAGCGTGCCAAGGCGCGTCAGCAGGTGCCCTCTCCACGCACTCCAACACCCACCTCGGATAGTGATATTTTAGTGCTACCCTCCACAAGTGTGCCGGCCATTTTGCTGGCAAACAGCGCCAACAACACCGGAGACGATGCAGAATCAGCTACTAAAAACAATGGATAAAGATGTTTTTCTTTGCTCTTGATAGTAAGTTGATTATTATTTAAGTTCAAGTTTAATTTTCAATACTCGCTGCTGCTACTGCTGTTGTTATTGTTGTTGTTGTTACTGCTGTTTTGAAAACGAACCGTTTCAAAGTCATCCACGAGTATCTCACGATCCTCAGGCTGTTGACGCTCACGAAGCCACTGCTCGCGCAATGGAACATATCGACGCAATCCCGGCCACTTCCGCCAGCATCGCCGCTTGTACAAAATCCAGACGAGCGTTAGACCGCACCCGAACAGAAAGCATAATACAAATATACTGATACCATGCGCATGTGAATGTGTTTCCTCTAACTGTGTGACTTCCGTAACAGCATCAGTCTGCAACTGTTCTTTCACAGCAGAAACGGTTGTGCTTGGTATCTGGCTTTGCTCCTTGTCACAGACGGTAATGCTCACATAGTGGGTGATGACATCTCCGGCCAACGAATGCACCCTTACGGCGCACTCATTATATGTTCCATTTAATTGACTCACATGTACATAACCAGCATCTGCATGATCCCGCCTCGTTAGGCAACTGAGATGCGTCTCGGCCACTTGGTCCGACACATTGTTTCGATAGTGCAGCACGTAGTTAACAACAAGTCCATTTGGATTCAGAGGCTCATGGAATTGTATGATATACTCCATTGTCTTGTCTACCCGACAACCAGACAGTTCGGTGGGTAAATCTGCATTTAAGGTGTAGTTGGTGCGTTCGTTCACCGTTGTGACGCTGCCGCAGCCGACTTTGTTACATGCCTGCAGCTGCAGCGAGTACAAGCGATATCGCTTAAGCTGTCGGAGATCGTATGAGCTTGTATTTGCCGGCAGCTGAAGCGGTTGCGGTTGCGGCTGCTGCTTTGCCTCACGGGTGCCACAATTCTCCGGCGTATCCAAACTACATCTATACAGATCATTCATTTCTGCAATAAAGCGATGATCATCGCTCAGCTCTACCTGGAAGGCACAACAGTCTTCGAAGTCGTATTCCTGCAGTTTACGAGCTCGCGATGCATCCATGTCTTCCCACAAAAACGGTGGCTGCTTGCAGAAATTACGCTCATCCATGTAGGTCGGATCATCGGTCAGTTCGTAGACATTTAACAAGTAGTACTCATGATCCTGGGCACTCATGGTTAATGTTAATGATTGGTCCGTTTTCTTGGATACGCGTAAAATCGGCGACTTGGGAATGTCGCGTTGGGTCCGCATGAAAATCAGCTCACTGCGTGCCTCTTGAAGCAGCTCTCCGCCAAAGGTGCGCAACAGCAATGCGTAAGGCGTGTTCGGATGCAGTTCATCCAACTCATAGACGTAGTGTGTGCCATTATTAATCAGATCATCCACAAAGAGCAAACGTCGCTGCCAGTTAATTCGTGTACAAATAGGCGAATCAAGATCCGTTTCCACGATTTGTGTCTTACCCAAGGGCATAATCCTGTAAACCAGCTCCAGTTCCACGCTCGTCTGAGCTATTGGCCAATTCAGAAGCATTTTCCGATGGGATAGAACCTGATATTTAATTTAATGAGCACCTTTCCAAAGTATATTTTATTGAATTCACCTGGACACGTAGCTGCAGCTTGGCTGGGCCACAGAGCACCTCCTGATCGTTACCTTGCAGAGAGTTCAAGGACTTGTCGTGGCCCACACGATCCTGGAAATCACGCATGTGCTTGTTGCACAGTTTATTGTTGCGGTGCATGAAGATGCCTCCAACGACAAGCTTAAGCTCTTCTGCTGGTTCCCACAACTCTGAGAGCTTCTGGTTGTTGTAGAGTATAAGGGCATAGCGGCTGTTCTCTAGAGGATCACCGTGAATTCGCCGCAAGTTTCTTAGAAATTTCAGACTACTTAGTTGCAAGGAACTACATAAACAGAGAAAGTATCAAGTTCATTTCCATTCTAAAATTCTGTGGAAGCTAAACCCACCCAACGATCTTGAGATGTCCACGAATCTCTCGAATGGTACTAAAACTCTGCTCCAGCTGCTCCTCGTTTATTTTGCTGTGTATGGTTATGACTAGGCTGCCGTTGACAATCTCACAGCCTCGCAATTCTTCGGCATCTGCCAAATTATAGATGACCAGGAACTTATCATTTGGTTCAGGCGAGCAGACACTAACGCAAATCTCCTGTGGACCACACTTCACGCACGTCATGTTTTCGTTATGTTTGTAGCCACTCGGGCAAAAGGATACACAGTCGGTACCAAAGGTATAGTGACCTCGATGGGCCACACACTCGTCCCGTGTGTAACACCGCTGATACTGCTCCAGCAAAAACCTGCAAATAGACTATGACTAATTGGGCATCAACGGGACGCCAAGAAGGCGTTGTCATATATCACTTACTTATCCGGTGGACATTGCTTTACACAGACACCGCCACTGCTTAGTCCCCGACAGACCACACATCCCGCTGCTGTCGCATTATAGCATCCTCCTAGGCATTCCTCGTGACAGTTTTGGGTGTTTCTGATAGGACCGAAAAAAGGAACAGTAAAAAATTAACACTGTTAACTTAAAAATGTTCACCAACATAACATTGAGAACATGTTAATCTGTATTAGTGATGGTCCTCGCGATCGGGATTTTCGGGAATCCCAGGGAACACGAAGAATTTATCGGAATCAAACCGGATGGGAAAGATTCTAAAAGAAACGGGACGTTCCTGTCGATCACGAAATTTCCTCAGGTCTCGGAAAAACTGTCAGGACCCAAAATGTAGTTCCGAAAACAATTACTCGATGAAATGTTCTGCATATATCGAATGTAATATAAAATAAATAGAAACTTTTCCAAAAGTTTTTAATTTAACGAAATTTGAAAGAATTGTGGCCACGCGACAAGAAATTTAAAGTTTTTTTTTTTTAAATAAATATTTACTATTTTATGTAAAAGTTAGTAAGAAAGGCTACAGTCGAGCGAGCCGACTGTAAAAGACCACGAAGTCCTTCATAAGAGCAATTTTCAAAAACAATTTGTCTTATGAGAGCTAGAGGCAATAGTCGTCCGATCCCGACCAAACTTTATGAAGATAGTTACTATGATGTAGACGGACCCTCATTCCAAATTTTGTGGCTCAAGCTCTTGTAAGATTGACAATCCAGTTGTTCATACAGACAGACAGACAGACGGATATCGCTATATCGACTCGGCTGTTGCCGCTGATCAAGAATATATATACTTTATTGGGTCGGCCACACCTCCTTCTGCCTGTTACGCACACTTCGCTTCTGACAAACTTAATAGCCCCCTCTACTCTTTTTTAGAGTACAGGGTTTGAAAATCAACTAAAAATGATTCAGGGATGTCAAGCAAGTTTGAATTGATCTAACTTGATTTATGGGTAAACATACTGAGCATAATGGTGCACGTTGTCGTTCTCAAATCGCTGACAGGTTAAATTGGACCAACAGTAGTTCGATTCACAGCCCCTGCAAGTGGCGACTTGTGTACAGTTATTGTTTCCCAAGATGACATGGTTCTCCCCCGTGCTCAATGTCAGCCGGTCCGCATTGAACTGAAATTAAAGATCTGAATGAATTTAAATCAGTTAGAAATTTGGACAAAACTTACTCGATTAAACTGACAGAGTTTTGGGTTGTTGCTAATAAAAATATGACCCCGTTGTATGGCCACCAGGGAATTAAACTCTAGCTGTAATCGATAGTAAATGAAAATGCATCACAGATCTTCCAAGGTTTAGGAGATAAGCTTTCCAGTCTCCTTACCAGTTCAAGATCATGCATGCTGGTCACGCCCAGAGCAAAGTTGAGAAAGAGCTTACGGCCACGTATTACCGTTAGGTTGGGAAACATATCCTTAATGCTTATGAGGTTGCGAACTCCGGTTAATATCACGAATCCGGTGATTTCGCGTAGTTTTGGAAATGAATACAATGAGAAATTGCACTTTTGTTTATAGGGCAATAGTGTGATCACCATATAGCCAGTGATCACCGTGCAGTTGTCCAGTACACGCATATTATCGCACTGATTGCGAATATCAACGCTGTTGCACTCCTTGTGCTCGGTTAATTGCTCCGGAATATCATAAGCCAAAGCGACCACGGAGGCTAGCGCCATCAACACGCTTAAGTTCTTCAGCAACATGATGACAACAAAAGTGTGCACTATTTAGTGTGTGTGTGTGTGTTTGATTGTATGCTGTTCTTGTGTTTACAGTAATTTCAGTTGTTGATTCTGTTTAGGCGTAGGCGTAGGCGTCTTTCCAACATCGCACAGCTTTTTGCGCCTTTTGTCAAATTTTGTCTTTGTTTATACTACACACACTCACACTTGCACTGGCACTAGCACACACACACACATAGCCACAGTTGAAGCATATGCCTTTGCGTTATACTGTTATACGTATATCAATTGTCCTATCTCTTTTGCACCTATTCCTTCGGAGTTTGTTTGCCTTATTAACGCGCTTTATTCTTCGATCGATATTCCAAAAATTCCGATTAGCTGCAATTTATGAGTTTCTTCGCACACAATCTACTACAATAATCGCACGAACTTTATTTTAATTTGTTTGTCCCTGCGAAGGGATTCCTTTATTCGGTTATTTAAATTCGCTCACTTCTTTTTGCTTAGCTGTCTAAAACTGCGCACTCTTTACCACGAGCACAACGTCGCCAGCCAATTGTCGTGATTCTGATTTAGTCTTCAAATCGCTTTGCCTTTTAAATCGAACTCGAAACCAAGTTGAGTTCTTTCTGTGCTTCTATTTATAGAGTTGCCTTGTCGATTTTAGCTATTTTAAGTTTATTTTGGGTGACAATATTGAGTGATTTCTTTGAGTTTTAACTAAGCACATTCATTTATTTATTTAATAATATTTAAGTTTAGATAACAAATGGGCGTTAAATTTGAAGACTGAAACATATGGAATCGATTTTTATTTATTCGAAATTTATTGAGAATTTGTTTGTTATTTTCTTCGATATATCATATTATAAGTTTAGTTGACTGTTGCAAATATTTGTCGTTTAGTGATATTAATTGACAAATACATTTCTGTCAATTAACAAGTTTCTCTATTGCCCAATTGAACAGGAAAATAAATTCGATTTAATTGTCCAATCGAAGTTTATATGTATATTACGTTTCGTCATATTTTTATATAAAACTTTTCTTAATTTCAGCTGAGCATAGAACTCGATGACGATGACTGGCACCTCAGGAAGGGAGAATAGAGAGCAGCAGATATCCAACCATTACACCAAACACTCGTAGAAATATATTTAAATTTTCACCTCAGTATTTTTAAGTTAATTTAACACTTGTAAAAACATTCATTTCCATTTCAATTAGTTCATTGTAATATCATTCATTAAAATACATTTCCGATAATTAAATAGAATATTTGTAACGGTTGTTTTTGGTCCAAATCTAAGCCACGAAGCGACAAAGCGACCGCGACCACTCGTACGCTTTAACGTCCACTTGACGACTGGCCAGTGGCCACAGAGTCTTGTGCGTACTGGCAGGGAAAAAACGGAACGAGACGGGTTGGAATGGAACGGCACTGGGCTGGGTTGGGGATCGTAAAGATCTGCACAAGTCATCAAATTGATTTCTCATTTAGTGCTTCACTGAGCCAACTACACTGCACAAACTGTTTGCACTCAGTGCATTAAAGTAGAGCGTCAATCAATTTGGAAAACGTTTTTAAAATCGAGAGAGTTCAAGCTTTGCGCAACGATTGGAATTCATGACCGTAATTTCTCTCAGTGCATGCACAAGGCTCTCGGCATCCTGCCAAACAACCAGCTGATTTACCTGGATCATTAAAACAGCTGACTCCAATTAGCCACATGGCACTGGTACCGGCACCGGCAACTGGTAGTGGAAGTGGTAATGGATCTTGCTCCATGCAACATTCTAGCAGCTGAGCCCCAGTCCCAAATCGCTTAACAACCTACAAAAAAAAATACAAAGTGGTGGACTCTCGACTGATGGACTGCAGATACTCTAGTCTGATCGTAAATCAGGTTATTGCACTGATTTTAATATCTGTAAAATTAGTTAATAAAGTGTATTTAATTCTTTCTATAAAAATATATATTATTTTATTGTTTTTTGTTTAAGTTCCCAGTGATAAATTCAGTTGCATAAGCAAGAATCAGTTGCAATTCATATCTTTTAATTGTCTAAGTTTTGAATAAATGGTCGTCAGCTGTTTTCATTCGTTTGACTATATATAAAAAGATCTGTTGATATTTTAAGGCAGCTCTTTTCGTTCGTGTCAAAGTTCAATTAATTCAATTAAATTATTTGTGTGCGTGTGCGATGCAGACAAAAAAAAATACGATGAACAGATCGATATGGAAACCGTAACAAGAGTGAGTCTATCAACTGTCAACCGGGCTAGACTTAGAGACACCCTGTAGCCACTACTGTTCCTAAAAAACAACGACTTCGATAGTCGTACAAGCATAAAATATAAAATATTTCATTGAACTAAAGACAAAGAGTAAAAAGCTTCCATTAAAAACGTTGCTAGATGTGTATTTAGTCAGACTACCCTTTTACATGCAACTACAGGGTGCTGTAGAAGAACTTTCCGTTTCAAGTTCAGAGAAAAAGTTCAGTTTTTTATTTGCAAGAGATAAAAGACATTAAGAAAATTTACAATCTGTAGCTATAAATTAAAAGCTTAGCTTAAGGAACTGGAACTTGGAACAAGCTCCGAACTTATTCTGGTGGCGTATTGTCATGTATCCAATCCTGGAAGTACACAAGGCTAGTGTAGACACTGGGTATACGCAGGCCGCCGCAGTTATCCGACCCGAAGGACATAATGCCGATCTGGAACAAGCAAATACATAAATTTACAAATCACCGAAGAAAAGGGACACAAGGAGTTATACCTGGGAGTAGACGCTGTTATCATAAGTGAACAATGGAGCACCTCCAAAGCCCTGACACACGTCTTTTCCTTCACCGCCGGCACACATCCACTGACCCTCAATGGAATTAGGCGACTCCAAGGCACCTGTTGAGCCATAGTTGCGCAGGCAGAGATCCCAGCTGGTCAGGGGAACATCCAAATGGGACATCTCCGGCTGGCGTATGCTCGACGTAGACATCTTGCCCCAACCGGCGATGGTGGCTCTCTTGCCCACCACCAAGTTGGCGCGTGTCTTCTGCAGACAGATCGGTTGTGTGGCCACTGAAATGGGGGAAGACGTGTTACCCGACTCGAAGCAGAGACGGACGAAAGAAGGGAATGCGGGATGAAGAGGCAGAGCGAGAGCCAAGCAGCATTGTTGCATGAACCATGAATCCCTGATTAGAATCTTGTGCTCACGTACGCGTTTTGAATCATTATAAAGCCATAAAAGCACCCAACAGGTAACCAGGTGGTCAAAAACCACGTAACGCCTTCATTGATAATCTTCTTGTTGAAGTGTTGTTTACGAGCTTGCCAGAAAACTTTAATCCCCAAGTCCTCTTTCTTCTTGCTCACCCCTCACCCCTACCCTACCACCACTTTAGTCCCTCTTCCTCCAACATTATCGACCCTCATTCGAGGCTGATATCAACATTATTAACGCATCAAAATCAATTTATTATTTTTCATTTGCTTTGGGTTTTGCCAAATTTCAATTAAAATAAGTTAAAAAGGGTACAGTCGACTGAAGAAGACCCTGTACCGTTACTGTACCGATTTGTCCAATTGGAGCTATAGGAAATAGTTGACCGATCCGAATTAAATTTGGTAACAATATACAAAATTTATAACAATATATGAGTTTGGTTATGAATATATATACTCTAAGGGACTCGCCACAACTTCTTCTGCCTCTTGCGCACAGATCTACCCTGTAGTCTTTTTGAGTACGAGTAAGTCTATTAAGGTATTAGTATCGAATAATGTATTATATTTTGATTGACAGCCTACTCTTCTAGGCTAATGTTGTCCCTTTATAATTTTTTACCCGTAGGTCAAAGGGTGTTCTATTATTAGTGGAATGTCTGTAAGAGGGAGAAGAGGCGTGGCAGACCCCAAGGGGTGTACCTGATCACCCTCAATAGTTGAGTCGATAAAGCCATGTCCGTTAGTATGAACGCAAGGGTCTCAAAGACGATAAGAGTTAAAAAGAGCTAAACTGCCCAACCAATAAAAGTTTGTTTTTGCCTTTTGAAGGAGGCGTTTCCGACCACATAAAGTATATATGTTCTTGATCAGCATCAACAGCCGAGTCGATATATCCATGTTCGTCTGTCCGTCTGTCTGTCCGCCTGTTTCTATGCGAACTACTAGTCTCTCAGTTTTAAAGCTATCCTTATGAAACTTGGCACGCAGATCATTTGTAAAAATAGGACAGATGGGAACACTATATCATATAGCTTCCATAGGAACAATCGGTCGAAATGCACGCAAATGCAAATCGGACATCTATATCATATAGCCCTCATAGAAATATTTTTTTCATGTTTTGTTTGCAATGCTATCTGAACTAATTTTACACGACAAGTAAATGTACCACGAGTACAAGAGCTGACAAAGTTTTACTCAAATCGGGCAACTATAGGACTTTTTCTCCAGAATGGCCCAAAATTGTTCCCTAATATGAACTAGTATGAAAAATTGCTGTGTTTGCCAAGCTATCATTATGAAACTTACACAGAATGAATTCCTCAGTAATATAAACATACTGACCAAGTTTCACTTAAATCTGAGCATTATATCCTATGGAAACAATCGGTCAAAAATTCAGTCTAAATATGATTAGGAATGACCATTAGAAAATCCTGGTTCGACAACAGTTGCTTTTTGTTAGTGAAACTATTAAACGGTGATATCTGTTATGAAAGATAATCTATCCAACTATCAAAGATAGATCCAAAATTTAAAATATTTTTTTAATTGGTTTTTTGTTTAAATGGGGTTAATAATGTTGAAAACGGAAGTAAATGTTTTCCCAGCAATAAGGTCCATTCCCAATGAACTGTAACCAAAACTAATCGAAAATAGATTTGTGATCAGCTCTTTTCTGGCGACACTAAACACATCAAAATGAAGCCCAACGTGGGTTAATTAACCCCACAAACATCAAATTAGAGGCATGCAAACTGAAATGTAAGGCGACATGTATGAACTTGTCTGTGCATGATTGCGAGTTCATCATTATATACTAGAGCACTACCACAGAGCAAAACGATTTTTAATTAATGCTGACACTGTCAAGCGTAACCAGCACTCCGATCTTAACCTCTCTGTCCCCCACCGCTCTGTTCCGCCCTTTCTGTTAAGCCTTTACTCACCCGAATAGTTTAGTGGGGTTTTTAGCACAAGCAGTGCAATGTCATGATGATATTGGCCTTGCTTATAGTCCGGATGCACAATGACATGGCTGATAGCATGATTTACAGAACGAGGTGCACAAAATCCGGTGCTGGCACAATCCGGATCACTGGATGTATCATATTCGCCTACACGCACAGAGGACCTAGGACAAAGGAAGAGTAAGAGTCCTGATGCAGTTCAGATAATTCGCAGTGGTTACATACAGGCGATGACCATCGGCCTTGGCCAGAGCACAGTGGGCAGCAGTCAGGATCACACGTCGTGCAATGATGGAACCAGCACAAGGATACGCAAAGGCGCCCGTGTTGACGTCTTTAGGGTCAATAGTCAATAATTTGCAGTAGGTTTACAATATCAACGTACTTACGTTTGAAACCCACACGCGCCACAAATGGATACGAGCCGAGTCCTTTGTAAAAATGTCCTTGCACCAAGGACTTACCACATACCTGGTTCTTCTCTAGTGGACTGCTCGGACAGCAGACATAAGGTGTCTCCTCTCCACCGCCACAAAAGAGCGATTTATCCCCATAGTAACAGCTCTTGGCCACCTCATAGATCATTGCCGTACAATCGTGAAGCGGTGTACACTCCGTCCCAAAGGAGCACGCCGTTCCCTGTCCTCCGGCATAGGATCGGGCGGACATCGAGTGACTGGCATTTCCGTTACCACTGGCTACTCCTCCGTATGTTGGCGGTATCACGAGTTTCTCTACAATTGATTGATTTACTTTTGGTACCCAATACTTATTTTATAAAATTAATAATGTTTGCACGTAACTGGTAGACGGAAGCTTTTCCGACCCTCTAAAGTATATATATTGTTGATCAGCATCAACAGCCGAGGCCATAAAGTAATGTTCGTCTGTCTATATGAACACCTAGATCTCAGAAACTATAAAAGATAGAGCAACCAAATTTGAAATAAAAGTATGTCTGCTTTGCCAGCATATGAAGTTTATTTCAAATTCTCGCCACTTCCCCTAGCGCCCACGCAAATTGTAAAAAAAACAAATTCATAACACTATAACTTGGAAACTACTAGAGCTTTACAACTTTCCTCACCAAGTTTTATCATAGGAAACATCGATCGAAATTAGGAATTTTATGTCGGTTATCTTCGACTCGCAGAAGATTAAAAACCCTTGCAGTCAAAAATATTTCGTTAATTTGGTTTCAATCACCAATTATTTCTATGGTAGCTATATGATATAGAAGATTTTTATACTGAGCATTTCCACCGATTGTTCCTATGGGAGCTATATGATATAGTTGTCCGATTTGGATGAAATTTGGTCAACAGTCGGAAGACGATAAGAAATGCATATCCCGTGAATTTGGTTGAAATCGATCAATAGATTCCGAAAATGTTCATACATTTGCATGCATTTCGACCGATTGATCCTATTGGAGCTATATGGTATAGTGGTCCGATCTGTCCGATTTTTACGAATGATCTGCGTGCAAAGAAAATACACATCTGTACCAAGTTTCATTAAGATAGCTTTTAAACTGAGAGACTAGTTCGCATAGAAACAGACGGACAGACAGACAGACATGGCTATATCGACTCGGCGGTTGATGCTGATCAAGAATATATATATTTTATGTGGTCGGAAACGCCTCCTTCAATGCGTTACAAACTTCGTGACAAAAACAATATAAAAAGTTGAGTAACACAAAAATCACTTAATGACTTGTGTGAATATTTTGAGGTATTTTCTAATAAAATATATTAATTCATCTTTTAAATTTTTGATTCAATATAGTTTCATATCCCTGACTTCCATTAACCTACCGAAAACGCCAGCTTCCGATCTTATTAATGCCAATATATTGCATAAAGTTAAAATAATATATAATGATCGCATTTTTGTTACACTTGGAGAACCACTATAATTCGAAATTTATATTTTAGTCCCAGCGAATATATAAGTCTTTATGCGTAACTCCCGATCCCGATCGCGACTTTCAAACCGCACGAACTGAAAACACTTTTTCGACTAAACGATGCGATGATGAAACTGCGACTAAAGATCAGATTGTCAAATGAAAATGAAAATGAAATTTTATGACCAGGTGAGCTACTGGCCACAATTAACTGCTTAGTGGTCTGTGGTCTCTGTATATTAACTGATTTTTATGACGGTTTGGTCTCAATTCTCGACCGCTTTGTGTGTTTTGTGCATATGTGGATATGTGTGTGTGTGGATAGATACCTCCTCTCAGCCCTGTGTGTTGATGTTATAGATACTAATATGTGGATCACAGAGTCATTAGTTATTTAGTTGATTTATTTCATATGCATGTGGCTAGTTGCACTGTTTTGACCCTGTGCACAATGGTTTTAAAACGGACTTTTAATGCAATCAAAAAACCAGCCACTCGATATTTATTATAACTTTATAGATAACCCAACTACCAACAAAATATAAACTTAAAGTTTTTTAGCCAAGTTCAAAACTTTTATATAGAGTTTGAACATAATAACTAGGGTCTTTTACAGTTGATTCATTCGACTTTTTTATTTTCCACAACTATTTTAGTAATGCTGTTGTTGATACTGACTTCTGATTTACCTACAAAATTTTATTTCATTTATTACTACAAATGATGCCACAGTTATTTGCACTTTTTTCGTAATTGTTTGTTAATTTGCATAGATTTCATATGCAAATTGGTTTTTAAAATTTCCCAAATATTTTGTTAATTGTTTAGAAATAATTGTTTGGCTCAAAAATATTGTTTAACTAATTCTATATTCAATAATACTTATGTCGAATAAAGTTATATTTTACATTAAGCGGTACCCTTAAGGGGTTATACGCAGTTATGAGGTCAGAAAAGTACGTGTTTTCAAGGATTCGTCCTGAAGACACTTCTGAGCTTATTCATTAGAAACTTTTTACGGAACCTCCTCTGAAAGAAGACTATTTGCTGTGTTCATTATACCTTAAGTTTGGATTATCAAAAACAAAAACTCAAATTTATTTCGAATATATGTTAGCGAGTATAGTAATTAATCGTTCGGCGCATCCAAATATTGGTAATTCACAAAATAACAGCTTCCCACAATAAAAGTTTGATTTTTTTAAAAAGAAAATGTTCTTTCAGTATTTAATACGATTGCATTAAAATTCTAGACCGATCGAACATGCCGTTTTCCAGATATCGTGTACACCGATCTGGAAGCTCATGTGAAAAAGGCGTTCGACATCCCATAAAAACACGGGGGGTTAGCGCCTCGGTAAACGGTCAAAACTTAAAGGAAAGAGGTTTTCGACTATAACAACTATTGTGCCTTATTCTGGAGGTTTTTTTAGGCCAATAAAAGAAATCGTTTTCCCGACAAATTTGATTTAAAGTTTAAAAAATATGCAAAATTATAAATAGGGCATACCTTTATTATATATGTACATATACATATCTCACTAGATTAATTTAGAATAAAGCTTAATATATTCATGTATTTTGATTTATTTAACGGCGATATAACAAATTATTTATATAATACTTATTATATAGACATAAAACTTCACTTATTTGATGCCATTTGTAGCGCACATTTGCAATTCCAGTTGGCCAAAACTTTCTTCTTTCCAAGTTCCCAAGTGCCTTGTTGTTATTTTTATTTTTGTTTGGCTTTTTATTTTTATTGTAGTTGTGATTATAATAAAATATTTTGAATGAGATCATTTTGATTCGATAAGCGAACGAGTGGCCATTGAGCGTTGGTTCCACTTTTTTAAGCATGACAAACGCACATTAAAATGTTTTACTACACAAACACACACACAATCACACACACACACACACACACACACACATGCGCAAACACATAGATTAATGCTTGTACTAAGCCAATTTGTTTTCTTTTTTTAATGGTAAATTTTACTTTCATTACATTTAACGACATTTATTGCACTTTTACAAAAAATGAGGAAACGAGTTGAATGTTTGCTGGAAATCATTTGGCTTTTAGTAGTCTACACTACCCTACTCGAGCTGGACTTATTTAACTGACATCATCACTACTGTCCATGTCTGTTTCCACGTCCATAACCATGCCTCCTCCAAGCTGTGCCTTTGCTGAACGCACTGCATTTTCGTAGGAGTCACCAGATTGGGATAGAGTAGAGCTGCTGCTCGACTTGTGGATGTCTTGAGACGTCAATATACTCGGATGTGCTGCGGTTGTTTGATGCTGCCACACCTGCTCCTGCCGCCGCTGCAGTTCATTAAAGACGCACTCATAGTCGAGGGCATCTCCCTCGGGCTCCGAGTGCAGCGGCATAGGAAAGTTGTGTATCACTTGGCAGAATACATCGTAACGATCACGCAGCTCGGCATCCACGTCCTCAGTACGCCGATCCCCAGAGTGCAGATAGTCCAACATGGAGTACATGAACACTCGGTTCGCAATGTGGCATTCGGGCAGAAGACTTCGTTCCACTTCCTGATTGGGACACATTGGGACACTACTAAGTGATCCAAACGATTCTACACGGCACAGCGACTAATTTTTCATATACTCAATCTAAACACGAAATAAACTGGCACAGTTTGCATAACTACTTGTCGTTCTAAAACAAAAAACAATGCCAACTAAAACTCATTGGAGAGCCTACATCCGATGGGGGCGACTCTAAAAGACTCTGTACTTTCTCTAGTGCAAAAGTTTATGAAAGGAAATCTCAGCTAAGCCCACAACGCAAAATTGTATAATTAGTCATCTTGCCCAACCTTCAAACCGATTCACAAAGTCTCTTAGACGACGGGAAGCTCTTCTGGGCGACGAGCTAAAACACAAGGCACAGTGTCATCCGCCTAGGTAGCAAGTAAATCTAAATAGGATGTGGGATATATGTATGTATAAACCGCAATCCTGATCTCCTTTGGGTAGCACTTAGTAGACTCCGAGGTGTTCATACGTCCCTTTCAGTTCAATGCGTACAGGGCTAAAAAACCAACATTCACCACAAACAATACTTAAGTTATGATACTAAAACCAAATACGGAAGCAAACTTTAATTGTACCGTTACTAGGCTATTGTAAGCATGCTATTATACCCCGCAATTAGCAAATGTTGGTCAGCTCATTAGTAATTGAAAAATTAATTCAATTAACTATATAAAATTTTATTTATTTAATATTTAATTTTAAAACAAAAGAATCGCACAAAATGAGATCCAATAAAACAAGTAACCTCCTCCTTATACCGAAATCAGAGGTTCAGGCAGTTAACATCTACATATAAGATTCGTTGTCAAGCTTAATGAGCCTAATTTAATTAACTATATAAGATTCTTTATTTTTTATATTTAATTTTAAAATAAAAGAATCACATAAAATGCGATCCAATAGAACGAATAACATCCTCTTTATACCGAAATCAGAGGTTCAGATAGTTAACATCTACATGTAAGATTCGTTTTCAAGCTTAATGGGCTCTGCCGACATGGTAAAAAACCTAAATTCTCCGTCTCTTTTTCTCTTTTTTCAAAATCAGTTTAACAGTTAAAGTACAGTTAACATTTTGTTGCCAAATAAATGATTTAATGGTCAGTAATCTCGCCTAAATTGCCAGAAAATTGACCAGACCTAAAGACCGTGTCCAGTTTATTATGCTTTGAGTAATTGTTTTTATTTTCATATTTATTTGATTGAAATACAAAATGTTTTTCGAAGGTTCAAGCGTTTACAGGTGTAATAATGTTATTAATAATAATAAAAAAAGCAATACGCACAAGAATAAATGACAAAAAAAATATTTTTTTAAATAAAAACAAGGAACAGAAGTAAGAAAAATAATGTAGAAACAATGAACAATGAATTTGGAATAAATATAGAATGAAAAACTACTGCTAATTGAGGGTTATATGGTGCTTAGTGTTTAAACATTTAAGAAAACTGTGATGGGGCAATGATCACTGCCCAGGCAATGGCTGCGCATCACATTGTCCACGATGCGTGGAAGAAAACGCTCAGAGACAATGCAATAATCCAGGCGCCAGCCAACGTTGCGGGAGCGAGCATTGGCCATATATGTCCAGAAACTGTACGCACCAGTGCGTTTGGGATACAAGTGTCGGAAAGTGTCCACGTAGCCCAGGGCCAGGAGCTCAGTCATCTTTTCCCGTTCCTCCTTTGTGAAACCAGCGTTGCGAGTGTTTGCTTTTGGATTCGCCAAGTCAATCTCCAAATGCGATACATTCATGTCGCCACAAATGACAACCGGCTTGCGTGCATCCAACTTCTGTACATAAGCCTGGAATAGCTGCTCCCAGCGCATACGCGGCTCCAGATTTACGAGTTTGCGCCCTGAATTTGGCACATACACATTTATTAAATAGAATTTCTCGTACTCTGCTGTGATCATACGCCCCACATCATCAAACTCCTGATTCCCAATGCCATACTCCACATTTATGGGCATAATCTTACTGTATATGGCGACTCCGGCGTATCCGCCTGGCATGCACAGCCAGTACGGATGATAGCCCGGCAGACGTGCCATCTCATCTGGCAGCTGGTCAGTGACGCACTTAGTTTCCTGCAAACATCCAATGAAATAAAGTTGTTGATGAAACAGTCAGCCAGGCTAATTTGCTCATAATCATTCTCACACTATCAAATACTAAGTGTTCCAACATTTCGTACTTTACGAACTATATTGGGATCCAATTCTTTGCCTGCCATCTTATACTATCAGTCTCTTGTTTCGGAGTACTCTATCCATTTATCATAAATCATTGCACTGTTCTGTAATAGTTGCTCCTAATTTCGGTTAGAAAGAACTCGTAACTTTTCTCTTTCTTGTAACGCTAATCAGATCAGCCCATGCTGCCTATATTCGATTCTGATTGAGTTCTGACATTTGGTTTAGTTAATCGGCCTTTTTACCTGCAGACAGAAAATGTCTGGCTCCTCGGCGTCCACAAACTGTAGGCCATCCTTCTTCAGCCAGGCACGCAAGCCAGCTACGTTCCAACTCGAGATTTTCAAGTTAAATTCTTTGTCCGTTGGTGACGGGAATAGACTTTTATCATAGCTTCCAGCAGCAGAGGCCTCCGTTTTGCCAGTTGCTGCCTTTTTCACCTTGGACGCTGGAAAACAGAAGTTGAGCACGTTTTGCAAACTTTTCAATACCGACAGGCGACAGCCGGGGTCCACCAACGTACTTGTTGATCCATCTGCTTCACTGACCGCTAAAGCATCGCCATTAGGTTCCCCAACACCACCATCAACAACTGCAGCTGCTGCCCGCTTGCGACCACGAGCTGTAATGGGAGTCCAATTAATCTGAATGTCAGCAAGGGAGTTGTCTTTTTGCCTACCTGCTGGTTTGCTTACTGGCGCTGGTGCAGCCGGATCCTCATTTTGTTTATCGGCAATTCGCTTTGGTACACGCTTCTTGCTCGGCGCGGGCACCTCTGCTTCCTGCACCGACTGCGTTTCTTCAGTTGACGCAACTCTGCCCTTTTTTTTGGACGGCAGTTCATCGTTGCTTTTCATTTTCTTGGCAGGCTTCTTGCTTGCCCGTTTTACATCAGGCTCGGGCTCGAGTACAGGCTCTACCTTAAGCGCAATTTCTGTTTCTGGCTCCTCGTCTTCCTCAAGCATTTCGGTTATTTCTGTGTCTGCAAGACGCTTTTTACCTCGCCCACGTTTTATAGACGACGGAGTTTCTACATCAGCTTCCTTGGCTGTGCCCTTGGGAACCACTTCTTTGATATCTCCCTTGGCGCGTCCCTTTGTGGGAACAGTTTCAGGGACGTCATTCTTCTTTGGTTCTTTTTTCCGACCTCGTCCCTTAGGTTCCAAGTCAGTCTTTGCAGCATTAGCATCTACCTCTTTCTCCTTCTTGCCACGTCCTTTGCTTACGCTAGGCTCTGAAGGAACCTCCTTTTTGGCGCGAGAAGTTTTTGGTTTCGCTTGAGTGGTCGACTCTGCGATGACCTCTGTAGCTTGCTTTTTGGAGCGCCCTTTTGGTTTGACTGGCTCAGACTCCTCAATTTCAACGGGCTCTTCAGACGCCTTTTTTTTGCCTCGCCCTGCAGTCTTCTTCTTTTCAACCACGGCGGCATCAAGTACTGGGTCGTCATTCAAATCTGGGGCAGACGTTTTCTTGCCACGCACTTTGCCTTTGGTAGTTGCTGAGGTGGACGCTTCATTGTCATTTGTTTCCGGCAAAGTTTCCTTAACTTCGGCTGGTTTTTTTTCAGTTAATTTCTTCTTGCCCCTTGAAGTTGTTTTTTTTGCAGCGACTGCTTCCACTTCATGTGCACCATTCGCTTCTTCAGCAGTCACAGCCGCAGACGCAGTCGATGCCGCAGTCGATGCCGCATTAGCTGCCTTCTTGCCGCGCACTTTACTTTTGGCTGGCTGTTTGGCAGTTTCAGCGAGTTCACTGTTGCCCTCAGTTGCAGTTGAAGACAACGCAGCATCATTGCCATTTGTTGCAGTCAACTCAGTCGCTGGTTGCTTTTTTGTTGGTTTAGCGCGAGGCATTTTATTTCTCTTTTGTACAATTTTTTTTTTTGCTGAAGCTGATACGCACACAAATTTTTTTCTGTGTTAATTTGGCTTGTTGCAGCTATTCTTCAGCAACTAAGTACCAAAAACAACAACCGTCCATAAGCACTGCGCGGGCAATGGTAATGCCTGGAGAAGCCGGCCCTTTTTAACCCGCGTCAACATTTTTGCACAGCATTTGTTATCGATACTATCGATTGATCAGTTCATTTCATCGTGAACATAAGTTTATAGGTTCTGCAAGTGTTTTGTTATGCGATTATGCGCGGAAGGCAATAGCATTTTATTTTTACAATGTCGGAATAGTTGTTTTTTTGACAAACATAGTATGTTACTTGATTTGAGTACACAGTACACAGGATACACGATTACGTACCATCTCGAACGATTTTTCATATGTGACAGCTCTGAAAATATCGGAATTGTCATCGATTGCTATTTGTGCACTACCCGCTGTATCTTTTATTTAAGTTTTTTTATATAAACAAGTCGTTTTTGTTTAAACATTCTGTGTTTTTAGTGTCATGATTTTATAAATTAAACAGCAGTTAAACGCAATAAAGATAACGCGCACAAATACGCACACAAAAATAAGAAGTAGCCAAGCAATCAGCATTCACAGCTCTTGTCAAAATGCCGAGTGAAATAATTACGCTACAGTTGGGACAATGCGGGAATCAAAGTGCGTACTATATATGTATTTAATTATTGCAGACTTGAGTGCTGACTTACGATTTACTTATTTTAGTTGGCTTCGAGTTTTGGAAGCGCCTGTGCTTGGAACATGGCATCTCACCGAATGGTGTGCTGGAAGAATTTGCCACCGATGGCATGGACAGAAAGGATGTGTTTTTCTATCAAGCAGATGATGATCACTACATACCGCGTGCGGTATTGCTGGATTTAGAACCAAGGGTTATTAATACAATTATGACATCAGCTTATTCAAAGGTAAATTTAAATAACTATACTACTCTCAACAAGGATACAATTAAAATTCTTTTCTATCTTTAGCTGTACAATCCAGAGAACGTCTACCTATCCAAGCATGGCGGCGGTGCTGGAAATAACTGGGCATCTGGCTATGGACAAGGTGACAAACTGCAGGAGGAAATCTTTGACATAATTGATCGCGAGGCAGATGGCAGCGATTCGCTTGAGGGCTTCGTGCTTTGTCATTCTATTGCCGGAGGCACTGGGTCTGGATTGGGATCGTTCCTAATGGAACGCCTTGCCGATCGCTATCCCAAAAAGCTCATCCAAACGTACAGCGTGTTTCCAAACCAGGATGAAATTAGCGATGTCGTTGTGCAGCCCTACAACTCATTGTTAACCTTACGACGATTGACAACCGCTGCAGACAGCGTGGTCGTATTGGATAATACTGCGTTGAATCGCATTGCCTGCGACCGTTTGCACTTGCAGAATCCAACTTTTACCCAGATCAATACTCTCGTCTCGACTATCATGAGCGTGAGCACCACAACACTGCGATATCCTTCTTACATGAATAACAATCTCATTGGATTGACTGCACCGTTAATCCCGACACCCCAGCTACATTTTTTAATGACGGGCTACACACCGCTGACCAGTGACTCAAATGTCAGCAATCAAGTGAGTTAACCACAACGTCCATTGAGCATTACGAGATAATCTTCTTTTCATGTTAAAATTTAATGTATTTATAGCAGGCTGTCAACGTGCGCAAAACAACTGTGTTGGATGTGATGCGTCGCTTGCTGCAACCAAAGAATATGATGGTGTCAACGGGTCCTGACAAGACAAATCATCACTGTTACATATCCATACTAAACATAATTCAAGGTGAGGTGGACCCCACCCAGGTGCACAAATCATTGCAACGCATACGAGAGCGCAAATTAGCGCAATTCATTCCGTGGGGACCAACATCTATACAGGTGGCACTTTCACGCTCCTCGCCCTACGTCCAGAGTAGCCACCGTGTGTCGGGCCTTATGCTGGCGAATCATACAAGCATTTGCTCACTGTTTGAACGCTCTTTGAATCAGTATGACAAGTTGCGTAAGCGTGGAGCTTTCTTGGATCAATTCCGTCGTGAGGACATATTTAAAGATGATTTGAATGAATTAGATGAATCTCGGGAAATCGTGGATGGCCTTGTGCAGGAGTATGAGGCGGCTACGCGATACGACTACTTGCAGTTTTCGGCCAACAAGCGTGATCCCAGAATTGAAGGAGGAGGAGAAATTAAAGGCGACGATGTCAAGTCCCTTAACTCGGATATTTGAATTATTAATCTGAGCCTGTGCCATATTTATGCCATGGTCAACAATGAGAACAATGAAATCTCAATTTGCTCAAATAAACAAAGTAATTTTGTTGACACTCAAGGATTCAAAATCCTTTTAAGTATTCATACACTAAATTGTTTTAAGTACTGTATGTAGTATGTTCAAGTGACAAACAATGTATTTAACAATGACAATGTTCTCGTGTGCACATTTGTTCTTTTTGTGCTAATAAAATGTTTAAGATATATAATAGTGATTATTATATCTTCATTTAGATCCAGGATTTTGCTAAAAAGCTGTAATATTAGAGTTTTTTTTAAATAATTACCGGGACTTTAAGGGGCATTAAATACTGGGAGATTTAATAATGGGTTATTTGAGTAGCCGATATTTTGTGGAGGGTGGTCGATATTTTTCAACTTGTATTCAATTACAATTTGTTAGTCACTAAAAAATTTTCCCAAACAACACTTCGTAAGTGATGTTTTTTTATTTTAATCACTAATGGATATTTCAACGTTTGCAGTGATTGACTTGGAGACGACCAATTTGCCTGCATTTTCCAAAAATCGTGTTAGCATCACCGAGCTGTGCATATACGCTTTCGATCCCGCCATTTTAAAACAAAACAATGCAATTAAGGATCCTCCTTGTGGCGAGTTGTCGCCAAGGGTGCCCAAACTGCAACCACCACTTCCCAGAGTAATGCACAAGTTAAACTTACTGTTCCAACCATCAATGATGGTGAGTCTAGATGCACAGAGAATAACAGGTAATCAGTATGTGACTCACCAAGATTAAATTATTGACTAATCTGGAGTGCTGTTTATAGGTTTAGATAACTACATTTTGGAACGCGAGTCTAAGTTGGACAAAAATGCAGGCCAAATGATACAGAAATTTTTTGAGCATTTGGCAGCTCCTGTTTGCCTGGTTGCTCATAATGGTTGGAACTTTGACTATCCGATTATCAAACAAGCTTTTGATAAACTAAATCTGGAGTTGCCTTCATCTCTGCTTTGCGTCGACTCCTTGCGAGCCTTTATGGAAATAGATGATATTAGATCCAGTGAACAATCTATACAACTAATGAAAAATAAATTATATCCCGATTCGGAGTTGTTAAGCAGCGATGAAGAAGTTGACTGGCAAGCAATTAACAACACAACTCCGAAGCGTCCAACTCTGCCACATAGCACGGCAGCCAAGAGACGCAAGCTTTTATATAATGACAGTGATGATGGTGAAGATCTCAAACCAGTTTCTGAACTACGTTCCCGTCGCCAACTTTTTCGCGGCTTAAAGTGTGCGCAAACTAAACGGATTCCAATTCGCGGTCGCTATTCTCTGGGCAGCTTATTTGAACGCACGTTTGAGCAACCTGCAGCGGATGCACACCAGGCAGAAGCCGATGTTAATATGCTCACAAAGATTATTCTGCATTATGGTGTGGACTTTCTAGCCTTCGCCCAGGAACAAGCCATTCCATTCGCGCACGTTGATGCACTTGGTTCAACGACTTCAAACAAAAATTAAACGCTCAAATTTTTATATTTTTGTAATTTGCATGACATTTCCATTGGTGTAGAATAGAGATTTTACGTATATTTCGTGTATATAATTTTAATTCCACATATTTTCTAAAATTGTGTAAATATTTTAAAAGAAATTTGAATAAATAAGAAATAAGTGTCTTGGCCATTTTAAAAATGCATTTAATAAATATGTTTTCGTTTTCTAAAATTTCAAATACATCGATAACTTTTTACCGGTTGACCGATAGTTCGTACAGTACTATTCGATAACAGCACTTGAGAATTTGCTATCAATCAGCTGATCCCAAACAAAGAATGAGAATAATTTACGCTGCAAAAAACAGCAGAGATAATAAACCAACAGAAATAAAATAAAAGTGTACACGCGATTCGACAGTAGCGAGAACTGATTTAAAATAGTGATCGAACTATGAATTTATCTTTCGCTGGTTGCGGTTTTTTGGGCATTTATCATGTCGGCGTTGCAGTTTGCTTTAAAAACTATGCACCACATTTGTTGTTGGAAAAAATTGGAGGCGCATCAGCTGGATCGCTAGCGGCATGTTGTCTTCTGTGTGATTTGCCGCTGGGCAGCATGACATCCGATTTTTTCCGTGTGGTTAATGAAGCACGTCGTCATTCGCTGGGACCATTCAGTCCATCGTTCAACATACAGACGTGCCTACTTGAGGGATTACAGAAGCATCTGCCCGAGGACGCACATAAGCGCGTCAATGGACGGCTACACATCTCACTGACAAGCGTCTTTGATGGCCAGAATGTAATCATCTCCGAATTTGAGTCCCGTGAAGAAGTTTTGCAGGCGTTGCTTTGTGCCTGTTTTATACCAGGTTTCTCTGGGATTCTGCCGCCTCGTTTCCGTGGCGTACGCTACATGGACGGCGCCTTCTCGAACAATTTGCCCATTCTGGACGAGAACACAATTACGGTGAGTCCTTTCTGTGGCGAAAGTGACATTTGTCCACGCGATCAAAGTTCACAGTTGTTCCATTTCAACTGGGCCAACACAAGCATCGAAATCTCACGCCAAAACGTCAATCGGTTTGTGCGCATTCTCTTCCCGCCACGTCCCGAGTTCCTCTCTAAGTTTTGTCAGCAGGGCTTCGATGACGCACTTCAGTTTCTGCATCGCAATAATCTAATTAACTGTCGTCGCTGTGTTGCTGTTCAGTCCACATTTGTTGTCTCCGAAACTGTAGCACAGCCTCCAGAATTTGATCCAGAGTGCCATGAATGCAAAAGGCATAGAAAGGTATTAAATTTTACTTGCTTGTTGATGGACTCTCCTTTTACTTAATCATGTTTTTGATTAATTGTAGGACGCCTTAAGCTCAAACATGCCACAGACGGTGCTGGACGTTATACAAGATTACATTGAGCAGGCAAACAAGGGTTTAGCCAACTGGATCTTCAGGCATCGAGGAATAAAGCTGCTCTCCCTTCCAGCAACAGTTCCCATGGATTTTTTGCTGGCCACAGTGTACAAAATGCGAAGTTTGACCCCGAAGTTAACCAATCAAATGCGCCAACTGATTTCACAGTTCAATAACGCCATACAAATGCGTCTGTTTAGTAAATTCACTTTGTATGATCAGCCGCATTTTGATGCCACAGGCTTGTTGCATTCCAGCCGCTTATATGGACCAAGGGTTTCCATCCTTGTCGATGAATGGTTATACATTAAAATAATTAACTTGAATCGTATATTGTCTAATAGTAATGTATATTTCCAGCGGCTCAACACCATTAAATGTCGATGTTGATAATTTTGAACACGTACTCAAGATGAGCACGCATAATGACGCTCTGTATGCCTACTATTACACCGATAATAGTACGAACCACGTCAAGGTGACCGAAATATTTGATTTTGATGAAATGACCGAGCATGGAGAGCTGGCAACCAATTTGCAACTATACGAAGGTTCAGTGGAGGATCATCCCAATCCGCGCCAGTCGCATACCCACAATGCTGTTGTTAGTGAATGGAATGGGGTTGAATCCGGTTAGTATCGTGCGGCTATAAAAATATATATTTTTATCAGTCTATAACGTCATTAAGCATCATCGCGATTTCTTACAGTACAAATCATGCCCACAACACCTGAATTACACGATGTCGCATTTTAAATCAATCGCCCACACACACTCATACATAAAAGTTCATGTCATTGTCAGGTATCCTTAATATTATTAGTAGGTTCATCTTGTTTACATATGTACATAATATAACTGTTTTTCAATTTTTTTTTTAGATTTTTTCATTGATGCTCAGACGCCCAAGTCAATGGTGTCGGATATGACAGCAGTGCAACAGTCGCCATACTTCACCACCTTCAATATAGAACATACCACGACTGGATTCAACGGGCCCCAGACGGCGCTAGTTTCGAGAACATCGAATGATTTGTGCATAGAAATTGAATAAGACCGAAACCACGCCCAGACCCAAACAGGACACAAACCAATTATCGAATTTGTAAAGCAACATTTCCAAAGCGGCTCCTAGCCAAGCGAAGAGCCTTCTAGCTTTCCGTTAGCCTGTAATAGTACTTAGAATGATTGTTGTACGAAAACGTATGTACCTACTATGTAATTTATGTTTCATGTAATCTCTTGGCACACACTGAACTTTTGTTTTATTCTTGCCCTTTATCATGTACAAACCTTGGGACAAATCTACACATATTTTATATCTATTAAAGCAACTAAATAAATAAATACAACGATCAAATACGGATTTTTTAATGTATCTATTATTATTCATTTGAGACTAAATTTTCAATGCTTAAACAGGATCTTGAAGATCTAAGATGTTCGCAGTTCAATTTTAAATAAAAAATAGTACAAAGAAACATGAAATGTAAACTTCCTAGATCGGAGATTATATAATTTCGGACAGTCGACCTGCTGAACAAAGATCAATCACCACAACGAAGTTATTTAAACCTTTGACTTTTCAGACCCATTAAAACACATGTTTCATCAATTTTATGTAATGCATTTTATAATTTAATGATATACATATTTATAGACTTCAGATACTACAACATATGTTATATATATACCTATTCATAAAGATTAATATTAACTAAATTACATACTCGTCTCCCGGGGCGGTATCTCTATATATGGTATATAAAAGTGCTTAAGCACAGACATAGAACGAATTCTTACACTCCTTTTTATATATTTGATTTGTTAAATTATTTACTCAATTTCTTTGATTGAAAACTAACCATGAACGAGTTTGCGTTTATTAATATAGTGAGAATTTGTTGTTAAATTAAAAGCTTTCAAAAGACTTGTTAAATTGGCGTTGGCCAGTAGTTTACTGTACAGTATAAAAAATTGTTATGAACAATACTTAAAGCCTATGCTTTATACAAGGGAAATTGAAAAATTAGATTATTTACTCGATTTTGCTCTTATGTTTGCTTTTATCTTAGTTTTCAGGTTTAGTTGTTCCTGAAAAGCCATGCACACAATGTGCGATTTATATATATATAATTTATGTATATATATATTTATTTAATTTACAGTACAATTTATAAATAGCTGCTATATATTACTTGTACATATGTTGATAATGATACCTAAACTGTATGTGTTTGTTTGTGTGTGTATTTTGCTTATGCTTTGTGTCAAGATCATTACGGAAAGATTTGCAGCGCCCGAGACACAGACACCACAGCCATGCTTAAAACTAACCTATATATGAATTATATTTATGTATTTACAATTACTGGCAGCAACACATGCTCCTCATGTTTGCGTGCGACGCTCATAATCACTGCGTCTATAGTCAGACGGATAATCACGCGGCATTACTGGATATCCACGTGGTTCGCCTCGATATCCTGGAGGCGGTGGCGGCAATCCGGGCACCATGTTATTCGGCAAATAGTAATTTGGCGGCAGGTAATGGCTTGAGTAGGCATGTGGTGGCAAAGTGGACGGGTATCTGCAAAAAAAAAAATTTTAAAAGTTAGATAATTTTATTTTGGAGTTTTAAAAGCCTTTACCATGCTCTACAAATTTAAATAATTTGAACCTTTATTGCACTATAAATTCAAATATACCAAAAATAGAATTTTTCAGCTTTAAAATCATTTTCTATTCACTATAAATTTAAACATACCCAAAAAAAGCTGTACAATATTCTCGACTGTTCATTCAAAGTATATATCTGTCAGTACTATGGGTAGCAATTGTTTTATTTAATAAAAGCTCTTTCCTACTATCATTTTACTTACGTATTCTGATTGCTCTGTCTAATATTCAGTCTTATGTGTTTTGTGTCATTCAATATACATTTTTACAACTATAATTTCCTATCAATAAACTAGTTTGTTAAGATACTCTATGCAGTATTAAAATTTTGATCAGATCATTCTAGACAATTTCACAGTATTACTCACCGACGCTTGTCTGGTCGTCTGTCGCGATCACGTTCGCGATGATCTCGATGATAGCCAGTACCCCCGCCTCCTCCTCCGCCTCCACCAGCGCTACGCTGGTATAATGCATCATAGCGTTCACGTTTGTAATCAAAGCTGTAGCTATATAAAATTAGCATATTTGATGATTGACAGTAAAATCCTATAAAATAATATTCCATTTGCAACATACCGATCACGAGCATGCCAACGATCCATTTCAGATGGATAGCCGGAAGATGCGGGCGGTTGGTCAAAGCGTCGACTACTGCCGATGCCCGAAGGTGAATTGTGACCTGTGCGACGAGGATTACTGCCTTCATAGCCAACAGGAGTACCTCCACCCGCATTAACATAGTAGTCATCCCCACGATGATGCTTTTTCCGTTGATCCTCGTGACTGCCGTGCCGCGACGATGCTGTGGGATCCATGTTGAGGCGTTTAAAGGACATGGACTTCAGGTTATCACTGATGCCAGTGTTGCTTATGCCTAAGCTGCTGACGTCTGCATCGTTCTCATCGCGTTTTCTCTTCAAGGGTGAATCGCTGTTGAAACGACGTACCGACTTTTCTTCGGAATTAGCACCGGAGTAACGTGTCTCCCTCTCCTTATCCTTGTCCTTTTTCTTCTTTTTTCCGCCTTTGTCGCGATCCTTCTCCTTGTCGACTGTGCCCCCGTTTTCCGCACGTGAGCGCTTAGATTTTGAACCTTCGGGAGATATAGTATTCGATGCATCCTTTGGATTTGTTTGCGTTTGTTGCTTCAATGCATGCTTGTAGATCTTGAACAGACGCTTGGCATCCAGCTCTGTAAATTTTGACACAAAGTACCAGAGATTACTGCGCCATTCCTTCTTCTCCGACTCGCCATATGGCTGCAGGCATACATCTATCTGCCGTCCAATTTGCAATAGACAATCACGCGTGTGCTGTAATTGATCCTGTTGCGACAAACTGAGATCGGGCTGATCTAGAGCCTTTAACGCCTTCTTAACTGGTCGCATCTTCTCCTTGCATTCATTAAAGATGCTTGGATCTAGGTCTCCAAGTTCTTCTAAAGTTCGCGGTTCATTATTTGCCGTAAAATGCATTGGTTTATTGACATTATTGTCGGATGCGCTTGTTTTTTTGGTGCGGGTTTTTGATTTCTTTTTTTTCTGACCACTCGCGTGTTCTCCTGCCGCTGATGATCCAACGGGTGAGGAAACCAAGGCTGCACCATCTACAGCTTGTCTAATGCTACCATCGCCCGGCAACGTGGAATTTCCATCTTGAACTGCACCATCATTACGTTCCGGAGTGCCGACAGCTGTTGTACTGGAGCTGAGACTGGTTTTTAGCTTGCGCGGTCTTCGCTGGCGTCGTTGATCACCCTTCGTCAACTCAACATTCTTTTTGATTATTTTGAGGAGGTATTCGGCCCGGGATTGCAAGTGCTTGGCCTGCGGCTTGCGTGTGTCATTGAGCAATATCTTTTCGCTAAGCTTGAGCGTCGGATCCAATTTCATTTGCTCCCAGGAGCCAATGCCATACTGATAAATGCCACGCAACAAATGTGTGTCTTCTTCGAAACTCCAGTCCACGTCAAAGTTGGGTGATCGTGTTTTAATGTTGAAAACCCATTGTTGCCGCTCGTGGGCCGAACTGGGCATGAGTTCATTAAGTGGCTGCAGTTCCTCCTCGCAAGCGAGCAGAGTTTTGGCATTAAATGAGACTCCACCGAGCTTCACGGAATAGGTAGCACGCGGTCGTCGCTGTTTGTTGCCCTGCTGTTGCTCCTCTTCCTTGACAGTCTTCGTCTCTTCCTCCTTGTGCTCGTTGAGGAACTGTACGCATCGATCGTGCAGCATTTCGCCAATGCGTTTCAGTTCCGTCAGCGGCTTCTCCTGAAGCTCCGCATCACAAGCAATCGCTTCCAAGCGTAACAATGGAGCCGGAAATTTTTTATAACTGCGAATGAAGCGACGCAACTCGGCATCGGTAAAGCCATTGATTTTCTCCTTCATGGCGGGCCGACCACGCTTACGTTGTCTACCACCATCCTCGCCGCCACCACCACTCGCATCCGAGCCCAGCTCATAGTCGGAATCCGCGGAATCATCAGCTTGCTTGGAGCGTGCGCCTCCCTTGGAATTGCCCCGTTTAGAGGCATCGCCTTTGTTATTAGCCGCGGCTGTTTTTCGACGCGGAGGCAGATACAAGTCCTCCATTTCCTTGACACGCTCTTGATCCTCAATGACTTTACGATATCCCTCGGGTATAATGTCATCCCAGTCTTTACTATCATCCTCTTCGTCGTTTGCCTGCTCATCCTTATTCGCAGCTGTCTCACTGGGTTCTTCCTCCTGGAAAGCCGCAATGCTAGCCACTTTGAAGGCAGAGAGTAAATCATCGCCAGGCATCTCAGGATCCTCATTACGAGTCTCGGCACGACGCAGAATTTCATCTATATCGCAGACGAGCTCTTCCTCATGCTCCTGTTCGTCCTTGAACAACTCCTCAGCACCAAATTTAAGTATGGCCGACAAGTCATCCTTGTTGAAGGGATTTGAATTGGAAGAATGACCGTTACCGCTCTTATCCAACACAGTGCGACCTGTGGTGTCCATGCGTTGTATCACCAAATGATCCAATACCATTTTTTGCTTGGCCCGCTCCACAATTTGCTCTTCAACGGAACGCGCTGTGACTAAGCGATAAATGTTAACCTGATTCTTTTGGCCAATGCGATGGGCACGCGCCTGTGCCTGTAGGTCATTCTGAGGATTCCAATCTGAATCAAATATAATGACCGTATCAGCTGTGGCCAGATTAATGCCCAAACCACCAGCACGTGTCGACAGCAGAAAGCAAAAATCTTGACTACCCTCCGCATTGAAATGATCCAATGCCTGTCGTCTCATTTCGCCTTTAATACTGCCATCCAGACGTTGAAACGAAAAGTGACGCTTCTGCAGATAGTCGGCAAGGACATCCAGCATGCGCACCATCTGTGAGAAGATGAGCACTCGATGTCCCGTCTCCTTCAGTCGACATAGTAGCTTATCCAACAGCACCAGCTTACCGGATCCCTTAAGCAACATTTGCAATGCTTCATCCTGCTGCAATCCCATAAGTTCAAACTCTGAGGGCCGGATTAGAGCCGCATGATTACAGCACTTTTTAAGCTCAATCACAATGTTCAGAAAGGTGGAGGTTGATCCGCGTTTACCCTTGCGCAGTGCATCAAAGTTTTTGGTCAGTATCCATTTGTAATACTGTTTCTGCAATGATGTCATCTCCACTCGCAGGATTTGCTCCACTTTAGCAGGCAGCGATTTCTCCACATCCTTTTTGACGCGTCGCAAAATGTATGGTTCCAATTGTTGATGCAAACGTGTGTATCCCTTATCCTCGGCATTGCCATGTTGCAACTCAAAGTTCTCCCACGTATCAAATTTGGTTGGCATAATAAAGTGCAACAGCGCCCATAATTCCTTTAGAGAATTTTGCAGTGGAGTGCCCGTGATAAGCAGTCGATGATTTGTGTCAAACTCCTTGAGTGACTTGTACAGAAGCGAGTCATCATTTTTTAGACGATGCGCTTCATCTACCAACAGTGCTGCCCACTGTAGTGTGCCCAGAAATTGTTTGTCCTTTAACACAATCTCATAGGTGGTTAGTATGCAATTAAATTTCAGTCTTTTGGAGCCCTCAAATTGCCACTCATATTGCTGGATTAGCTCACGCGACTTCACGTCGCCCAAATATGTGACCACATTCATATCGGGTGCCCATAAATCAAATTCTCGCTGCCAGGCGGTCATTGTGCTCAACGGAACCACGCACAGAAAAGGTCCATACAAATGATGCAGTTTGAAAAGTGAATAGAGAAAGCATATAGTTTGTATAGTCTTGCCCAAACCCATTTCATCGGCCAATATAACCGAGTTCTCTTTGCACCACGAATGCAACAGCCAGTTAAGTCCATCCATTTGATAGTCACGAAGTGTCAGACCGTCCACAAGAAACTCTGGTTGCGTTTTGATGCGCGAAAACTTGGGACGATATTTGATTACACGACAGTGTCGTGATGGTGTACATTTTGAGCTCTCCCGGTCTGTAAATTGTTCCACACAACGTTGCCATTTGCGTAGCACCAACGTAGCATCCTCCCAAGTGGACTCGGCATACGGTAATGATTGCCATTTGCATAGATACTCTTCGCTGCCATCGTCTGGTTTTGTGCCGCGTGCAATAATCCGATCCACATTGTTGTAGGATTTAAGCAAATCATGTTGCAACTCCAATTGACACTCAAAGTAATCAATATCTTCGGGTCCGGCATATCGTCGCCAACAGGCCTGTTCTTGTTCCTTTTTAATAAAGTTATCTAACTTTTTCATTCCCTTGGCCTTCATTTCACGTAGTGTCGTTTCCGACTCCCAGGTATTGTGTATGTAGCTCCAGTTCTTCCACTTGATCAGATATTGCACCTCGGATAGCTCGGATGTGGTGTCATCAAAGCCCGCATTTGGATCGCAGCCATTATCCTCAATCGCATAAATCGTAGTCTGATTTCCAGTGCAACCTTTTTTACCCTCTCGCTGTGCCAGGATACGTTCAATGGTCTCACATTTCTCATCCTCCTCGGCAGCCGCTGCATTTGCCGCCACCTGTGTCTCATCGTACTCGAATTCCAGCAGATCCTCTGATCCAGTAGCCTCATCCTCCGATGCCTCTTTGTAGCTAACTGCGGCTGCTGTACGACGGGTGGCACAACTACTTTTGTGAAGAAACAAAATGAATATACATATATGCTATCGAATTTGTTAAAATCCAGATCTGTGAGTTAACCTACCGTTTGCTAGGATCATCATCGTCACTATCCTCCGAACTAAAAGCTTTCACGCGTCGTCGCTGTTGTTGTTGCTGTTGTGACTGCTTGTTGCTGCCGGAGCGAGCGTTACATTTCCGCTTTTGTGCTGCAAATGGAGTCTCGTCGCTGTCAGCGTCGTCGCTTTCATCGCTCTCATCCGAGTCCCAGCTGCGTACGAGAAGATCGAGATTGAGTTTAAAATTAACGAAATATTCAGATTGGCGGTGCTCTTCCTGTGTGTTGTAATAATAAACTTACTTTTGTTTCTTCTTCTTTTTGGCAGGCTGAGGTCGCTTCGATTTTTCAGCAGCAGTTGCCGATGCTTTGCGCGGTTGTCGCGCGGATCGCTTCGGTCTGTAGTCATCCTCTTCATCCTCCTATCAGATTATCAATATGTTAATTAGGAATATTTCTGTGTTAAGCTAGGAAACTTACGGAACTGCTGCTGCTACTGCTGCTAGAGGACGAGGGCGAGACATTAACAGAGCTATCACTGGCATCATCATCATCGCCGCTGGCATCGCTGGCTGCCGGTGGTTCTTGTGATATTTGCTCGTCATCATCCTCATCGTCAGGTTCATCAACCGCTTTTGGGAGCGTCGCAGCCGAGGTTCCGGATGAGCTGCTGCTGCTACTCGTATGTAGTTTGCTGTTGTTGTTGTTATTTGTTGTTCCATCTGGTTGGCTTCCTCCTTCAGCATCGACTTCAGAGTCTGAATCACTGGCACTGGAATCCCCACTGGAGCTATCATCCTCATTTCCATCCGTAAAGCCGTTTGTTTTATTATCCGCTTGAGCGGCAGCTGCTGTTGGTGGGAATCCAACCACCGGTGTCGTCGCTGGCTTGACAGCTGTTGGCTCCGGGGAGCTTCTACCATCACTGGAGTTACCTGAGGAACTGTCCGAATCTGAATCGGAACCGGAAGAGCCACTGCCACTGCCGCTGCCACTGGCCTCTTCTTCACGTGTGTCATCTTGTTCATCCGAGCCTATACTATGTGACGATTCATTGAGTGCCTGCATAATAATAGAATGACAAGCTCAATCATCAAGTGATCACTAAAGAAAACAGAACTATTAAACTCTCTTCTAAACTCAAATAAAACTAATCAATTAACAGCAAATCTTGGACAGAATTATAATGGAAGGATAAGTAATGTAGAAATCTCCGTAAGAACTGATCGGTGTACTGATGGGTATATTAACGACAGTGAAGACAATCAGATCGCAGTTTTTTCCTAGCACTGGCGAATCCCAATTCTCCAAAGTTTATAGAATTTGCGTCCTACGATCAAGCTTAAAGTCACCTATTTTGTTTCTTCTATTTTTTACTTATAAAGACAATTGTGGATTCACAGCACTACACGAATTCATAGATTTTAACAAACAATTCGAAATTGAATGTCTTATCCTGACTAGCATTATTAATAATTCCTTAAATCGTCAAAAGAATCTTTAAATTCAGTTTAGTTGAAGGGATACCGCGGTAATGGATGTGAGTGGTTTGGGTGCCATACACAGTAGTATCAAAGGCAGGTGTATATTGATGGTGTACAGCAAATCCTCTCAAGAAATTCATTATTTTCTGCTTGAAAGACAATCCATTGGTGAATCTTTCCAAAGCTTACGGGTTAAACATTTCCATTGATTTCTGTAAGCAGCTGTAGGATGCGGAACCAAGAGAGAAACACTTTCTACCCGATCCTGCCCAGAAATATCAGTAAAAACATTAAAAAATCGCTGGAGATGCAGATTTCTTGGTCAGAAAGCACAAAACAGTTAATAATGCGCAAAACACACAAGCTAAATATAATTAATTGTTTTTTATAATGAAAATTTTAAGATAACATGTTCAAATCATTGGTAGTTCACTTTTGGTAGGCAAAAACCCATGGAAATTGGCCAGAAATCCATGGATTTAAACACGAGGGAAACTTTTCACCTGACAAAATGTGATTACGTAATCGATGAAAATTTTAAATTGGCACTGGAATAACACAAAATTGATGCATTTTAGTGCATTTTCGACGCGGCATTCAATGAAAACAAACCGAAATGTCTTAATTCAAACGAAAATTGCGAAAATGGGTACCCAATGGATTTTAAAAATTTTAACACTGGCTGCCACGTTGATTCCTGGGGCATCGGTTGACGTTGTGAAAACTGTGAAACACCTTTAGATTTGTAATATTTTAGCACTTTTAAGCAAAATGCCTCTGTAGGTAGCGGTTCAACTGCCGTATAAGTGACGGAGTCTCAAACGGGGGGAGACACCTCTTGGGTCATTCTCGTGACTGGTACCTGCCACACCCACAAAACGATTGTAGAGAATTTATATGACACGGTTTTTAGGAATAATACTCACACGACGACTCGAATTCAACTGAATGTTATCGCCTTGTTTCGATTGATAGAAAAAATTCATAGTTTTCTTGTTATTTTTTTCTCGTACACGACGTTCACTGTCACAACTTTTCAAGGCCTACTTACCTGGCTCATTATATTTTCGTGGTAGCACACACAGTTGCCTTGTAGCGCTCATTAAACATGCAATACACTTGTTAACGGCTTTCGGAAAATGTTTACTTTGTTCCTTATGTGAATCACTTGTTTTTAAATGCAGTTTTCAACCACACAAAAGATGTTCACGTCGTCTTGGTCTATTGCAGTAAAAAATACGCCATTTTGTTTTAATCAGAGTCGTATTAAAGATAAGAAATATCGAATCAGCATGGTTACTCTGAATGAATTATCGAACCAAAATCGATTGCACAACAAAAACTACACACCTGTTTCAAATTACTTCCAGCTGTGAGTAGTGTTGCCAGATCAGCAAACACAATAGGAGGTTGGCAGTTCCGTAACAAATTGCATTTACTACATCTGCGTCTACATTCATTGATTCAACTAATTCTTAAGATTTGTGTTTATGCAGTTAAAAATATGCAAGAATAGCAGCATGTAGTGCTTGTGGATAATTACGCACGTTTTAGAAATGAAAGAAGTGGGCATTGCGCTGCCCAAATCGCGTGGAGTAGGCGTGGGCATTGTGGGCGCATTTCTACTATTTTTTATCTTCTACTATTTTTATGGGGGTTACATGACGCTGACGCTTCTTGGAGTGATTCTATTACGTATGTTTATGGCATTTATAAATAAATTATTTATAATTAAGTATACAATTGCTTGCAGTGCTGTTCTACCATGCACAAGATTTACTCTTGTATCATCCAGATTTGCCAACAAACTCACGCATTTACATACCCATACCAACAATGCACAACCTGCCACATCTCACTGTTAGTATTAAGACGCCTGACGGCGTGACGTTGCATGCCTTCTGGATCAGTCAGCCGGAGGAACGTTGCAAATCTGTGCCTACATTACTGTATTTTCACGGTAATGCAGGAAACATGGGACATCGTATGCAAAATGTAATTAAGAGTGAGTCTGTTTTGTCTTTCCTACTTAACGTGTTGCTCGATAATTCTTTGCAGGTGTGGGGCATATACAATCATCTGCGTTGTAACATTTTAATGGTTGAATACCGTGGGTATGGTCTATCGACTGGTGTACCCTCTGAGCGTGGCCTAGTTACAGATGCACGTGCTGCAATTGATTACTTGCACACACGTCACGACTTGGATCATACACAGTTGATACTCTTTGGTCGATCTCTAGGTGGTGCTGTGGTCATTGACGTTGCCGCCGATACTGTATATGGCCAGAAGCTAATGTGCGCTATTGTTGAGAATACGTTCACCAGCATACGTGAAATGGCTGTGGAGCTGGTACATCCATCTGTGAAATATATACCAAATCTACTGTATAAAAATAAGGTGAGCCCACTGACAAATTTTACGTTTCTTGCGCCTCATTCACTAAGAACTTATGTGGTTTCTTGCAGTATCATTCTTTTTACAAGATAAGCAAGTGCTCGGTTCCATTTCTATTTATATCGGGCCTTGCGGATAATCTAGTGCCACCGCGCATGATGCGTGCCTTGTATACCGAATGCGGTAGTGAACAGAAGCGTATGATTGAATTCCCGGGAGGCTCACACAACGACACCTGGATAATCGATGGGTAAGTTGAATAGATACTCGTATTATATTATACAGTATTTATAATGATACGTTATGTAAATAAGCATAAATCATAATTAAAACTAATTGGTTTACTTTTGACATATCGTTGTATTTCCAATGGCATTATCTTTTATAGACTTAAATAGTTTAAATTGTGATAATAAAACTAGACTTAGTTCGACCATTTTAAGACCACTTATTATCGCTGGTGATAATAAACCATATTCAGGGAACACCGAAATAAGGGAAATGATAAATCAAATTAATTTCAATTTCTATTGTAGCTACTATCAAAGTATTGGAGGATTTCTGTTCGAGTTACAACAGCAACCTTCGCCACTGCAAAAGCCGCCGGAGAAGAGTAACGTTTGGGATGAACTGGAACATAAAATTATAGATGTTTAAGGCGCAGTTAATTATAGATATTTACATAAATATATATACACACAAGTGTTCTATTGACTGTGTTAACACTGCGTTGGTATACTAATTACATAAGATATATATGTATGCTCTAGATATAAACTGTTTTTAATGCGCTTACAGTTGTGCTATGTGAAAAACGAAAAGCTTAATGCGCTCCAAGTTCCATATTTTTAATATTAAACTACCAATATGAGTTTAATTGTTATTTGAATGGTGGATTAGCTTAAGGTTAGCCTAACAAAATTAAATCAGGTCCAAAAACAAAAAAAAACGATACAAACAATAAATTATTTTTTAAGCTAAAGCAGCTAAAAACCCATAAAGTCCTCATCGCTACTCTTATTTGGGTCAAAGTCTTCATCGTTGTCGTGGTCATCATCACTAGCAGTCTGAGGTTTGTCTCTTTTCCGTTTGATCGACATCTCTTCCGACTGCCGCCCATTATCTGTACTACTAGATGCACTTGATACGGCATCGCCTTGTGAACGATGATGAAAGACAAATGAAACACATTTACTTGCTGTCCAGGCCTGTGAAAGCACGCTATCAGGTAGTCCACGATTATTGGAGCAATGGAACCATTGCGACAAATGCGAGGTGCAATCCGAATTCTCTGGCGGAGGCTGTCTTTGTACATTGTCGAAGCAGCGTTTACACTTCAATCTACAATGCAAGAAATTTGGTTGAAACAAGAAATGATTAATATGTCACTTCTACCCACTTATTGTGTGTATCGGATAGCACGTTGGACTCAAAGCTAAACAAATCCTTGAGATCATCTCGTGTGAAGTGCTTCTCCGCTGATTCGTTGTTGTCTATTATTGTACTGGACAAGGATTTCTTGTGAGTCTGCCGCTGCAAAATCTTCTCTTCAATGGATCCACTCTACAACATATTTAGAAATTGTAACTGAAATCAAAAGCCAAGGAGTGAACTTACTGCCACCAGACGATATATGTAACATGGTTTCTTCTGCCCATCACGCCAGACACGCGCCATTGCCTGCTCATCATTGGCCGGATTCCAGTCGGGATCAAACATGAATAGTCGATTAGCGCCTATCAAATTTAACCCGCAGCCACCAGCCTTACTGCTCAGCATGAAGAGAAAACAATCCGAACTGGGATCATTAAACCTATCTACAACCTTGGAGCGTTTCTTGATCGTCATAGTACCGTCCAGACGCACATAAGTATATCTACGCTTCCGAGCTAGTTGCTCAAACAGATCTAATGTCTGTGTATAATTCGATATGAGAACAACTTTATCGTCGCTGTTCGCACGTATAGAGGCCAGCATAAAGTCCAGCAACATAAACTTGCCACTCAACTCGGGGTTTACGTCCCTAAAAAGAATTATAAATTTTGAACTTTATTTTGAAATGAAATTTCTTTTTACATACTTGGGCTTGTAGTTGGCCGGAAGAACATTTTGTGAGTTCTCGAAACCCTTTTCGCGTGCAATTAACTTTTCGTAGATGAGATCCGGATGGTTACACAGCTTCTTCAACGTGGTAATGTCGGATAATGCTGTCAACGATGTCTTCTCATTGCAGTCTGTAACAATGTCACTTGTAATTTGTCTTCAAGTGAATACAATAACAAGAATACTTACCAGACAGATTTCGACGCACTTGCTCTGATTTAAGAAAATTTGTATATATCTGCAACTGTACGGCCGTAAGCTTGGCACACACAACCATTTCAAACTTGACGGGAAGATACTTGGTCAGGATTTGATTAGTGCGTCGAATTATACACTGATTAACCAAACCAATTAACTCCTGCGTTTTTTGTAGAGCTCGTTCACGCTCTGCGTCCGTGGAGTCGGCATTTTGTCCACGTAAAATGGGATTCTCAAAGTTACGTTTAAAATCAGCAGCCGAGCCCAGCATCTCTGGATTTACAAAGTTGACAAGACTGAAATACTCAGTGAGATCGTTCTGTATTGGTGTGCCGGAGAGCAGAACACGTCGTTTGGTTTTCAGACCCATTAGTGCCTGATAGGTAAGATTATCACTGTTTTTCAAACGATGCCCTTCGTCGCAGATGACCATGCCGACTTCGGTTTTGCAAAGAATATGAGCGTAGAGACGGAATGTCTCGTAACTGATCAACAGAACAGGTGTGCCGCATCGTGTGGCCGTGTTCTTGGCAAACTGTTCAAGAGTACGCGTGGTGTCCTCCTTGGACCCACCCTCCATGGCCAGGCAGTGCATTCTACCATGCAACCATTTTGTGAATTCTTTTTCCCAGTTCTTAACTAATGAGGAAGGCGACACAACAATGGCTTTTGATATTGTTGGCTTACAATCTGCGCTTTGGCGCAGCAAAGTCCACGCCAGTGTGACGCACTGCAGGGTCTTGCCCAGACCCATCTCGTCAGCCATGATGCAGCCATTGAAGTTTCCTCGTTTCCCTTCTACGCACTCGTACATGAAACGAACCCCTTCACGTTGATGAGGACGCAACACGTTGCTAAGTATCGGATCCACAACAACATGCACCATCAGCTTACTTGCATCCATCGACATGCGTTCGTGTTCCGTGTACGAGGGAGGTGTGTAAAGCACGAGAGCATTGCAGGCCTGTGGATCGTGCAGCGCACGTCGAACAATGGAACGCCGCACTCCCAATGTACGATTACCACCATAATCTGGCACATAATTGGCTATGGGAACTTTAAATTTTCGCGCCAGGACCTTGGCAATGGCTTGTTCATATTCGCTGTTAGCTGTAAAACGTATGGGAAGTGGAAGTTCTACAATATTTGTTGCATCTCTTAATGCGACTTGACGTTTCTTTAATTCCTCTTGGCAAGAACGTTTGTTTTTCTTAAGCAATGGCGGTGTAAATGAGTCCTTTGATTTGATACGAACTCCCAGCCGTTGACTTGGAGCTAGGCTGCGTCTCTATAATCAAACAATAATTATAAATTGTATAAATTTAGAAAAATAATATTACCATTTTCAAATAATTTAAATGCAGAGCTCTTTAAAAGCGCGTCAACAACAGCTGTCAATGCACGCTTTTTAATACTATTAAGAAAATCTAGTTTGGTCACACTTAAATGAAAGTATGGTATTTAAATATGAAGGAGAGAATAATCTCCAAAAAGATTTTAATATCAAAATAATTGTACAAAATTTTATGAGTTAAGTGGACAAAATTTCTTGTTTATTACAATTGGAATTAGATACAACAGTCGCAGCTAAAAGTATTATCTCAGAACACTTATGTTTGGGTGACCATATAAACGGGAATATCTCAATATTTTAGTAAGTTTACGAATCTTTCACAACACTAGTGTTTTTGCAATTTATTTTACTACACAGAATTGATAAGAACTAGACATTTAACTAATTTTACAACTGCCAGCAAAGCGTAACTACTAATATCAGACAATTACTCTCATGTGGCATTTAATCTTAGTACAATGTGTGCGTAAAAAATTTCTGGAGCGTACGTTTTAATCTCTCAGCTGGCAGTCGCTACTCTGGTTTCGGCGATTTGCAGTCGTGGTGTTTTGGTATTGGAGCAGCAGCGCAAACAAGATTAAAAATAAACTAAACAATTCGGAATGGTTTAAATTTGTCGAAAAAAGATGTACACAACACTGCCGAATCCGTCACAAAGGCACAAGTGCAGTAAAAAGTGCATTGTATATCTTTGGGTAAGCCATAAATTCTGCTGGTAATTTGTACCCTGTAATACCTTTATAATACGTAGGTATGAGTGTGCATATTTTTAAAACGAAATATTTTTTTTTTTTTGTATTCCAGTGTTTATTTTAGACTCTGTGTTAATTAAGGAGACCTATTTAAAATTAAACACTAACGAAATACATAACTAAAACGGAGATCGTGATAAATTCAAATAACCCAGCAGAAAGCAGCAAACAGCAGATAACAACAAATAACACGTTCAAAGTGAAGGTCAACGTCACAAACAACAAGCAACAATAAAAAAAAACACCACAACAACAACAAAACCAACATCGCGCCAACCTAGCGACAATAGTGGCTGCCAAAAACGAATTATTGGAAGCGCCTGCTGCCTGGAATTGGAGCTAGCGCCGTGCATAAACTCTTCGATTCCACATTCAGATTTGTTTCCAAAATGACCTCGACTTTGACGGGCATGACACGAACTCTGCAGTTGTCATCGCTGCTTACGCTTCTTTTAATGATCGTAAGTGTGCTTAGCGATGATACTAGCACGATACCCACACAGAATATGTCTCACAAGGAGCGGGCTGAATTGCGGTAATTAACTATTGGTATCGACATCTATTCAAAGTGAGAACTAAACTTTGTTCTTATCTTATAGCGAAGAATCACGTGATATGTTTTACCACGCATATCGCGCGTACATGGAAAATGCCTATCCTGCCGATGAACTGATGCCACTCTCCTGCAAGGGTCGCTATCGTGGCGTGACACCCTCCCGTGGTGACATGGACGACATTTTGGGAAAGTGAGTTCAGGAAATCATTTAAAAAGAAAAACAATCAATATAATCTTTATTTTATGGCTTGAGATAAATGTACTTAATCTAATATAATTAAAATGATGTAATTTTAATCGTTCCTAAATATGTATTATTTCCAGCTTTTCCATGACTCTGGTGGATACCCTGGACACGCTGGTGCTACTCGGTGATTTTGCTGAGTTCGAACACGCCGTCAAGCTGGTAATACGCGATGTCCAGTTTGATAGCGATATAATTGTTTCTGTATTTGAGACAAACATTCGAATGGTTGGTGGACTGCTGTCGGCACACATTCTTGCTGAATACCTGAAGAAGCAGGCGGATGTGATGCACTGGTACAAGGGCGAAATGCTTGAGATGGCACGAGAACTTGGTTATCGTTTGTTGCCGGCATTTAACACCACGACGGGAATCCCACATGCACGTGTCAATCTGCGGTTGGGCATGAAGGATCCACAGTTAAAGAAGTCCCGCGAAACATGCACAGCTTGTGCAGGCACCATTTTGCTAGAGTTCGCGGCATTGTCCCGTCTAACCGGCGATCCCATTTTTGAGGTGCGGGCGCATGCTGCCATGGATGCCCTCTGGAAGCTGCGGCATCGTGGCTCGGATCTAATGGGAACGGTTCTAAACGTGCACTCCGGTGACTGGGTGCGACGAGATTCTGGAGTAGGAGCCGGCATCGATAGCTACTACGAATATCTTTTTAAGTCGTATGTTCTACTGGGCGATGACAAGTACTTGGCACGCTTTAATCGTCATTACAACGCTGTGATGAAGTACGTCAGTGAAGGTCCAATGCTTCTGGACGTGTTAATGCATAGACCACATGCCAAATCGCGAAATTTTATGGACTCGCTTCTGGCGTTTTGGCCTGGACTGCAGGTGCTATCGGGTGATCTAAAGCCGGCTGTGCAAACCCACGAGATGCTGTACCAGGTGATGCAGATGCACACACTCATCCCAGAGGCGTGGACAGTGGACTTTCAAATACACTGGGGCCAACACCACTTGCGTCCTGAGTTCATCGAGTCTACGTACTTTTTGTACCGCGCTACAGGCGATCATCATTACCTTCAAGTGGGCAAGCGGGCCCTCAAGACGCTTCAGAAATATGCAAAGGTTTCCTGTGGCTATGCGGCCGTGAATGATGTGCGTACGGGCAAACACGAGGATCGCATGGATTCGTTTGTGCTCTCCGAAACTTTCAAGTACTTATTCCTATTGTTCTCCGAGCCCCAGGATCTTATCATCAATGTGGATGAGTTTGTGTTTACAACGGAGGCGCATCTTTTACCGCTGTCCATTGCGCAACTAGGGAATTCCACGTTTAGTAAGTATTTAAGCGATTCTAAATAGAATGAATTTAATTAAATACAATTGAATATTTTCACTTTGCAGGCTTTCGGCAATCGGACGAGCACAATGTTCTCGACTTCATGCGCACCTGCCCCAGTTCCAATAAGCTTTTTCCTGAGAAAGTACGCAAACCATTGCGCAACTTCATTACGGGCTCGTGCCCGCGCACCACAAGTGGAAAGCGTCTCAGCGCTTTGGATTTTCAAGCGAGCAATGCAGATCATTTGCGAGCTGTTTACGACATGGGCATTACCATGGTTACCGTAGGCGATCGAAGCCAAGGCAAGGTGCGACTGTTTCATAGTTTTTATAATGTAAGTTTTCTTTTACGTTTGCTTTCCTTTATTTTATGCTTTTTGTCATTATTGTTCTACCTTCGTTTACTTGTTACTCTTAACACTAATGTGAAATAAAATTTTCTAAAAACAGGCAAAGACTCAGGAGGAAGGTGAAATGGGTTTACAGTTCATGCAGGAAATGTTGGAGTTAACAAAAATGCAGGGCATGAATCAGCTGGCGCAGCTGCAGGTGCGTAATTTTCAAGAGATTTCTGCTGTGAATCGCTTAATGGTGAGATCAATATGCTAAAAGAAACGAATTGCAAACACATGCACACCACAACATTCTAGTCAATTCAGTTGAATTGTCGACAACTAGGGAACACTGCGCTTCTGGGTGGAATCCCCTTAACATTGCTTATCTTCAGGCAGATTTGAAAGACTCAATTTTAATTGAAGCCACCAAACAAACCAAATAAAGCACTGACAATAAAAATTAATGTTGTAGAATACCAAGCACGAAATTAGAAATGAGTCTAATGAAAGTAAATATTGAACTATTTTTCCTTTTGTTGTTGTTTTTTTAGAGTTTTAGTTTTCAAATCCATTTAAATAAATTAATTAACTAGTAGTCGTTTCTGGTTGCAGGCTGTTGCCTATGCTATGGATGATCAGTCCCAGGACTGGACAGCTCTGATGGCCGGACCGTCGCACTTCAGTCCGGAGCTGGTTGGAGAACAGTTTGTCGAGGGTGAAATTGTGTGGGCACTTCCACTGCGCGCCTGCGATGAAGAATTGCGGAATGCCGATCTGCGGGGCAAGATTGTTGTGGCAGAGCGCGGTGATTGCACGTTCGTTAGCAAGGCGCGACTGGCACAAAAAGCGGGCGCTGCAGCCCTAATCGTCTGTGATAATGTAATAGGTTCTTCCGGCGAGACTCAACCGATGTTTGCGATGTCTGGCGATGGCACCGATGATGTTGTCATACCCGTTGTTTTCATGTACAGTGTGGAGTTTAATAAACTGTCGTTAGCCACGAAGGAACGTCCACAGCTGCGTGTCCGCATCATGCAAATGGTGGAATTTAAGCGCTGGCAACTGGCCAAGGAGGCTCATCTAAATGAGACAGCTGCAGCCGCAACAGCAGCAGGAGCACCAGCAGCCGCGATGCCAAAGAGAAAGCTAGACAAGGAATTGTAGTTATTACTCTCAATGATCGTTTGACCTCCACTTCTTGATATGCCGCTCCAACGGCTCATTCACATGTTCTAGAGAGTTCTTTCGATAAACATTTCACTAACTATAGAACTATATATATTTTACAACATTTGCTTGCAATTCCATATTTCATTTATGGAGGAAATTCTAGTACATTACTAAAAACATAAGATGGATCCACCAATAACAACATGCACATCAGCTCCATTGGCGCAATTATTATTTATAATTATTTGTAGCATTTGAAATTGAAATGGTTTAGCATAACTCTCAGGCTAGTTAGATATCAGCTTCCTATGCAATAATTCCTGGGCTTCTCTGCTAGCCCGTGTTATGTATCTGATATGTATGATATTATTTAATCATGCGAACCTATTGTATATGTATAGTTGAACTTTGTAGTTATTACTAACTTTCACAATTTTTACATTTTATATGATGAAATTTACTTTCGTGTAAGTATAGTAACTTGTGTAAATAAATTAGACATTAATGAAAAATTAAGAAGAAAATAACAAGCAAGAAATGCATAAGAACATTAAAATTATTAAGAATTAAGTTAATGAATTTAGCTCATAATGTTGTACTTGTAATAAATAATAGAATGTGTAGTTAAAATTGATTAGATCATATACCAAAATGCGTTTAAAATACATAAATTCAATCAAAAACTTGTCTTTTCAACTTTGGATTTGCAAATCGGGAACTAACTCATATTTGCATAAAAAAAATCCCCAACCGACCAAAAATACGTGCATGTTTAATTTATTTTTTGTTTTCTTTTTTTTATAAGTTTTGTGTTTTTATAACTTTGTAGCTAAATATGACACGCTCAGCTGCTGCGGGAGAATATCTAAGAGCTATTTCTTACACATTACATAGCTAGCAGTGGGCTGAAATTAAGCCTAAATTATTTTATTTCTTATAGAAAGTACAAATAAAAAGACGAAGAAACGTAAAGCTTCACTTGACTCAAGCTTATTTCAAAAACTATAAAATAATTCAACTGGTCTTCACACATTTTCCTATATCATCGACTATAGACTATTGCTATACATAGGTATATACTATGTATGGTTTATTGATCCCTTACTTCGTAAATAGGGGAACTAAGATAAATTACATTTAGATTTAACCATGTGGTTTGTTGTTAACTAAAAAACAATTTAAATGCTGAGATGCCGATCCAGGAGCATCTCAGCATTGAACAGGTTATATTCAAAATCATAAGGATGATAGAACAATTTAAAAAATAGATAAAGTAAATATACTTATGTATTTGAAACTAAAAACTAAATTCACGTGAGTTCCCAAACTACATTTAAAAGACGGGCAATTTTTCGTTATGTTTTGTATCTTTGATTTGGAATATTTGGTCTACACAGGTCACACTATCAACAGTCAGCCAGTTGAGGCGGCTACCTCGGCCGCCGCCATCAACATCATTTGTTGATGCTGTGTAGCCAACTGCAGGACGTGATTGGCAATGCTGTCAACGGTGAGTGTCTCTGGCGTCACAATGATAACTTGCGACTTTAGACGTGTGTAAAAACGCTGTGTTCCCTGCGGCGCCAGATAAGTTAACTTTCGCGGATCACTGATACTAATCCATATTTCATCATCTGAAGGTGCTTTTAATATCAGATGATCCCCCGTATTAACAGCTACCAGTTGGGAATCAAACTGCGGCGACGGCAGACGATGAGCGTACAGCAGGCGATGCGAAGGCGTGGCATGCGATAGCTCACACGCAATGATCCGCAACTCTGGCCACTGATTCTGCTCCTTAACATGCTGATACAACACTAACAAACTGCTCTGATCCATTTCGAAGCTGGGGAAATGCATGACCCCAAGATTACGGCCAAGCTTAAAGCCCAAATCGTAGTTCATCAGCGTATCACCACTGCGATGATCCCAAATTGTAATCCGCGCCAGCCCGTAGCCAATTAAGCGATCCTCAGTTAGGCACTCGATATGCTTTAGCTCATGCCGTAGCTGCTTAAACTCCCGTATGCTGGCCAGAGTATCCAATGTGGGCGTAAGCGAATATTTGCAGATTCCGGCTCGGGGTTTACCCATTACAATTTCCTGCTGCCATGCCATGACAAAGTAACGGGACTCGGTGATACTGGTGTAGATCACTTGGTTCCATTCGCTAGACAGCAAATGAAATAAGTTTGTACACAGGCAGTAGCTGAAGCTAGGATGTAGAAAACTTACCAATTGACAGCATCCAAGTGCACGGAGTGCATTTTGGGACGCAGTTCCTCATCGCAGTAGTAGTAGACATTCACGTAGAGGGACAACAGTTTGCTTTCACGCCTGTGATGATCCAGTTGATGGCTGCGCATCTCAATATAGACGGGCGTGGAATTGTGTGCGCATATGCGGTTAGCAAAGGGCATGCTCACCTCCATATCTTAAAGTTTATGAAGGCTGTTAATAAGTTTTTAACCATTTATGACCATTCACTTACCATTTGTGGTGCGTCGTGTGCCACCCAAGTATACCCAACGCTGTTCAATGCCTTCCGGTTCAACACTTTCAGATTCGCCAGATTTCCTGCGAGCATTTTTATTCCCAACTGTGTTTGTTTTTGCACCAAAAATATTAAATGCATGTTGCTGGGACGCAGTGGCGTTGGTCGAAGATTCATCGGGCTTTGGTTTTTGTAAAACGTTGAATATTTTCGAATATTTCCAAAATGTGATAACCCGCTCCTGGAGCACAATCAGCTGCTCCAGCTCATAAAACATATAGAGCACTTTGCCATTTTTGCCCGCCAGCGGGTTCTCCAGCGCCGTTGAGCCCTTAGTGAGGGACAATATACCACCAGGTGGTGTCATATGAATCCTGTGCATTTTATCCACCTCTGGATTAGCATTTGATCCAGCCATTTGGCGTGCACGGCGTGAGAAATGAGGCGCACGCTGCGATGGTGGTGGCGACAAAGGCGGATAGGTTAATGCGGGTTTAGCCAACCGTGAATAGGGTCCAGTTAGATCAAAGAAGCCCTCAGGATGCCGTGAATGTTGCTCCTCCTCGATTGACGGATTCAAATTCAGATGCTGTTGCTCCTTAGGCGAACGCACTGCATTGACATAACGCCTCACGGCTGCGCTATATAGAGGCGGACTTACCAAAGATGGATTTCTAAGGCACTCCCTAGTGTCTGTCAGCGGCTTTGCTATATGATGCTGTATTGGACTCATCTGTGGGGTGACAGGAGCAGCACTTTCATGTCCAGCTGCGACACGCCGCTGTTCTTCCGGATTAAAAGCTGCTGGTAATGATTTGGCACGGAAACGCTTGTGTTTCTTAGCCTTTGGTTCAGCGATATGCGTAGGTGTCCGGATTGGCGTTCGTGGCGTCTTTGTGGTTCCAGTATTCTTTGTTGGAGTTTGCTGCGGCTGCTCCACACGATGCTGTTGACCAGACTCCACAAGCTGATGCAGTGGTGATCCTGGAACCGTTTTCTTTGCAGTCTTCTTTGCCGTTTTAGCCACAACGCGCTTGTTGCCCGTTGAACCGCCGCTTAGACGCTGCTTGCTACGGCCATGTGCCATGTCTGCCAGCTCAAAGGTCTTCAGCATGTTGACCTTACGGTTCCGAAGCATCTTGGAGTTCATAGAACGTGTAATCAGCTCACGGTCTGACGTCGCCGTTGCTGCAGCACTCACGCCTCCAACTGCTGTGGTGCGACGACGTTTCGTTGCCTTCGCAGTGGACATTGCGGTCGAGGACTTTTGTGGCGTCTTCTTGCTGGACTTACGTGCCAACTTTGGAGGTACTTTAACTGGCTCAGGCGTCTTGCTTTTAAGACGCTCTGGTGTTGGAGCAACTGGAGTGGAACACACAGCGGATGTACTGTTTGAGGGCGCTGAGTTGTTCATCGATTTGACTATGTAAATAGAAGGCTTGGTTTCACGAGCCTGTCGCAGACGATGCTGCATGCATTCATGTAGATCGCTTTGAGCTGGAGCTGCTGCAGCATAGACTTTGGCAAAGGCTGCCTCCAAGGACAAGGCATTGGCCTCGTTAACAGTAAGCAAGGCCTTCGGATGATGCTGTACGTCCCCAGTGGGCGAGTGATAATAGTATTCGATAGTTTGTGTTGCTGGACTTATTCTTGGCGGTGTCACATGTGGACTGCTCATCTCCACCACAGCGATTTCGTTGCCCGTCAACGTTAAGCTCTTGCGATGGCGATTACTGCTGCAATGGCTGTGACTATGACTTTGAGTGCTACTGTTGCAATCGCTGGTGAGTGGTTTTTCATCCAACTGTATCTGGACCTCCTGCTGCTCATCGAGCTGCCCCTCCCGCTGCTCATGTTTCTCTCTTTGCCGCCGCTTCCCACGCACATCCATGCGCATTCGATCCAACTGTTGCTGGGTGCGCACCCGCAATGATCGTCGAGCCACCGTGCTGTTTGCCAATTCCCTCATGGCATTTGCAACCGCATTCGCTGTGGCCAGCTCCGTGAGGCCGAGATAATTGCAAAACTCGTGCTGCTCATAGAACTGAGCTTCATTGTGGTATTCCACACTATTGCCTAGCACTGTAAAAAAAGAGAGAGCAAATTTTTAGATCGAGATGGATATAAGCTAATGAAAGTAATTTGCATATACAAATGTTGGGGTAGATTCTCAACAACTGACCTTTATGCTGTCCCTGTTCCTGTTCCGAGTGGCGTTGCTGCTGCTCCTCACTATTCGCTTTCAGTTCGGTAAGCTTCGCTTCGTACAACATCGCATCCTGCATCATAGGCGTCAGTTTTATGCACTCCTGCATGGATTTCGAAGGCATCTGATGACTTAGATCTGCGGTTGATGTTTGTTTTGATTGCAGTGAATGTGCCATCGTTTGTGTTTCCATTGTCTTAACAATCACATCATCTTCTGGGACAGTTTCCGTCGTCGGAGCTGTCATCTGTATTTCTGGATCAGGCACTAGCGTTCTTAAGGATGGTGTCACCTGCACCTCAATGCAATCATCGTCATCGTCATCATCGAGAACAATCGGATCCGTTTGCGATTCTGTTTGCAATTGCATTAAACGTCTATAATTGGGTCTCTTCTGCATAGCCACATCCTCGCTAGAATAAGGTGTGTCGGGAGCATCCGTCGAAGCACTGCGTTGCATTAGGTCTCGCTTTAGTTCCGTCATACTTTGACGCAGTTTATCATAAAACTCATTGAATTTTGGCTGAACCGCCGGTTTGGCTTCGTGTTGATCGAATTCGGCGTCGAAATTCTCCACATCTTCGACTGCATCACAATTGTAGGCACAATTCCAATTGGCTAACTTCTCATTGACGCTCATCTGTGGCTGAGATTGGCAAATGTTTGCTAGTCTTCGATCCATGGCTTCGGCAGAGAGTGTATTTTTGAGCAGATTATATTTGCGGGGATGTGGTGGAGATTGCTCCTCAGCTGTGCCCACATCAGCATCATAATCATCATAGTCACTTGCATTTGGCATCGAGGTCGAACTGACTGGGAACTCTGTCGTGCTACTGTGTGAAACTACAGCAACAGCTGGGAGCTCTTTCTGATGATGTCGATCCTCCACATCGCTGACAACAAGAATGCTGGTATCTCCTTGCTCATGTTGGTCCTGCAGCTGCACCTGCAAATTGTCATGCGGCTCCTCGATGACGTGTTCATCGTCGTGGTCTTCAAGCTCATCATCGTACACTTCACATATATCGTCCACGTAGGAATCGCTGACTTGAGGTGTTTCCTCATCAGCACCATCCAGGAGTAGCTGCTGCTGTTGTTGTTCCAACACCATTGCTGCGTCGCTTAGGTAAACATGTGGTTCACCTCTTGGCATCTCTTCAACATCGTTTCCACTGTAGCCAACACCATTGTCGAGTGTTTCTGGCGATTCTAACAGTTGTTCTTGTTGCTGCTGCTGGTGTTGCTCTACTTCCATCAGATAAGCACGTTCCATTTCCTGATCCGTCTGTACAATAATCTCACAGCATTGGTCATCTGTCAACAATACCATACTGTCGTCGTAGATGACACAATCGGCGTTGGAAGCTTCAATAACCACATGTTGTTCCTCAAATTCAAACTTATCTTCGTGAGACTCGATGCCATTCGTGAGTATGTAGTTACCAGATGTGCTGGCCACTGGAGCGTCTAAAAGCATTGGAAGATTATTATAAAATAGTTATGTTGCCCTTTTCCTGAGAATAACACTTACTTGAAAGCTGAGGACTGAGTTCTACACGCTCGGGTGTAGATAGATTATCGCTACGTAAATGATAATCTAAATTTTCTTCATTGCGAAATGCGCCAAAGATAAGAGATTGATCTCCTCCGGCTCCTTTTTCGTTATCTTGCATGGAATCATCAAATCCCTTAAAGCTGCTCCCGGAGCTGGAAAGCAGGCTGTGAAGATCTGTGTCGTCGGAAATGAAGGCCACCATGCTATCCCTCGAGGGATCCACTTCAAAAACATTTTCGCTAGGATCGAGGTTAGCTGCAGCTACAGACGCAGAAGCAGGGACATTGTCAGTTGTCGGTGGAGGTGTAGATCCATCTTCCGGGGCGGAGAGTGGCGAGAAATAGTTAAGTAAACGATCCTCGGCCGCGGCGTATTCCCTCAAAGAAGTTCCAGTCGCTGTTGCCCCATGATTCGACATTTTGTCAAACAATCAATTGTGCGCGAAGCAACAAACACTCCGACGCGAACGCACAGTGCACAATGCAAAATGCAGTGTTCAAAATAAACAGTGAAAACAGTTTTGCGACAAATTTATCAAATTGATTTTCAGAATTTAGCACGTGAAATTTAAATAAAATGTGTCAATCATTTGAGTTCTTCTACTAAACAATGCCGGAATCGTATATGACATGATTAGCACAGCCTTTTAGGTTTGATACTTCGTGTGCGTACGCACGCATTTTGTTTCCCAATAAAAAAAATATACCTTTTTACTTTGAGAACATAGGAAAAACAAATTTCTTTGGGAGCAACAAATCGCGGCACTTGTCGGTATGTAAAGAAGAAGCATTGCCTACCGTTTATGCGCTGGAGTTTTACGTGATTTTCAACTACGTTTACCACAACATTATGTTATATTGGCTTCAACCTAAAGCTTTGATGATTTTTTATTTTATTCTAAGTATTTTCTGGTGTTTAAAAAGAGGATGACATGCTAATGTTTTGGTGTTTGTCAATTTATGTATTTAAAACGTAGTTCTTTTGTGTGAATGGGTATTTTGGTGTTTTACTGTTTTAAGTGCTGCGGTCACTTTAACAATCAGCTGTTAGGTTTGTTTTAAGGGTTTGTCAATTGAGCAATGCATTAAGAATATCAGAATAACACATACTTGAGAAAATTTCGGAGGCGTTCGCGCGCTGATAAGCTAAAAAAAAACATAGTAGCTGCTGCGAAGCAAAAAATGTTGACATAAAAATATTGGACACTGAATAATCTCGTCACAAATAACACGACGCTCAAAGTGTGCACGTCGTCGTCTCTAAAAATTTTCGAAACAAAATATAAATAAATCTGCTTTTAATTTCGGTATTCTCAGTGTAGTATATTAATCGTTGTTATCCGGCTTGTGTGTATATATAAAATTATATCATACATGCATTGATTTTATATAGGACTTAAATATTTATAACTGAAAAGTATATTTTAAAAAATTACAATTATGAGTGAGAAACTTGTGAACGGTTCTTGCAACACCAACGGCGATGTGATTAAAAACAGAAATTGCAGTAATGGCACAGGAAAAGAAATACGTGTTTGGTGTGATGGATGGTGAGTCAGTTTGCGTTATATCGAATAATGATTAAACTATTTATGTCCGTATCATTGGCATTGAAATGTGGCGGACACATATGTATTTATATATGTATGTATGTGTTTCCATGTTCTGCCGGCTATTTCAAGCATAACGGTACTCGTTTCATTTCCATTGCGTCATACAAATTGTCGATTGGCGCTAATCAAAACCAATTGATACTATTACTGATTTCATGCGGGAAATTTATACATATTTATGTACATATGTATTTCTCCATATGAGTTGTCCGAATATTGTTTACTTATTGTACGTCACATTGTTTTTGTTTTGTCTCAGGTTCAAGGTCAGCTAAAAGCGAAAACTATTTCAGGGCCTGTAAATATTTATACAATTGCAATGTGGGTTGCTTAAAATAATGACCGCGTTGAGAGACAATTATTTTCGAATTATCACACATTGCATTGATTGCCGTTATAAAGTGTTGTATTTACGTAGCTAGTCTGACCGGTTTATCGATTCATCAAGATGGGCATGTATGTATGCTTGTACTGTGACTCACAAACGTATGTTTGTATATCAATCAGAATAGACTTCCTCAACGGCTTTGGTATCACACCTATACTTACACACACATGTACATATATGTGTATGCATAGAAACAACAAGTAAAAATACTCATTGTTTACCTCTAGCTCTCCGTCTCTCTTTGGTTTTCTCGTTCTCGCCTTAACTTTTGGATAAGAGAGATGCACACGCCCAAAGCTAGCATCGCCTGATTCTCTGTATGTACACTGAGCATTTGTACAATGGTCGTTTGTGTGTGCGAGCAGCATAGCGGCATTCGTCTACACCCCTTTCCATTAGTTCCATTGAGCATCCCTCTCTTTGTCCACTTATGCAGCACGTTTTGGGTTTTTTTGGGGCAGTCTATGACGACGTCATCGGCGTCGTCGGCCTCAAAATCACGTGATTTTATTTTCGCGCATGCCCCAGAATCACTTGGCGGCTTTCCAACTGTCCAACTGGCGCGCCATTGACCCAACTGTATGCCACTGACGACGTCATCGTTGGTTTCGTGTTAATTTCAAAAAGACTTGTATATTTTGATGTCGGCGCACTTGCATAATTAGATTGACATTTTGCATTCTAGGTCAGTCCGAACTGAAAGTTCTTGGACTTTCCAATAAGACCAGGCATTGGTGAAAATTCAATAAAGAACAAAATCGAACACGTTTGTTGTTTCGTACAATTTAAGGCGAATATGTACATATGTATGTCTATTGATTTTTGTTGTGTTAAGACCTTTTGTTGACCTTTTGCTCGGTGCAGCTAAATTAAAATCTATTTAAAAATTTGATTTAGACTCTAAACTTTGTAAATATATCCAATATGTTTAATTTCTAATGCATTTCTAGACCCCATGCGTCTTTTACAGTTAAACCAATCTTTGATAGTTCTTGTACCAGTATTTCAAAAGCCCAATGAGAGCGAGAGCCAAATATAATAGTCCATAATATACGCAGAACAAGTTATTTAATATTTTATATCACATCGCTTTCCATCTTTAACATCAGCAAATTATAAGAAACCATTTTTAAAACCAATGTTTTGTAACACCATAACTTGGCATCTACTAGGGCTATCTTAACTAAATGTGCACGCAATGTGTATTTCACGGATTGTAACTTATACTATGTTATAGTTACGGTCTTAACCATTGAGATCAGACAACTATATCCCAATTAGGCATTGCGTAAATCAATCGAATATTGGAAAGTTGGAATAATTGGCAAGTTTGGTATTTAGTTTGAAATAAATCTGATTTCAAGAATATAATAAAGAATATTTAAAATTACATTTTTCCATTTTATTTCATAACTACCATAATTTATTTAGGCTTTGTAATGTTTCCGGGATTGTTTCCTTGAATAAAATTCTTTACTGTGCCTCAGATTTGAGTGCAATAGGTCAATGAAACCACGGGGGGATCCAACCGCTGATAAGAAAGGACGCCAGTCTAATCAAATCACGCAAATCCATTCATTCAAATAAATGAAACATATAAATGTTTTTGTTTGGATTATTTATAGTATATACATGTACAGCTGTCCATTAACTTCCCAATGGTTCTCACTTTGTCTAGCGTTAGATCCCTCTTTCACTCCATTCTAAATGGCAAAGATCATTGACGACAAACTATACATCATTTTCAGTTGGCAGTTCAGCATGTCAATGAACTTGAAACCTAAAATAAACTATTTTCAATAAATTGTAAGTCTCATAAGCCATTCCTAAGCGATAGTCGACTGCTAAACTATATATTTTTAGATGATTGTATGTATGTGTATCATTTCAGTGTACTGTTATCGCGAGAGGGAGCGCAAATTCTACCCTGAATCGCGTGATATTTTTCTTAATCAGCAAGTGGACGACTTTAACTCAATTGATTAAGACCAGAGTACGTTGTATGATGCACTCGATCCCTCCTATGGCACATGTCTTGACAACGTATTTATACATACAAACATACATATGTACAGATTTCCATACGGCATCGATTTCTTTAGTCTCGCAAAATCTCCGGGAGCAAAGTTCTTAGCTCTTGCTGTCGTTTTAATGAATGGCCCGACTTGGAATTGAAATGGGGACTTAAATGCTATATAGTGCTGCTGTTCTCGGTTGTTAGGGACATAAATTCATCCCGTTATCAGTATTTTTTCATTGGAATTTAGTATAAATGTTTTGACCGATTAAATGACGTCGTGTATTATACATTATACATATTTAGAAGCTCTGATATAATGTTCTGGCCTACATTTATTATGTTTGGTATTACTAATTGTCATGGCCCAATCGGCATTTTTCTAGCCAGTCTGCCCTGCCGAGTTGATAACGATAAGTTGTGACGTTTTAAACGCGATGTTCAATTTTATGGCGCTTGTTCGGCACCTGATTACCATTTGCTCGCGTTACCAATTGCGTGTGGGTCAGATTTTTATCGCACTGTGGGGCTTCTATTGATATTTGGCCTGGCATTTTATTTTAAAATAATTGCGCTATCTGGGAATGCAAAATGTCATTTGAGATTAACCCGTTTAATTGTGATTTAATTTGCTTTGGAGTATAGATTAATTGTTGTTGTTTGATTCAATGTTTGACTTTTTTATTGCCAAAATGTTGATATGGTTTCCTAGAAATTTATAAAATTAGATAAAAATAAATAAATTACCTTTAAATTTTCCATTGAAGCGATAAGCACTGACATTGCTTTATAAATGCTTGTTAAAGTTCTGCTTTCAAAATTATTTATTGTTTTGAAATGTTGACAGCTTATTATTTAATTGTTTATTTAATGGCACGCTTCTTTCGAAAATGCGAATTGGAAAATAAAAATTTAAAACACGTCAAAAGCAACTAAATGGCACGCGTTTTTGGCTACTCGTCATGCGATTATAACAGTCCATATTTGGTGTGTAGGCGTCGTCATAACATTCTTGAATAGACATAAATGACTCTCGTGCCTAGCAAAATCAAAACGAATTGTTACACATTCCAAATCTCTTTCTCTCCTGTGCTCCCTCCCCGTCTCTGTGGCAACATTCGTAACTGATGATCGTGTCCAAAGTGCGACGACCAAGCAACGAGTACAAAGAAAAAGTGGGGCAAGTATAGTGTGGAGGGAAAGCCCTTCCTTCTTTGCCCGCCTCCCTTCTTTCATTGCGTTTACAGTATATTGTAATGGCTTGACTTATAGTTGACTTGTCCCAACTTTGGTTGATTTACCAATTGATTGAAATGCTTTGTTTTTATGTTAATTACACTTTGTACGTGACAGATAATTGTATAACTAAATTTAGCTAATAAACGTATTGTTGCTAAATTGAAAATTGCAATTTTTTTACACGAAAAAGCTGCGCAATATTCTCATTATTTTAAGTTGGAACGTCGGGTTGTGTTTTGTTTTTATTGCTTTTCATGTCAAAAGTCATACACGTGTCTTGATTGATTTTTTAAATTACAATCCAGTCGAGGTATTTGAACCTGGCTATAGATAATTGTATTTTGAATATTGCTTGCTCAGGAATAGTGATAACTTATAGTTGCTACAAGTTTAGCAGGGTCAGTCTTCAGTGGTTTAGTTGTGTAAGGTTACATAGACCTTGTTGATAAGAATAATTGGATTTAATTACATTTTTACGTATCAGTAGGAGGTACACAAAATAAGATCCATCGATTTTTTAGCAAATTTGTGTCCATTAAATCATGTTCAAGTTTTTTACATATTTGAACCATCAAATTGCTCTTAATTATAAACTGCGGTTGAAAAGCAACCCCATAACGCTATGCGTGACAAGTAATATAAAGAGTTGTTAACGGCACACGCTGTATGTCGACTGCATTGCTGATAAGACACAAATGAGAACTAGAAATATTGTTTCCTGCCCTGTTCACTCTATCGCGCTCTTCCGTTTAAATTGATAACGCTACAAACACAAAGATATTTCTTCATGTTCTCATCTAATTTGTGGATGGAAAAAAGGGAAAAGACTAATTGTACATGTTTTGATAGCAATTTAAATGATTTGTCTGCATTTTGTTCCTTTTTCAGTTATGACATGGTGCACTTTGGACATGCCAATTCTCTGCGACAAGCCAAAGCACTTGGCGATAAGGTAATTGTAGGCATCCACACCGATGAGGAGATCACAAAGCACAAGGGGCCACCTGTCTTCACCGAAGAGGAGCGTGTCAAAATGGTCAAAGGAATTAAATGGGTGGATGAGGTGGTTCTCGGAGCACCCTATGTGACCACATTGGAGGTTCTTGATCAAAACAACTGTGATTTCTGTGTCCATGGTGGTAAGTTTATATTACTTTTATAATATAACTATCTCCGTTTATTTCAAACATTTTAATATTTACAGATGACATTACAATGACCGCCGAAGGTGTGGATACGTATCATCTGGTGAAGAGTGCAAATCGTTACAAGTAAGCCTTGACCTGACCCCATGACGGTATTTTCACGTTATTAAACTTTCTCGTCATTTACAGGGAAGTCAAGCGCACCGCAGGCGTCTCAACTACAGATCTTGTAGGTCGAATGTTATTGTTAACACGCAACCACTTTCGTCAAGGATCCGCCGAATATGATATAGAGAAAGAAGGTAGTCCTTGCATGTTACAATTTACAGGCATTAATTATTTTTCTTAAACATAAGATGCACATTTTAATGTTCGTTCCTCCTCCCTTTTTATTACCCAGATTGTATTTATTTTACCCACGCATTCATTCTTTTGACTAACAATTTTCATATTACCTGATTATTTTATTACCATGCATGAAAACGCACACTTGCACACTTACACTGAAAGAAAATGAGAAATTTTACAAGTAAATATTAAAATATTGAAATCAGGGCTCCACGCACGTTAGATTTTAGTTGGGCTCATTTGTTAATACTTGAACTTCCTCGATACACTTTTGACCACGGTAGCAATCGTTAAACGTAACGAAACATTTGCTTTATTTTGCTCTCTACATCTTTACTATTTCTCTTCTTTTTATTTCTATGTACGCACTGTTTTCCACTAACCAAACTCAAATATATATTCAAAAACAACCTTGAACTAAATAATGAACTCCCGTGCGTGTTGCCGCCCCGCGCTCAAAAATGAATTCCCAAAAATATCAAAAAACCGAACGAATCTATCAATGAAATAATTGTATTGAAATCTAACTGTTAATAACGCTATGTATTGCTCTTATATGTACATCAAAACCAAATCCTGAAATTGTTCAAAATTCGCAATTCAAATTCAGAATCAACTGCAAAACTTTTAAAACTTGAACAACTGCAATCCCGTTTAGGTTCATCGAACATGGGCCAGGATTCATCAGCCAAGAGTCCCTGGACTGGTTGCAGTCAGTTTTTGCCGACAACACAGAAGATTATACAGTTCAGCGATGGCAAATCACCAAATCCCAGCGATAAAATTGTAACTATAAACATTTCCTTTACATTATCGCATATCAGAGTTTTAATGAATCACATATATTACACTACAGGTGTATGTTGCTGGCGCCTTTGATCTCTTCCATGTGGGACACTTGGACTTTCTGGAGAAGGCTAGCAAATTAGGCGACTATTTAATTGTGGGACTGCATACAGATCCCGTAGTCAACTCTTACAAGGGAAGCAACTATCCTATTATGAATCTGCACGAACGTGTCCTTAGTGTCTTGGCCTGCAAGGTGAGTTTAATAATATTCAAATCTCTTGCAAATTACTAATCTCTCTATCTTAGTTTGTCAACGAGGTGGTGATCGGAGCACCCTACTGCGTCACAGAGGAGCTCCTCGAACATTTCAAAATTGACATTGTCTGCCATGGACGAACACCGATCGCCATGGAAAATGGTAAACTAGATCCCTATGCTGTGCCCAAGACGCGCGCTATCTTTGAGCTGATCGACTCTGGCAATGAAATGACCACGGAGCGTATTGTTGAGCGAATCATCTCACATCGTCTGGAGTATGAACGCCGAAATCAAGCCAAAGAAAAGAAGGAAATTGAAGCATTCGAGGCGCTGCAAAGGCAAAAGCAAACACAAAAGGCGGGCTAGATTCCCGTGATATAGTTTTGTGTAACATTTAACGTTTTACCAATTTAGACAATATGTTTTTAGTGTTTGTTAGTTTCTTTCGTTTTAAATTTTTGTTCGATCCTTTTTTCTTTTTTATAAATTGTTTTGTTTTAAATTAATGCGGATCCTATTCTTATCAAAACAACAACAACAACAACTTATATATACGTTCATATATAGCAAACTAGCGTATTTAGTTAACCAAAATTCTATGTAGTTTTAGGTTCAAAAAATTGTAAATTCTCCCTTCGTATATTGTAAGTGTAATGGAGTGAACAAACTCGGCAAAATTGTACGAAATATATGTCATGCTTTTACAAATGCCAATATAAATACAAATTTGGTTCTGTTGCTAGGAACTTATTCATAATTAATGCGTAATCTCTAGATAAACGATAAACGTATCACTTAGTGCAAATCTACATTATATTTGTTAAATAATTATTCCTAAACAATAAATTTTGCTTATAGCATTTAAGAGAATGGTTTTTGAAACCCTTTAGGTCTTCTGCTCGCCCGTCACATGCAACTCCACTTGGAGCAGCTGTTGACCCGCACTTAGGGACATCATTTGCCACAAATCCTGATAGCTTATTACTATAACGTTACTGTCGGTCTTGATAAACTCGCGGCATGGCGAGGCTTCTATCCCGGACGTTGGCAAGGGACGTGCCTTTATACATTTGGAATAGTAGCGTGTGGATTCGGCCGGTTGCACCACACATCGTAGAGATATTGATACACCCTGCAGTGGAGTTGTTATCCAAATAGCAATCACATCATCCATTTGCTTGCGTTGCCAGAGTAGGGAATGCCGCGTGCGACAGGCAAAAAGCATAAGAACTCCATGCTGCGAGTATTTGCGATATTCCCTTGGTAAGAGCGTATTCCTTGGACAGTTAAGCGGATTAAGACCAATCCTCTGATAGCCAAAAACGCCGAGCAGTGTGTTTACGTCGTATTCAAGGCAATTAACATGACAGGTTGCGCGCAATGTTTGCTTCTCTGTGGGCAATGGAACATCCACAAAGGGCACGCACAGTTTGGGTAAATGTATATTTAAATAATGCGCCAACCAACCGTTAGGATCTATCGTGCAAGTACATCCGTATACCGGGCATTCAACCATTCGTAAACGTGCCCATTGCGACTTTTGATCCGGCACCACATATAAAGGCGGATGGCGTTCACGATCCGCGAGAGAATCATAGCGGCTCAGATGCACTAGATTTAGATTTGTCGAGGCAACAGACACAGGCAGTCGATAGTTTGAGAATGGCGTGGCAATGAGGGACAGCTTAATTTCTTTCATCTGTTTTTGGCGTTTCTCTTGCTGACGGCGTCGCCGATTTGATCCGCTCGATGCTGTCTCAATCGCCTTTGATTGGCTGGGCGAGCTGGTGGGTTCCATAGTCAAAAAACCCTAGGCAAACGCTAACGAAACAACATAATTTGGATACAAACACAAAATAACATCGGACTGAAACAAACTCAGTCAAATGTAACTAGATTTACACTTTAAAAACGTGTTGCATTTTAAAACTTATCGATTTACTTTTGGCTGTATCGATATATTCCGATATCAATAGGCTTTTGCAACACTGCGTCGCCTCTTATTGTTTTTGAGTGTTGATAACACTGTATTCATTTTCATGCGACGTGCTTACAATTCTCAAACGGTTCTGGCTCAAGACGAATGGAGTCTTAGTTGTTTTACCGTTTAAAGTTATCGCTTCTCGGCCTTATGGCTAAGATCAAAGTGTAGTATCTGTTCTTATCAGCTTAACATCTGATAGTTTCTCCATTGGAGAACAACAAATGTTAAACTGATTTTTGGAATCAGACGGAGTGCTAGGGGCTTGCTCCACCTCTGTCGCGGGTTGGCCCGGTATTGCAGTACCGCCGGGATTCGGCCCAACTAAATAATTAATTATGGGGGATTAGATGCGGGATGTAGACTCTACGTTGTAGACTTTTACATCGTAGTTCAATTTTCAACGAACGAATTATATCGGTCATTTAGTTCGTTCGTTGGTCTTGGTCCAATTCTAGCTCGATTTGGTCGCATTCAATTTAAATTTTTAGACCCCGTACTCTAAAAAAGAGTATAGGGGTCTATTAGGTTTGTCAGAAGCGAAATGTGCGTAACAGGCAGAAGGCGTGGCCGACCCCATAAAGTATAAATATTCTTGATCAGCATCGAAAGACGAATCGATATAGCCATGACCGTCTGTCCTTATGAACACCTGGATCTTTTAAACTACAAAAGCTAGAGCCACCAAATTTGGAATGAAAGTCCGTTATTATGTCAGGCAAATCAGGTTTATTTCAAATTGTTGCCACGCCCCTTACCACCCCCGCAATGAGCAAAATACCAGACACACCTCGAAAAAATGTATGTTTTAAGGTTAATATCTCAGTAACTATGGCACTTAGGAACACCAATTCCGGTATGCAGGTTCCTACAAACAGCCTTAATGCAAAGCCATTATAAATTTTGAGCTGCCACGCCCCCTTTTCTTATATGAGCTTAAAAAGTTTTAAGCTTCAACGCCGGGTTTAAGGCATTTAGTCTAATAGTATAATAGTTTGTAATTGTTTATTCGTTATTAAACTATCCTGAACGCGGCTTTAAAATCCGTCTATTAACAAGAAAGCTATAACGTTACAAAGTTTATGTAATTTAGCTGCAATTTCGCTGCCTGTGTGACGTCAGCGCTGCTTGCAGACGCTGCCGTGCCAACCAGTGCTAGGCACGCATACATATCATATATTTGTGCATACACATAATTTCAAACGAGTGTGTACTTGTATGTATAACATGTAAATGCGAATAATCGGAAGATGCTAAAAAGTGGCGCGTGGTACGAATGGTGGAGTTGCGCCGCGATGTGAAATCTTTGCCTGAGGGTCATAGGTTCGAATGAGAATTGCTAATTTAATTTTTTCTAAATATCAATTCAAAATATACATATAAATTTTAATTTTTAAATCTCACCCATTTTTATTACTGGCAACAAGAAAATGTTTAGAATTATTTGATTTTACTTGAGTTCCTAACCTGACTGATTCGACGAAAATTGTGAAGAAAATTTGTAGAAACGTGTACTCTGCTCTACTTCTTCTTATTTCAATCATTTCTAACAGTGACAGCACACTATCTTTGTGAAAATAAGCTTAATGCTATAAGCCAAGAGTAATATCTATCTCTACGATCTTTGCTGGCCCTGGTGCAGACTCAGCAAGCTTGACGAATACCAAATCACCGCATTTAAAGGATGTTTCAGTCTTATTCTCATCCATTTTGATTACTTGCAACAAGAAAATGTTTAGAATTATTTGATTTTACTTGAGTTCCTAACCTGACTGATTCGACGAAGATTGTGAAGAAAATTTGTAGAAACGTGTTCTCTGCTCTGCTTCTTCTTATTTCAATAGAAGGAGTTACATCCATCTCTACGATCTTTGCTGGCCATGGTGGAGAATCAGCAAGCTTGGCGAATACCAAATCACCGCATTTAAATGATGTTTCGGACTTATTCTCACCCATTTTGATTACTGGCAACAAGAAAATGTTTAGAATTATTTGATTTTACTTGAGTTCCTAACCTGACTGATTCGACGAAAATTGTGAAGAAAATTTGTAGAAACGTGTACTCTGCTCTACTTCTTCTTATTTGAATCATTTTGTCGGATTTTTTTGAGAATGACACCGAAGACTTGCCAATGAACTTTTTGAAGGAGTAAAGGATTGTTTCTAGTGTCGTACCGTCTTCACGCTTAGCTTTTTGCCGTTAGTGAAACTACAATGCGGGGAGTTATAAAGGATGATTTTAAAAACTTGGTGAACCCTGTATATGTATTATCGGCTCGCCGCAGATTAAATACCCTTGCAGTCATGAATATTACGTTAATTTGGTTTCAATCTCCAACTATTTGTATGGTAGCTATATGATATTGAAGTCCAATTAAGATGAAATTTGGTCAACAGATGGGATTCGATTAGAAATTGATTCTCCGTGAAGTTCGTTGAAATCGGTCAATAGACACAGAAAATTTTCATACTAAGCATTTCAACCGATTGTTCCTATGGGAGCTATATGATATAGTTGTCCAATTTGGATGAAATTTGGTAAGCAGCCGAAGAACGATAAGAAATGCGTATCGCGTGAAATCGGTCAATAGACACCGAAAATGTTCATACATTTGCATGCATTTCTACCGATTGTTCCTATGGGGGCTATATGATATAGTGGTCCGATCTGTCCGATTTTTACAAATGATCTGCGTGCAGAGAGAATACATATCTGTACCAAGTTTCATTAAGAAAGCTTTAAAACTGAGAGACTAGTTCGCATAGAAACAGACAGACGGACATGGCTATATCGACTCGGCAGTTGATGCTGATCAAGAATATATATACTATTTTTGATTCTTAAAAAAAATTCTCAGTTTAAGTACGTAAAATAAGCATGATAATTCTTGAAACAAGTGTAACAATGTAACTTATTATTAAAGCAAATGATTTTGAATCAAGTATTTATGTTAAATAACTTGGTCTAAAATAAATTCTTTATTCAAGTTTGGTGAAAAGGTTCAAATCCATTGATGTGCATTAAAAGATATTATATTTTTCCTTTTTCTTAATTTTAATTAATTAATTAATTAATTTAATAAAAAGCTGGATAAACATTTACTAGAATTTACTAAAAGACAAGATGATTAAGCTCTAAATTAAGAATTGTAAATCTTAAATAGATGCGAAAGTTCGTTATATTTCCTTGCTTTACCTTGCTTCGCACTGTATACTATCGATGGTTGAGCACTACCGAGTCGACTCACCATCAATGGTCGCTTACCAGCGATAGTGTTCGATAGTGCCACCAATAGTTTGGTACCACATCTCTAAACAAGAAACAAAATTACAGTTGAGCACGCCCGACCGTATAATACCCTCTGCATTTATTTCCCTATTAAATTATTAAAATCGGCATCGAGATATTACAATGGGTCAAACTTGCATTAAAACACGATGAAACAAAAACAATCTAGGCATAATCACACATTCATCTGTTTGACATTATATGTATGTATGTGTGTATTCGCCGGGGCCAACGTCTGCGTCTGCATCGAAAACGTTCGAATATGTGCTTGTATGTTTCTGTCTCGCTTGCACTCAATTTTCTCACTTTGATTTCATCTCCGTGCAGTCAACACCAAATTGTGTGAAAAGCAAATTTTTTCTCCATTAATAGACTATTTTTAGACCCCGTACTCTAAAAAAGAGTAGAAGGGTCTGTTTGGTTTGTCAGAAGCGAAATGTGCGTAACAGGCAGAAGGAGGCGTGGCCGACCCCATAAAGTATATATATTCTTGATCAGCATCGAAAGACGAATCGATATAGCCATGTCCGTCTGAACACCTGGATCTTTTAAATACAAAAGCTAGAGCCACCAAATTTGGAATGAAAGTCGGTTATTATGTCACGCCCCTTACCGCCCCGCAATGAGCAAAAAACCAGACACACCGCGAAAAAATGTATGTTTTAGGGTTTAAGGTATTTAGTCTAATAGTATAATAGTTTGTAATTGTTTATTCGTTTAGAGGAATATCTTATCAAACTATCCTGAACGCGGCTTTAAAATCCGTCTATTAACAAGAAAACTACAAAGTTTATGTAATTTAGCTGCAATTTCGCTGCCTGTATGACGTCAGCGCTGCTCGCAGACGCTGCCGTGCCGACCAGTGCTAGGCACGAATACATACATATGTGAATACACATAATTTCAAACGAGTGTGTACTTGTATGTATAACATGTAAATGCGAATAAGCGAAAGATGCTTGAAAGTAGCGCGTGGTGCGAATGGTAGAGTTACGGCGCGATGTGAAATCGTTGCCTGAGGGTCGTAGGTTCGAATGCTGGCAATGAGGATTGCTAATTTAATATTTTTAAAATATCAATTCAAAATATACATATAAATTTTAATTTTTAAATTTCGTTATAAAATTTTAATTCAAATTAAATACAAATTCGCATTACTATTGGAGTACGGGGTGTTTTACAGTCCGCTCGATCGACTGTAGCCTTTCTTACTTGTTTGAAAGTGCAAGCGCGGGAAAAATTTCAAAACAGCGGGAAGCGGTAAATCTAGTTTTTTTTAGTTTATACAAATTTAAGGTCAAGACTCGCCAATAACAGCTTGAGGTGGCATTTCGCTGGTAGTTTTGGAGACCTTATAAAAGTGAAGTTATTTAATTTAAATGTAACTTATGAAAAGTTTAATCGCTTTACATACCTGACTTTCTCTGCTTGCCATCTCTGTTATTAAATTCAAAATAGTATCACCCACTACCAAGCTAACTATCAGCCTTTGTAGTGGCTGATACTATTCAGATCTAAAATGCATTTTTTTGAAGCGTGGGTCGAGCAATGTTGACCTTGCAAAGAATTTCGACTTTTGCAAAGGATCCAGTCGATTTCGTGCACTCGTAATTATCACTTCTTACGCATGCTCGCAATGCTTGATGATGACCTCAATGGCTCACAGTAACATAACTTTCGCCACTTATGAGCTCTGTGGCCTCTTGCTGTAAGCATTTCTGGGCAGCTTTTGGATATCTCCGAACGTTTCAACAATACGTAAGAAACTATGCCAGCTAGTTTGCAAAATGCATGCATCATGTGGTTGCATGAGTTCCAGCACGTGTCTATGTTTTAAATCAAGGTCTTTACACGACTTTCAGCAATTCTTAAAATTTGTTGCTGGATTTATAAGCATGCTGCTAATAAGATCAGCGGTGTGAGACTATAATGAAACATATAGAATGTAAAATTATAAAGTTAGTTAGATGCACCTATTTCAAAATGATTCAAATAAGAAGAAGCAGAGCAGAGAACACGTTTCTACAAATTTTCTTCACAATTTTCGTCGAAGCAGTCAGGTTAGGAACTCAAGTAAAATCAAATAATTCTAAACATTTTCTTGTTGCAAGTAATCAAAATGGATGAGAATAAGACTGAAACATCCTTTAAATGCGGTGATTTGGTATTCGTCAAGCTTGCTGAGTCTGCACCAGGGCCAGCAAAGATCGTAGAGATAGATGTAACTCTTGCTATTTCAAGGCTTATAGCGTTAAGCTTATTTTCACAAAGATAGTGTGCTGTCACTGTTAGAAATGATTGAAATAAGAAGAAGCAGAGCAGAGAACACGTTTTTATAAATTTTCTTCACAATCTTCGTTGACGCACTCAGGTTAGGAACTCAAGTAAAATCAAATAATTCTAAACATTTTCTTGTTGCCAGTAATCAAAATGGGTGAGAATAAGTCTGAAACATCCTTTAAATGCGGTGATTTAATATTCGTCAAGCTTGCTGATTCTCCACTATGGCCAGCAAAGATCGTAGAGATGGATGTAACTCTTGCTATTTCAAGGCTTATAGCGTTAAGCTTATTTTCACAAAGATAGTGTGCTGTCACTGTTAGAGTTAATAACAGTTGTGGAGTTAGTAACAGTCACAATATCACATGCTCCACATTTTGAAATGAATCTGTTATTATAATTTTAGCCTCATTATATTTGTTCTCAATCATTGATGTTACCTTAAAATAAAAAGAGTATAGCTTTATAAATATGTAAGTATGTGTAATATATGTTAGGTGTAACTTTGGAGCGACTAGGAAGCTTATAACTAGGAACACAGGTTGCCATCAATTTGGTCAAACCATCCTTTTCCACGCAACGTACAGGCATATTATCCTTACAAACCATGACAACAATGCAGTCCGTAATTTCTTTTTCCTCCATCTAATAATTTAAATTGTCACATTTATAGTGTAATTTGTGTATGCAAATTATAATAACCTTTAAAGTATTCCGCATTTTTAAAACATTGTTGCAATGTCGGCTGTGCTATAAGCAGATTGTTTTTGTTTCCACGTGTTTTAATGCAAGTACTTCACTACCCTCTAGTGCTGCGAACTAGTTCGTAGCTGGTGAAATCACTACTTACTAGTGTACCACCATTACTTACTTTGCTGACCCTAAGCAATGCATTTCTTCATTTTGTTCTTGTATGAAATGTCCGCAAAAAGGATCAATCGCCACCACATCGTTTACCGCGGTCTAGTGATATGGTTCCCCATGAAAGGGCTAGTGAAATGGCTTATTTATTTCATTAAGGTCTTTCACGGTCTGAATACGAGTTTTTTTGTGCACTATACATATTGTTTTATTTGTGGTAAGTTTTATTACTTGTTATACCCGTTACTCGTTGAGTAAAAGGGTATATTGTAATCGTTGGAATGTATGTAACAGGGAGAAGGAGGCGTGGCAGACCCCATAAAGTATATATATTCTTGGTCAGCATCAATAGCCGAGTCGATATAGCCATGTCCGTGTTACCGTCCGTCCGCCTGTATGAACAAAAGGGTCTCAGAGACTATAAGAGCTAAAAAGATAATAGGGTACAATACCCAAGCAGTACAAGTTTGTTTTTGTTTTTTGACACGCCCACTTTAGGGCGTTCTATATTCATATAAAGGTAAATGTACAGGTAAAATTAGAATGTTTTAGTATAGAAAACTTTAGCTATGCTATCTGAACCAAATTTACACGGGTAGTACATGCCTAGGCAGAATATGTACTGACCAAGTTTGATACAAATCGGACAACTATATCGTATAGCTTCCATAGGGTCGATCGGTTAAAAATACGCTCCAAATATGAAATAGTATGAATAACTTTTGCGTTAACTAAGCTATATTAATCAAACTCACACAGAATACATCTGCCAACAAAATATATATATACTGACCAACTTTGATCCAAATCGGACTATATATCGTATAGCCCTCATAGGAACGATCGGTCGAAATGTGCTCCAAACATGAATTTGTAAAAAAATGTTCTATTTGCCAAGCTATCTTATCTATCACCATTGTTAATAACATATTGAAACTGAGTAACGGGTATCCTCAAGTCGCGAGGCGACTGTAGCATTCTTTCTTGTTTTCGTTTGTTTTCTGCCGCTTTCGTGAAATGGCGTTCGCGAAACGGCGTTCGCTTACCATAGGGTCAGTCAAGTAAGTAAAGACTAGTGGGAAAGGTAGTTCAACTACGGTCAATCGCCTCCTTCAGTACTACATGGTTATAACCATAGAACATATAGATGCGTCAAACTCAAGATTTTTTGAAAGCAAACTCTAGCCTACTGATGGACCCCCACAGAACTTCGGCAGAAGACCGAACGCATAGCGCCAGAGAGCCGATCGTCTCTCAGCAAATTCAACACAGACGAAAATAAATTTAGACCGATTCAGTCAGCGAAACGATGAGCACAGCTATGTCGCTTGTGCTCTCGTTTCTTTTATATATGTTTGTTTCTTTTTAGCATGCCAGATACACACATTTTGCGAAGTCTCGCAACAGCACTTTTCAGCAACCGGCTCGCTGCAAAAATCTGTGTTTTCTACGAAATAGAGATCGAGCTTGGGAGTCATACAAATTTTTTAGGGATATGTATGATTTTAAGCCGGCCGCGAGCAAATGTGGCGTGGCCGACACCATAAGGTAAATATTCTTGATCAGTATCAACAGCCGAGTCGATATAGCAATGTCCGCCTTGGATCTTTTAAACTATAAGATCTAGAGACACCAAATTTGGAATGAAAGTCCGTCTGTATGTCAGGCAGGTTAATTTTATTTTAAATTTTTGCCACGCCCCCTACCGCCCCCTCAAATTGTGAAGTTTCAATACATATGAGCATTTTCTGCCGGTTTTTTCCGATGTTAAATATCGTTTTTGCATAGAATGCAGCTAAAACTAGTAAGAATGGCTGCAAAATACCTCGAACCAATTGTAGAGGGCATTTTTTCCTGCAAATACACCCAAGCAATATTCCTATGGGAGCTATTGGAAATAGTGGTAAAATTCGAACCTGCAGAGAATAGTTAAAATGGTTCCATACATATAACGATAATAAAGATTTAAATATTTATTTAAATCTAAAATATTGCAGATTTTATTTTCTCTGAACTTAGTACAAATTTCGTATATGTTTGTTGTAATTAATATTCCAAGTAACTATGAAAGTCCCGCCATCTCCAGAATGATTGTTGGAAAACTCTATCTCTTAATTTATTAATTTTTTTATTCTTGTAGCTTATCTGCGATTCCAAATCGGTAATTATATTGTCTTTACTTTTCACTATGGATTTCAAATTATTAATTGCATTATCCTTGGATCTTATCTGCGATTTTGACTCACTTATTAGATTGTCTTTATGTTCGAAGTCGGATTGTAAATTGATTATTAGATTGTCTTTACTATTCACTATGGATTTCAAATCAAGAATTTCCTTGTCCTTGGATCTTATCTGCGAGTTTGACTCACTTATTAGATTGTCTTTATGTTTGACGTCGGATTGTAAATTGATTATTAGATTGTCTTTACTTTTCACTATGGATTTCAAATCAAGAATTTCCTTGTCCTTGGATCTTATCTGCGATTTTGACTCACTTATTAGATTGTCTTTATGTTTGACGTCGGATTGTAAATTGATTATATCTTTAGATTTCGTGTTTATTTGCGATTTTAAATCATTTATTTGAATGTCTTTGTAGTTGATTTCGGATTGCATGTTATCAGTTTTATTCCCAATTTGAAAATTGTGTTCGATTTGCGATGTCAGCTGAGAATTTAAGTTAACGATTATCTCTGCCTGTTCCTTGATCTTATCTTGTAGCTCTGAGAATAGCGAATTCAGTTGGGAGTTTAAGTGTACGATTATCGCTTCCTGTTCCTTGATCTTATCCTCTAACTCTGATTGCGATTTAGCCGAGTGGGCGAAATGTAAAAGCGGTTTCACAACTTGATAGCAATAAGTTCCACACAGCACATCCGTTTCTTTGGAAGATGTGAGACACTGAACAACAAAATGATTAAAATATTTGTAATATACTATATGAATTCACTTACTGAGCTCTTAACTTGTAAAGCCATTAATAATATTGATAGCATGTGTATTTTATTAATTTTCATTTTACTTTATTTTTCCGTGTCCGTTTGCTTATAATACAATTTTGTGACTAATTTAGTGACAATGAGTTACTTTATGAAGAAAACAAGAAGCAATTATTATTTCGAATTTGTCACATCTGTTATTGATAACGTGCTTCACCGAAATGTTGACCTTTTCTGCACTTATCATTATTATTCCTTATCATAAGCTATTACACCAATTATAAACATTCCCAAGCTGCATTTGTAAACAATTTCCGTAATCTTAAACAAAGTGCAGCTTAGCCGGCGCATCTTCCCCAATCGATCAGCAAACATCGAAAGCCGCTCAATCAGCATATTTTGGCTCACAAATACTGCCTGAGATAACGCACAATTCTTGGCTCCCAGCGCTTAGCGGTCACCTCCAAATTGTAAACAATTAAATCCCAGTAAATATCATATAACTTTCATTATTATTTGTTAAGCAGATATCTGCTAGTTATACTCTCTGCAAGAGTATATTGGGTTTGTGCAAAAGTATGTAACAGGCAGAAGGAGGCGTGGCAGACCCCATAAAGTATATATATTCTTGATCAGCATCATAAGCCGAGTCGATATAGCCATGTCCGTCTGTCCGTCGCCCATTCGCCCACAATAAGCAAAAAACTAGACACACCTCGGAAAAATCATTGTTTTCGGCGAATATCTCAGTAACCATGGCACCTAGGATCACCAATTTTGGTATAGAGGTACCTACCGACAGCGCAAATGCATTGGCATTTAAAATTTTGGACTGCCACGCTTTGGACTGCTTCACTTTCGTTTCGGTCAGTTTTTAGGCGTCTGTTCATATAGTACATCATTGTAATTGTATAATTTGAGTGGAGGCATACTATATAAAACTATTCCTGAAAGGAGCATTAAAATCGGACTATAAACAAGAAAACTAGAAGCTTTACAATATTGATAATTGAACGCAATATCACTACTGAGTGCAAGCGAGATAGAAACGTTTTCGCTGCCTGTGTGGCGGCATACAAGTATGAACACATATAATGTCAAACGTATGTGTATTCGCATATAAACAAACAGATGTATGTGTGATTATGCTTAGATTGTTATACCCTTGCAGAGGGTATATTGTTTTTGTCACGAAGTTTGTAACGCATTGAAGGAGGCTTTTCCGACCATATAAAGTATATATATTCTTGATCAGCATCAACAGCCGAGTCGATATAGCCATGTCCGTCTGTCCGTCTGTTTCTATGCGAATTAGTCTCTTTTAAAGCTATCTTAATGAAACTTGGTACAGATATGTATTCTCTCTGCACGCAGATCATTTGTAAAAATCGGACAGATCGGACTACTATATCATATAGCTCCCATAGGAACAATCGGTCGAAATGCATGAAATGAAATGAAATGTATGAACATTTTCGGACCACTATATCATATAGCTCCCATAGGAACAATCGGTTCAAATGCTTAGTATGAACATTTTCGGTGTCTATTGACCGATTTCAACGAAATTCACACAGAATGTATATCTCATTGTCCCCCATCTGTTGACCATCCAAATCGGACCACTATATCATATAGCTTCCATAGGAACAATCGGTTCAAATGCTTAGTATGAACATTTTCGGTGTCTATTGACCGATTTCAACGAAATTCATACAGAATGTATTTCTCATTGTCCCCCATCTGTTGACCAAATTTCAAATCGGACTTCTATATCATATAACTAGCATAGAAATAATTGGTTAAAAAAACCAAATTAATGCAATATTCATGACTGCAAGGGTATTTAATCTTCGGCGAGCCGAAGATAACCGTTTTTTCTTGTTTTTGTTTCAAAGTGTTTTAATGCAAGTAATAGATATTGTAATATCTTGATACCGATTTTAATAATTTAACCGGGAAAAAAATGCAGAGAGTATTATACGGTTGGGCGTGCTCGACTGTACTTTTCTTTCTTGTTTTAAGCTGATCTTGAATAGAGCACGGTGTTTTGAAATTAAAGTCTCACCTCGTCTTTTATAAAAAACAAGAGCGTTGACGTTAGAGTGTGTCGGGGCATTTATTGGACTCATTAGATGTTATCTATATAAATTTGTTTATTTATAACTGATGATTTTTGATTTTTTATGCGCTCTTATCTTGTAATTCAGAGAATTGTACTAAGTGTATTTCAACAGATTCAGAGAATCGATACAACAAAACTGATAGCAAACAGTTCTTAGGAATATCATACTTATAGGCTTTCCTTGCAATGATTCTAAATTTAAGACACCGCTCAGTAAGAGTACAAAAAATTATTTTTTTGGAAAATAATCATTATTACTAATAAATAAATATTAATATTCTTATTAAGGCATATACATTCTTGGTGTGTATTTTGTATGTATATAAATTTCTGATTCCTTATTCTAGAAGGTATTTAGTGTCTTGTTCAAGAGCTTGAATTTTCCTAATTTTATCCAATGTTATTTTCCACATATTTCTTAACAAATTGGTAACAGGTTTCTTATCTATCGCTCCACCTCCCTAACATTAACAAAAGCTGGACTTGTTTGATGTATAGTAAAAGCCCGCTATTCACTTGTCCACCAGACGCTTTTATGCCCTTGAGCCCCTTTTTTGAGAAGTGGCTCGAGTTCAGTGTTTTTAGACCACATTCTCTGAAAAAAAATTGAGGAGTCTATAAAGTTTGTCAGAAGCGAAATGCGCAGACAGGCAGAAGAAGACCTGTGCGAGTTTTATGTATTATTTTAAAGTTATTAATTTATTTGTGGACATATTGATTTAAAAATTTATTTTATTCTAAAATATTGCACATTTTACATTCTCTGAACTTTATATACATCTATATTCCTCGGACATATAGTCTGATTGTTCGGAAAATTTAGCTTTTAAATTGCTTATTTCTTCATCCTTGGAGCTCATCTTCGATTTTAAATCAATAATTAGTTTGTCTTTACGTTTCACTATGGATTTCAAATCATGAATTTCTTTATCTTTGGAGCTTATCAGCGATTTCGACTCACTTAATAGATTGTCTTTAAGTTTGACGTCGGATTGTAAATTGATTATATCTTTAGATTTCGTGTTTATTTGCGATTTTAAATCAGTTATTTGATTGTTTTTGTAGCTGACGTCGGATTGCAAGTTATCAGTTTTATTCCCAATTTGAAAAATTAGTTTCTGTTGATTTTGATTATGGCTTTTATATAAATCACTTAGCTCGGTTTGCAATGTCAGTTGAGAGTTTAAGTTTACGATATTAGCTTCCTGTTCCTTGACCTTATTTTGTATCTCTGAGAACTGTGTTGTCTGCGATTTAACCGATTCGGCAAATTGTAGAAGCGGTTTCACAACTTGATAGCAATAGGTTCCACACAGCACATCCGTTTCTTTGGAAAATTTGAGACACTAAACAATAAATGATTAATATATTTGTAAGATACTATATGAATTCGCTTACTGAGCTCTTAACTTGTAAGCCATTAGCAATATTGTTAATATATGCATTTTATTAATTTTCATTTTATTTTAATTCTCCGTGTCCGTTTGCTTGGAATACAAAATTGTGATTAATTTAGTGACAATGAGTTACTTTAAGAAGAAAACAAGAAGCAATTATTATTTGGAATTTGTCACATCTGTTATTGATAACATGCTTCACCGAAATGTTGCTCTTTTTTGCACTTATCACTTTAAAAAGTCAAAACACCAATATAAGTATAATATATAAATGAGTTATGTATAGCATTTTCGCGGTCACTCACACGTCTTTCGGAAGCAAAGTAAAATATTAAATAAGTCAAACAAAATTAAATTTTTTACACTTCATCACTAATGATTTTTTGTAGTATTTTGAGAGTACTATGAATAGTAAAAAAATTGAGAGTCTACAGTTTTTATCTTTTGAGATATAAGCCACAAAGGAGGGGTCACTCACACGACTTCAAAAATACAATGCTAAAGGCATCAATGCTACTAATCGGCAAACTCTGCGATTTGAGTGCAAATTTTGAACTTTAAATATTTTTGTCATTGATAAGAAATATCAAGCTTGATTATTAGACTTATGATTTTCCTGTCCTTTATTTGCGAAGTAATCTCCGGGTCACTTACGCGACATTTACTCTACCGTACTCTAAAAAGAGTAGTAAAAGGAGGCGTTGCCGACCCCATAAAGTATATATATTCTTGATCAGCATCAACAGCCGAGTCGATATCGCAATGTCCGTCTGTATAAACACCTGAATCTCTTAAACTACAAAAGCTAGATATACCAAATTGGGAATGAAAGTCCGTTATCTTCACGAGCAGATCAAGTTTATTTCAAATCGTTGCCACGCGCCTTACCGCCCCCGCAATCAGCATTTACCTGTTATACATACAAATACACATTCGTTTGAAATTATGTGTATGCACATATATATGTATGTATGTATACCATTGGTCGGCACGGCAGCGTCTGCGAGCAGCGCAGACGTCACACAAGCAGCGAAAACATTCGAACACATGTTTGTATGTTTCTGTCTCGCTTGCGCGCAGAGGGTGATATTGCAGAAAAATTACATAAACTTTGTATCGTGATAACTTTCTTGTTAATAGACGGATTTTAATGCCACGTTCAGGATAGTTTGATATGATATTCCTCCAAACGAATGTTACAATTACAACACTGTACCATTTGATTAAATGCCTTTAAAACGGCGTTGGAGTTCAAAAATTGTTTAGCTATTATGATGAAAGGGGGCGTGGCAGCTCATAATTTTTAATGACATCGCATTAGGGCTGTCTCTAGGAACCAGCATACCAGAATCCGTTCTCCTAAGTGCTATACTTACTGAGATATTTACCTAAAACATAAATTTCTTCGATATGTGTCTGGCTTTTGGCTTATTGCGGGGGCGGTAAAGGCCGTGGCAACAATTTGAAATAAACTTGATCTGCTTGACATAACAATGGACTTTAATTTCAAATTTGGTGACTCTAGCTTTTGTAGTTTAAAAGATCCAGATGTTCATACGGCCAGACAGACCGACGGACATTGCTATATCGACTCGACTTGTGATGCTGATCAAGAATATATATACTTTATGGGGTCTGCCTCACCTCCTTCTGCCTGTTACATACTTTGCACAAACCTAATATACTCTTGCAGAGAGTATAAAAAAACATCGATGTTTTTTTACATCACTATAACCTATAACCTACTCTGTTTATATTTTTCCCGCTTATTTTACACACAGAGCTTGCGAATGTTCACTAGTGATGAGATTTAACTAGAGATGGACACGCAATAATATTGTAAACTTTGATGGGCATTTTTGTGCATTGAAGTTCAATTGAAGTAATCAGATTTGTAGATTACTTTTCAATTAATGAACTTTGTAATTTACGAATCAAATCAGTTTAATTTAAGTCATGGATCGCTTTACACTTAAAAAATACGAAGAAATAGCCGTTCAATTGTTCCAACTCAACGTGCATATCGCAAAAACGCATGACACAGTAGGGGATCGTCAACGTCATTAGCCACTGCTTCCGGCTTGTATCTGTTTGTCTTGTTAATAGGCGGACTTTATGCAACTTTCAGGATAGTTTGATATAATTAGTCATCAAACGAACGGCATTGAAGTTTAAAAATTATTTTATTTCTTGTGACATTGCATTTTTGCAGTTGATAGGAACCTGCATACTAAAATCGATGTTCCTACGTGAAATAGTTACTGAGATATTCACCTAAAACATCGATTTTTTCCGAGGTGTGTCAAGGTTTTGATTCATTGTGGGCAAATGGGACGTGCCAGCAAAAAAAAAAACCTTGAGGCTTTCTTAGCCACGCGACAAACCTTTGCAGATTTGAAATTTGTAACTGGAATTTCTCCCCAGAGTCTTGGTAGAATCGTAATTGAAATCTATAAACACAGTATTAATATTATCGAGCTGTTTATTAAGGTAACAAATATATATATATACAAATATTTTAAAATTTTCTTTAATTGAGCAAATTAGATATGGAATTAATTGAATTGCAAGTCATTAAAAAAATCTGCAAATTAACAATGTTACACGTCTTATGCTAAATTTGCCTCCATAGAATAAATCGAGAAACCCAAAGAAGTTGTTGTTGAATCTGATTAATGTGGGATACTTGTCCAACAGACCACCGTAGTTGTTTGGACTGTCCTGATCACCTGTACGTTGGGCTTGTATATGCGTTGTACGGTACTGTAACAATCCGTCGAGTGTCAGCTACCCATTGAGTCTTGAAACATAATTTCATCTATTCATTTTTTTGCAAGAACTATTTGCTCCACTGTCAATTGTCTGTATATCTCAGCCCATGATTTACGAAAGATTGCGCTATCTCTTGGTTTTTCATTGTGCGGCAATGCTTTTGACATTTTGATAAGACAGTCCAGAATTTTATTGTACTATGCTACTGTTACTTATTTGCACAACTATTTATCTATGAATAACAAGGAAGTTTATTTTCTAGGAACCATTGAGTCGACCAATGTAGCTGGAGCTTCGCAGTCTGAATAGAGTTTAGACTATCTGGTGCCTGCAAGAGGGAATTCGACACAGATATATATATATTAATATATTTGTTAAATAAAAAAAAAAAAAATTTTTAATTTTTACATTTAAAGTGTCGTCAAATGTATAAAATACTTCGGTGAATGAATCCTGGTCGTGCAGAAAACTAAAATGTTCCAAATACCATATGCCTGGCTGGTAAATATTTACTGCGCCGGCACCTGATTTTTCGGTTCGTTTAATTTTTGAGAGTTCGCGCCTGTATGTATATTTAAATAGATTACCTTTTGTAATTATGTCATAACCTTTTGCCTAGTCTATCTCTATTATCCTTCCTAGATCTCCAATAATAGGACGACTATTTGTAAGACTCTAATCTTTACAGACCACCCGCATATAATTTTTCCAATCGATGGCACTCTGTCGGCTCCATTCTATTTCAGATTCCCCTATTAACCGCAGAGTGTCTAGTGCAACAAATTTGCATACGTTCTCAATTGTAAGTTTAGTCACTTCATAAAATAGGTTTTCCTTTATATTGTTTCATTTTATCTTGTTTTCTTCCTCAGCATTAAGGTATACCCTGCATCAGGATATAATTTTATCGTTTTAATTATTTTAACTGCGTCAGTACGACATCGTGGTTCAGTTTCGAGCTAGGTCTTCAGAGCCAATCCTTTATGTTGTGTATTGTGTTCATTGTAACGATGAGTTGACGGACATGATGTTTTCAGGAGAGTCTTTTGTCTAGAGTAAGGCCGAAATAATCTTATGGTAAATCCTATCCTCGAAAATTCTATTCCGATTCGCATTAATTAATACTGATATTTTTGCAGACAGTCTCTTTAGCTCCATGTTGTCAATAGGGTTTCCGTACCTCGTCCGCCTTCTTCTTAACCTTCTCATCTTTTTCAATAGTAAACAAATCAAAATCGCGCCGTTTTCCTTTTGTTTTTTTATATTTGCCTGCGTCTAAATTGCATGTTCACAAAATGCACATTTCTAACATCTGCGGCTTCAACAGAAGGGTTGTATAAGCGTCCTTTTGCTAAACAAATTTGGTGAAGTCTGTTTCTGTGGTTAGGAAATGTTTTGTAAAACTGAAATTTTCCTTAATACCCTAAATAATGCTGTTTCCTCCGTCCGATGTGTGGTATACTCCACCACACAGTCTCTTAATATTTTGTGTATTTCTAGATGGGTCCACAAAATGTATAGAGTGGTTAACTGTTGATGTCTGTACCCTTCTTCTTCCAATCAGTTATATGCTCTCCAGCAATTTGACATTATGATTGTTCCATCTGTTACTCTATCCTTATTTATTTGAAGAAGAGTAGCAACATCTCTGCTTTCTACTGGCAGAACGAACAAACCGGTATTTTCTCGGTCTATCCCACCAAATACCCGTTTTACCTGTACATTTACCTTTATATGCAGATAGAACGCCCTAAAGTGGGCGTGTCAAAAAACAAAAACAAACTTTTACTGCTTGGGTATTGTACCTTTCATTTGCGACCCCTTTCATCTTTCTAGCTCTCATAGTCTCTGAAATCCTTTTTTTCATACATACGGACGTACTGACAGACGGACATGGCTATATGCTGATCAAGAATATATACACTTTAAAGGGTCTGCCACGCCTCATCCATTAGGGAAAATAATACTGGAAATTTCCTGAATGAGATTAAGTAAAGTGACAGAAAAAATTCATGAAAGAATCATCATATTAGCAGTATTTCATGAAGTTTTCATGGTTTTGGCACGAACAAAACGTTTAAAATTAACACATTCGATGTTTTGCAAAACTAATCAGTAAACATCGGCAAAAAAACACAGAGGTTTTTTTAACATCACCATAATCCACTCTGTTTGTATTTTTCTTGCTTATTTCGCATGCCAATGCACGCTAGTGATGAGATTAAACTAGAGATGGACATGCTATAGTATTGAGGACTTTGCTGTGGATTTTTGTGCATCGAAGTTCATTTGAAGTAATCAGATTTGTAGATTAATTTTCAATTAATGAACTTTGAAATTTACGAATTAAATCAGTTTATTTCTAGTCATGGATCGCTTTATATTTAAAGAACACGATGAATTAGCCGATCAATTGTTCTAACTCAACGTGTATATTGCAAAAACTATCGAGGGAAAAAAGCATTGACTGACTTGACTTATTCGTCGTTTAGTGTCGGTTTTTTTTGAGAATGACACCGAAGACTTGCCAATGAACTTTTTGAAGCAGTAAGGGATTGTTTCTAGTGTCGTACCGTCTTCGCGCTTAGCTTTTTGCCGTTAGTGAAACTACAATGCGGGGAGTTATAAAGGATGATTTTAAAAACTTGGTGAACCCTGTATATGTATTATCGGCTCGCCGCAGATTAAATACCCTTGCAGTCATGAATATTGCGTTCATTTGGTTTCAATCTCCAACTATTTCTATGGTAGCTATATGATATTGAAGTCCAATTAAGATGAAATTTGGTCAACAGATGGGATACGATTAGAAATTGATTCTCCGTGAAGTTCGTTGAAATCGGTCAATAGACACAGAAAATTTTCATACTAAGCATTTCAACCGATTGTTCCTATGGGAGCTATATGATATAGTTGTCCAATATGGATGAAATTTGGTAAGCAGCCGAAGACCGATAAGAAATGCGTATCGCGTGAAATCGGTCAATACACACCGAAAATGTTCATACATTTGCATGCATTTCGACCGATTGTTCCTATGGGGGCTATATGATATAGTGGTCCGATCTGTCCGGTTTTTACAAATGATCTGCGTGCAGAGAGAATACATATATGTACCAAGTTTCATTAAGATAGCTTTAAAACTGAGAGACTAGTTCGCATAAAAACAGACAGACGAACATGGCTATATCGACTCGGCACTTGATGCTGATCAAGAATATATATACTTTATGTGAGAATTTTTGATTCTTAAAAAAAATTCTAAGTTTAAGTACGTAAAATAAGCATGATAATTCTTGAAACAAGTGTAACAATGTAACTTATTATTAAAGCAAATGATTTTGAATCAAGTATTTATGTTAAATAACTTGGTCTAAAAAAAATTCTTTATTCAAGTTTGGTAAAAAGGTTCAAATCCATTGATGTGCATTAAAAGATATTATATTTTTCCTTTTTCTTAATTTTTCAAATTGTCATGTGTTAAATTGTACTTCAAATAAAAAGCTGGATAAACATAATTAAACATCATTTACTAGAATTTACTAAAAGACAAGATGATTAAGCTCTAAATTAAGAATTGTAAATCTTAAATAGATGCGAAAGTTCGTTATATTTCCTTGCTTTACCTTGCTTCGCACTGTATACTGTAGGTGGCGTACTATCGATGGTTGAGCACTACCGAGTCGACTCACCATCAATGGTCGCTTACCAGCGATAGTGTTCGATAGTGCCACCAATAGTTTGGTACCACATCTCTAAACAAGAAAGAAAATTACAGTTGAGCACGCCCGACCGTATAATACCCTCTGCATTTATTTCCCTATTAAATTATTAAAATCGGCATCGAGATATTACAATGGGTCAAACTTGCATTAAAACACGATGAAACAAAAACAATCTAGGCATAATCACACATTCATCTGTTTGTATGCAAATACACATACGTTTGACATTATATGTATGTATGTGTGTATTCGCCGGGGCCAGCGTCTGCGTCTGCATCGAAAACGTTCGAATTTGTGCTTGTATGTTTCTGTCTCGCTTGCACTCAATTTTCTCACTTTGATTTCATCTCCGTGCAGTCAACACCAAATTGTATGAAAAGCAAATTTTTTCTCCATTAAAAGATTATTTTTAGACCCCGTACTCTAAAAAAGAGTTGAGGGGTCTATTAGGTTTGTCAGAAGCGAAATGTGCGTAACAGGCAGAATGAGGCGTAGCCGACCCCATAAAGTATATATATTCTTGATCAGCATCGAAAGACGAATCGATATAGCCATGTCCGTCTGAACACCTGGATCTTTTAAAATACAAAAGCTAGAGCCACCAAATTTGGAATGAAAGTTGGTTATTATGTCACGCCCCTTACCGCCCCGCAATGAGCAAAAAACCAGACACATCGCGAAAAAATGTATGTTTTAGGTTAATATCTCAGTAACTATGGCACCTACAAACAGCCTTAACGCAATGCCATTCAAAATTTTGAGCTGCTATGCCCCCTTTTCTTATATAAGCTTAAAAACTTTTAAGCTTCAACGCCGGGTTTAAGGTATTTAGTCGAATAGTATAATAGTTTGTAATTGTTTATTCGTTTAGAGGAATATCTTATCAAACTATCCTGAACGCGGCTTTAAAATCCGTCTATTAACAAGAAAACTACAAAGCTTATGTAATTTAGCTGCAATTTCGCTGCCTGTGTGACGTCAGCGCTGCTTGCAGACGCTGCCGTGCCGACCAGTGCTAGGCACGCATACATATCATATATATGTGCATACACATAATTTCAAACGAGTGTGTAATTGCATGTATAACATGTAAATACGAATAATCGGAAGATGCTAAAAAGTGGCGCGTGGTGCGAATGGTAGAGTTGCGCCGCGATGTGAAATCTTTGACTGAGGGTCGTAGGTTCAAATGCTGGCAATGAGAATTGCTCATTTACTATTTTTAAAATATCAATTCAAAATATACATATAAATTTTAATTTTTAAATTTCGTTATAAAATTTTAATTCAAATTAAATACAAATTCGCATTACTATTGGAGTACGGGGTGTTTACAGTCCGCTCGATCGACTGTAGCCTTTCTTACTTGTTTGAAAGTGCAAGCGCGGGAAAAATTTCAAAACAGCGGGAAGCGGTAAATCTAGTTTTTTTTAGTTTATACAAATTAAAGGTCAAGACTCGCCAACAACAGCTTGAGGTGGCATTTCAGAGCAGAGAACACGTTTCTACAAATTTTCTTCACAATTTTCGTCGAAGCAGTCAGGTTAGGAACTCAAGTAAAATCAAATAATTCTAAACATTTTCTTGTTGCCAATAATCAAAATGGGTGAGAATTAGCCTGAAACATCCTTTAAATGCGGTGATTTGGTATTCGTCAAGCTTGCTGAGTCTGCACCATGGCCAGCAAAGATCGTAGAGATGGATGTAACTCCTTCTATTGAAATAAGAAGAAGCAGAGCAGAGAACACGTTTCTACAAACGTTCTTCACAATATTCGTCGACGCAGTCAGGTTAGGAACTCAAGTAAAATCAAATAATTCTAAACATTTTCTTGTTGCCAATAATCAAAATGGGTGAGAATTAGCCTGAAACATCCTTTAAATGCGGTGATTTGGTATTCGTCAAGCTTGCTGATTCTCCACCATGGCCAGCAAAGATCGTAGAGATGGATGTAACTCCTTCTATTGAAATAAGAAGAAGCAGAGCAGAGAACACGTTTTTATAAATTTTCTTCACAATCTTCGTTGACGCACTCAGGTTAGGAACTCAAGTAAAATCAAATAATTCTAAACATTTTCTTGTTGCCAGTAATCAAAATGGGTGAGAATAAGTCTGAAACATCCTTTAAATGCGGTGATTTAATATTCGTCAAGCTTGCTGATTCTCCACTATGGCCAGCAAAGATCGTAGAGATGGATGTAACTCTTGCTATTTCAAGGCTTATAGCGTTAAGCTTATTTTCACAAAGATAGTGTGCTGTCACTGTTAGAGTTAATAACAGTTGTGGAGTTAGTAACAGTCACAATATCACATGCTCCACATTTTGAAATGAATCTGTTATTATAATTTTAGCCTCATTATATTTGTTCTCAATCATTGATGTTACCTTAAAATAAAAAGAGTATAGCTTTATAAATATGTAAGTATGTGTAATATATGTTAGGTGTAACTTTGGAGCGACTAGGAAGCTTATAACTAGGAACACAGGTTGCCATCAATTTGGTCAAACCATCCTTTTCCACGCAACGTACAGGCATATTATCCTTACAAACCATGACAACAATGCAGTCCGTAATTTCTTTTTCCTCCATCTAATAATTTAAATTGTCACATTTATAGTGTAATTTGTGTATGCAAATTATAATAACCTTTAAAGTATTCCGCATTTTTAAAACATTGTTGCAATGTCGGCTGTGCTATAACCAGATTGTTTTTGTTTCCACGTGTTTTAATGCAAGTACTTCACTACCCTCTAGTGCTGCGAACTAGTTCGTAGCTGGTGAAATCACTACTTACTAGTGTACCACCATTACTTACTTTGCTGACCCTAAGCAATGCATTTCTTCATTTCGTTTTTTATATGAAATGTCCGCAAAAAGGGTCAATCGCCTCCACATCGTTTACCGCTGTCTAGTGAAATGGTTCCCCATGAAAGGGCTAGTGAAATGGCATATTTATTTCATTAAGGTCTTTCACGGTCTGAATAGGATTTTTTATACTCTCTGCAAGAGTATATTGGGTTTGTGCAAAAGTATGTAACAGGCAGAAGGAGGCGTGGCAGACCCCATAAAGTATATATATTCTTGATCAGGATCACAAGCCGAGTCGATATAGCCATGTCCGTCTGTCTGTCCGTCCGTATGAACAAACAGATTTCAGAGATGGTAAGAGCTACAAGTTCGAGCTTGGTGTCAACCGATCACATATTTAGTCAGTCAATACAAGAATCGTTTTTTTTTCGATGACACGCCCCATTCGGCCACAATGAGCAAAAAACTAAACACACCTCGGAAAAAATCGTTGTTATCGGCGAATATCTCAGTAACTATGGCACCTAAGATCACCAATTTTGGTAAGAAGCGTTTCTAGCGACACCGTAAATGGATTGTCATTTAAAATTTTGGACTACCACGCCCCTTTTTCTCACAATTCATAAAAATAATTCTCAACTTTCGTTCCGTTTTTAGACATTTGTTCATATAGTACAGCATTGTAATTGTATAATTCGAGTGGAGGCTAACTATAACAAACTATTCCTGAAAGGTGCATTAAAATCGGATTATAAACAAGAAAACTAGAAGCGTTACAATATTGCTAATTGAACGCAATATCACTACTGAGTGCAAGCGAGACAGAAACATACAAGCTAGGTCGTTTACCCTGCATGTGTGACGTCAGCGCTGCCAGTATGTGTGCTTACGCAAATGTACTTACATACATACATTGTATGTGTATACTTATGTAATTCAAAGTCCATACATACATATGCCCATACACATTGATGTAAATATATTTACATATAAGAATATGTATATGTATTGAATATATTTAAAATTATATGTACATACATATGTATATGCATGAACTTCCATATCTACTTCACCTAATTCTTTAACAAGCCAAAACAATAAATAAAGTTTAAGAGTGAAAATAACGAATTTTGCTTTTTTCTATTGTTTCCTCTTTCTTTTTGCTACTTCTGATTTGAAGAATACCAACAAATCATTTGGCACAGCTGATTATCAACCAAATCCAAACAGTAACATTGGCGAAGAAGACAAAAACAATTAAAGTGGAAAAATTCTCATTTCGCTCTATCTCTGGTTTTTGTTGTTTTTGGTTTTCTTCTATTGCTTTGTTTCTATGCAATGCCTTTCACACATGCAGGATTGAGAGAGACAAATAGTTAGGAGTAGCGAAAATGTCGTTACTTTTGGCGGCCGCTAAGCAAAACAAAACACAACGCTTGGCATTAGTGCTGCCAGTTTAGCCATTTAGTTGCTAGATATAGAAATAAGCTTTTATAAGTGATCTTGGTGAACTAAACAGCATTATAATTATTCTCTAATTGTTAATTACAATTATGTATATAGTATGTATGTATGTATATATAAATATATATATATATATTTATATATATTATATCATATATATATTTAAATGTTATGTTTATTAATATATTGAATTTATGTTAAATATAAAACGTTTTATTAAAAAGCAATTTCGTATTCACAATTTTTAAATACATTCTAGCTGTTTTTAAAAATTTGTTAACATATCTAGCTATTTTTCATCGGAGATTTTGACAGCGCTGCTTTAGCGCGCGTAAAAAGTAACGACTTTTACCGCTAGTCCTTCAAGCCTGTCTTACTCACTCCTAGCACTAACCATACAACACATAGATGCGTCAAACGCAAGATTTTTTGAAAGCAAACGCTAGCTTGCTAATGGACCCCCACAGAGCTACGGCAAAAAGCCGAACGTCATAGCGCCCCAGAGAGCCGATCGCCTCTTAGCAAATTCGACGCTGACGAGAGTAAGTTTAGTCTGATTCAGTCATTAATTCGCTTGTGCTCTCGTTTCGTATTTATATGTTTGTCTCTTTCTAGCATGCCAGATACACATATTTGCGAAGTCAGCACACTTCCGCAATCAGCTAGTTGCAAAAATTTATGTTTTCTACAAAATAGCGATCGAGCTTGGGAGTCATAAGTTTTTTTTTTTAGCGATATGTATTGTTTTAAGCGGGTCGAGAGTAATTGTTCCCATGGCGCTAAAATTTGTTGAAAATAGTTTTTATTGATAATAGCTATTATGAAAATATTGAAAATCTAGAATTTAATCATTTTTTTCTTGTTAAATAAGCAACTTTAAATGCACAATTCCCAACGGGCAAGACCGCGATTCAAAATCATGTAGTCCGCTCAGCGACCATGATCCTAATCTAACTCGCGCCAGTGTCGAATTTGCTGAGAGGCGATCGGCTCTCTAGGGCTCTATGACGCATTTGCTTTGAGTTTGAACTCACGCACTCCGCACGCCAGTCAAGCACCTAGTCGCCTGCGCCACGAGAACATTTGCTCGCGGCCGGCTTAAAACCATACATATGCCTAAAAATGATTTATGCCACCCAAGCTCGATCGCTATTTTTTTTTCGAAACCACAGATTTTTGCAGCGAGCTGGTTGCTTCGCAAAATGTGTGTATCTGGCATGCCAGAAAGAGACAAACATATACCTACGAAACGAGAGCAAAATCGACACAGCCGTGCTCATCTTTTCGCTGACTGAATCAGACTAAATTTATTTTCGTCTGCTTTGAATTTGCTGAGACGCGATCGACTCTCCGGGGCGCTAGGCGTTCGGGTTTTTGCCGAAGTTCTGTGGGGGTCCATTAGCAAGCTAGCGTTTGCTTTCAAAAAATCTTGCGTTTGACGCATCTACCCAGTGGCGACGAGCTAAATGAGGTCGGTCGAAATAATCCATTACGTACGAAACCTAAAGTATTCCATTACCTGCGAGATTTTTTAGCAGCGCATTCGTAATGGACAAAATAAAAACGACTACTCGTACGAAAGAACCGAGCTGTTGTGAACTTCGTTTTTGTATGCCCCTTCCCCTCTAATCCACAAACAATTTTCGTCTTTCGTTGCGTCGCTGCGACTGCGTAATTTCGTTTTGGAATTTGCCGTTTATTGTGTGGCACGAGTACCTCTTTCGTTTGTGTTTTTGTCTATGCCTATTCCTTTTGTATTTATAGTGTTAATGTGTGTAAATACGAGTGTATAATTGCATATGTGTGATGATTTTTGTAAACGTTTTAAGCGCCGCGACGCGTCACTTTTCTGATTTCATTGTGCTGTGTGGACGTGATTTTAGAGGAAATATTTGGTATGTATGTATTAATAATGTTAATTTTATTTTTAATGACAAAAAATTAATAATGTTTAATCAACAGATGCTATTAAAACAGAAGGCTGGACCAACAGACGTATAACAACTATAAGGAACTGCTTCAGCGTTCAGAAAGGTGGGCTGGCGAAGCAGAAATTTGATAGTAAAACTAAAATTAAAATTATAGATATAAATATATAAATGTAGATTAAGTGAACATAGATTTTAAGCATGTTACATACTATAATTATTAAAATTTAATAAAAAAAATACATTACTGAAGCGTTTATTTATTTCAATTAGTAATCAATTATTTCCGCAAATACTTTACAAAGAAGTAAACCATTTTATATAATCGGAAAATGGGTTGCAGGTATATTGAGTTTTAATGTACGCACATTACTAACCCATAAGCGTTTTTGAAATTGTAAGCTGCGTTTTCTTCAGGTTGCGGAATTCGTGCTTTACAATAATTCAAAAAGTATATGCATACGTAATGGAGAGCCGAAGTTTAAACTTCGTCGCTGCATTACTTCCTGGCTTACAAAATTCTATGTTTTCGTGCACTCGGTAGAAAAGCGGCCATTTGTTAAGAAAGTAATGGAGCTTGTATAGGGTTATTGAATGCACACAGGCGACTCGTAATGCAGGAGTAATCGAAGAAATAATGGACGTTTCCGCCACTGGGTAGACTCGCAATCTCCCAGTGGCGGAAACGTAATGGAATACTTTAGGTCTCGTACGAAATGGATTATTTCGACCGACCTCATTTAGCTCGTCGCCACTGGGATATTTGTCTCATTTTTGTGAGGGAGAAATCCTCTCCCATTCTCCGAACTGTGTAATTTTTCGTTCGTTTTGCTTTACTTTGTTGCGAACATTTCGATAGAGCAGTGGTTATCGTGCATCGAAAATCATTTTTGTCGTCGATTTCGATAGATAATTAAATAAAACGTGATTTTAATTACGAACAAACCGAAACAAAACGTAATTTTCATTACGATTAAAATAAAAGCATATATTAATATAGTTAATATTGATATATAAGTAAAACAGTAAAATATACAATAAGTGCATTAGGTCGTGAGTGTGTGTGTCAATCGATTTACGCGTGTGTGTTAGACATCGCGAATATTCGATTTTCTTTCTGATAGGCGCGTAGTTTGTGACGTCGGCAGATCGTTCGTAGAAATCGCGCGCGATTTTCTGTGCGCGTTTGCTGTATTTAAGAACCGTGTTCGGTTGTCGGTAAACGCGTGTAAATTGTCGCGCTCTGTTTACTATAGTAAGTCTTATGTATTGTCCGATTTAAAATTAATTAATATTATATAATAATTAAATAATTTGTTTAATTAAGAATTTTATTTATTTAATTATTTTTTTCTTGTTTATAGAAATAATATTAAATATAATATATTATACATATTTGTACATCGTGTGTATAAGAAATTAATAATATTATATAATTTAAATATTTTATAGATTTTTTTGAAATATTTTATAATTCTAAAATGCCGCGTAGAAGGCAATTGTCTGCTGCTGCACAATCTCAAAGACGTAGGGATAGAAATAGACAAAATAGAGAAGACGCACAGTATGCAGATAGAGAGCGAGAGTTAAATTCACAATCTCAAAGAATTCGTAGGACAGTTAGTGAAATTCGAGTAGCAGAACAGATTGGGAATTCTCAGCAGCGTTCACGCCGTAGGAGAAGTGCGCGTATAAGATTAATTGAACAAGAAGTAGACAATGAACGTAGGTCTATTCAGAGACAGGATCCACAGGAAAGGAATCGCGAGCAGGAGAATAATACGTTGCGTAGGACAGTTAGAAGACAGGATCCGCAGGTTAGGCATAGCGAGCGCGTTTTAGATGCCCATCGCAGACGAAGTCGCAGGGAAAATTCTGAAGAAAGAGATCGCGAACAGGCAGTTAAAACATCGCGTAGGACAATTATGAGACAAGATCCACAAGTAAGGCGGAGCGAGCGGGTTTCAGATGCCCATCGCAGACGAAGTCGCAGGGAAAACACTGAAGATAGGAATCGAGAACAGGAGGCAAATACTTCTCGTAGGACAGTTAGGAGACAGGATCCAGAAGTTAGGCAGAGCGAGCGGGTTTCAGATGCCCATCGCAGACGAAGTCGCAGGGAAAACACTGAAGATAGGAATCGAGAACAGGAGGCAAATACTTCGCGTAGGACAGTTAGGAGACGGGATCCTCAGGTTAGGCGAGCGAGAGGGCTTCAGATACCCTAAGAAGACGAAGTCGTAGGGAAAATTTAGAAGAAAGAAGTCGCGAACAGGAAGCTGATACTTCGCGTAGGACAGTTAGGAGACAGGATCCTCAGGTTAGGCAAAGAAAACAAGCAGTAGACACTTTGGGAAGATCGCAAAGAAGACAGGATGTTTTAGTTAGGAGAATAGAGCAAGTGCGCAGTAGTCAGGCACACTTTGATAGGAGGCAGAATGTAGAAATTAGAATTTTAGAAAGAGAGGTAGATAGAATAGCTAGGTCACAGGTGCGAAATGACCCTGTTCGTAGGTTAGTTGAAAGAGCTCGTAATACAGCTCAAAAGAGAAGTGCTAGGATAAGAGAACGTCAGAATGCAGTAGATTTAGCTAGAGGTCTTAGTCAAAGAGTTAGTCAGTATAGGAGTATTTCTCAGAATAGAGCAGCAGAAAACGAGCGTAATGCTGCCCGAAATGAACAGACACGAGCGAATGCCATTGAAGATGAGGCACGACCCCCTAGGAACAGCTTACAAAGTCTTATAGCCACCTACAATAAATTAATTAAACAAGGCCTAGACCATGTTTGCATTTGTTGTAAAGATTTGTGGTTTCCTCACCAGAAAGATAGGATAAGTAGGGAATATATTGTAGAAAACAACGAGTTTAGCGCAGACATTCTGTTTTTGTCCGATCAGTTTCCATCTGTAAACGGCATGCACTCGTTTTGCAAATCACGTAGCCGTTTAATTAAGGATGGAAAAAAACCCAAAAATTCCATTACCAATGGCTTAGACTTCCCAGAACTTCCAGAATGTCTGAAGGACTTACAAAGTTTAGAAGAAAGATTAGTTTCTCCACGCCTTCCGTTCATGATCATAAAATCTTTAGATTATGATCGGCAGAATAGTATTAAAGGAGCTGTAGTAAATGTGCCTATTCCAGTTGTGAATGTCGTAACTTCCCTTCCAAGGGCTTTCTGTGACGCAGAGGTTGTTCAGCTCCACCTCAAACGCAGGTTAGAATATCGTCACAGTTTTATGGTGGAAACTATATCTCCATCTCGTGTTGTTGATGCAATTAGGTATTTAGTAGGTACTTAGCTTTATAGAAAGCATGGAATTAGCATTAATGAGGAATGGTTGGCTTCACACACATCTGAAGTCGTTCCATTTATTGCATCAACAGAAGATATAGACTTAGTTAGAGAAATGGGTGATAGAGCTGCAAACCCAATTGTAGACGAGAATGCTCCAGTAGAAGAGCAAGAGCTTAATCCTGGAGGTGAGGAAACCCTTATGGAGAATATTCCAATAGAGAATTTAGATGGTAGTAGTTTAGCTGTAGCACCTGGGGAAGGACAACGGCCTCTGGACATGATAACTGATTGTGACAGGAATGAAAAGGAATTGTGTAGAAAGCTACACAAAAATCATTAGGTCAGAGCTTAGGAATTTTGATAGAAGGGCTTGTAGGGTAGATAAGCTCTTTTACAATCTTAGGAAAATTCAGCTTATTAGTATGCGGAATAATTATTCCATTTGCTTGAGAAAGCACAGCGCTTCCCGCGGCGTTACAGCTAGGACAGCCCTTAATGATGATGAAATAGATAGGTTAATTCAGTTTGATGAGGGATTCAAAATTTTAAAAGGCATTCGCTCGTCTCCTGCGCATTGGGAAGCAGAGAAGAAGAAGGTGATGGCCATGATTAGGCAATTTGGCATACCTTTCTTCTTCATAACGCTCCCTGCTGCAGAAAGTAAATGGTTAGAACTTATAGTTATTTTAAAGAAAACAGTTAGGAAGGAAGTTCTAACCGAAGAAGAGGCAGCTAGCTTAGAAAGGTCTGAAGTTGTAGAACTTATTAGGTCAGACCCAGTTACGTGCGCTAGGTATTTTGAGTATAGGTATAGGCAGCTTTTAAAAGTTATGAAGAAGGATGGAGGCATTTTCGGCCAACATTCTGTGTATAAATATTATTGGCGAGTAGAGTTTTAACATCGGGGATCACCACACATTCATGGAATGTTTTGGTTAAAAGATGCCCCTTTATTTGATTCTAGTAATCCTTCCACTTGTCCGCTTGTTGTACAGTTTGTTGATCAGTTTATTACGACGGAAAAGAATCCAACAAACGATGAATTGAAACCTTTCATATTATACCAAACGCATAAGCATACTCCGTCATGCCAGCGTAGCATCAGAAATAGGCAAATCTGTCGTTTTGGTATACCATATCCTCCTATGCCTAGTACAGAAATTCTCTTTCCATTTCCTGAAAACAGTCCGAATAATTCAATTCATCAACAGAATTTTGAGAAAATAAACAGTTTCTTGAGTTCTCCCATAGATAGTGAAGTTAGGGATTCCCTTTCTCTCGCAACCTCAAATTGGTCTTAGTTATGAGGATTATATTCCAGCAATTAGATCTAGTTTAAATAGACCAAAAATATTTTTAAAGAGAAGTTTCGACGCCATTATGGTGAATGCGTATAACACGCATATTTTGTCAATGCAGAGAGCCAACATAGATATACAGTTTATATTAGATCCATATGCGTGCTGCAGTTATGTTATCAATTATATTAATAAGTCGCAAAGAGGAATGTCAAAGCTGATGCGAGAAGCTGTAAAAGAAGCGCGTTTAGGAAATTTTAGTATTAGGCAGAAACTGCAGCACATAGGTCACAAGTTTATGAATGGCTCAGAAATATCTGCACAGGAGGCAGCTTATTGCTGTTTAGGGATGTCGTTGTCAGAGAGTAGCAATGCAGAAGTTTTTGTAAACACTGGATTCCCTGACAAACGAGTTCAAATGCTCAAGTCGCGGGCACAACTCAGAAGTTTGCCCGAAGACTCAGAGGATATTTTAGAAGTAGGCCTATTAGATCATTACGTTCACCGTCCAGATGATCTTAATAGTTTATGCTTAGCAGATTTTATATACATTATCTAGAACTGCAGGTAGGACTCGCCAAGAATCACAGGATGAGGTAGAAAATGAAGGATTCGGTAGAACCGAAGTTTATCCTCTTCGCAATGGTAGCGGATTTGTTAGAGAAAGGCGTAGTCCACGGATAATACGTTATAGGAGATATAATGTTAGTCACGATAGGGAGAATCATTTTAGGGAACTAGTAATGCTGTATTATCCGTGGAGAAATGAACAAGAGGAGCTAGTTAGTAAAAATTGCGAAGAGTTTTGTAATCTGAATAGAGAGTTTATTGAGGCTAATCGTAGGAAATTCAATGTGTTAAATGATAGTGAGTTAGAAGATTCTCTTAGTAGAGTATTAAACGATAATCAGGAAGAAGAGTTAGGTAATATTGATGATGTAGACAATAGATTTAGAGTGTTAAGTGTAGCAGAAATAGATCCACATGTAAATATTGTAAATATAGGAAATGACGAGAATGCAGATGGGCCAAGCAGCAACACTGTTCAGTTTGTTAAGTTGCCTGTTTTAATGACATCGTCATGTTTAGAGGAAATAGTATGTTCCCTAAACTTAAAACAGAGAACTTATCTAAACCATGTGTTGCATAATCTTAAGATAGGCAAAAAGTTTTATGAATTTGTAGGTGGTGGAGCAGGTGTCGGCAAAAGCCGACTCATTTCTGTATTATATCAAGCCTTACAGCTAGGTTTAGTAATAGAAGAGGCTCAAATCCAGAGTCAATTAAAGTTTTTTTGTCCGCTCCAACAGGGAAGGCAGCATTCGGTATAGGAGGTTGTACACTCCATTCAATGTTTAGCCTTCCTGTAAATCAGTCCGATCGAATTAGGGCCTTATCCGCAGACTTAATTAATACGCTACATTCGAGATTGATCGATCTCAAACTTCTCATTATTGACGAAATTTCAATGCTAGGGGCCAAAATGTTTGGCTTTATAAACGTGAGGCTACAGCAGATTTTCAAAAGTAATCACTTTTTTTGGAGGGATACCTGTCATCGTGCTCGGCGATCTCTGACAACTGAGGCCTGTGGGCGACAGGTGAATTTTTCAGCAATCCTCTAGGGAAGACTACACTGAACTACATGGCACACTGTGGGACAATAATCTAATTAGATTTGAATTTTTTGAGTTGACGGAAATAATGCGTCAACGAGATGACCAACCATTTGCTGTAGCCCTTAATAATATGGCATCCGCTCATATGACAGACATTGACATTGAGCTTTTTAGATCCAGAGTAGTAAGGGAAGATATGATGATGCTATTCATCTATTCCACTCCAACGCCGAAACAAATTCATACAACACTTTAAAACTGAATCGAATTGCGACCACCCAATATTGTTCTAGTGCTGAGGATTTTGTAAAAGGTAGTAATATGGGTGAGGCAAACAAGGCCAGAATTCTTGAATCTCTTAAGGGATTCAAAACTTCAGAAACCCAGGGTTTGTGTAGTACTCTTCTTTTGAAAACTACAACAAAATATATGATGACTGTTAATATAGATACTTCAGATGGTTTAGTAAATGGAGCAACAGAAATACTTAGACAGATAGATTTAGACTCAAACAGTCATCCTATTATTCTATGGGTAGATTTCCTTGAGGATAGAGTAGGAAATAAATTACGTTTAAAGTACAGAAATCTACCCAATCCATTGTGGACTCCAGTAGTCAAAACTGTTCGAAGTTTTCAGTTTAAGAAACATGAAAATGTTACGATAGATCGCAAATAGTTTCCGATCGTACCTGCAGAAGGTATTACCATCCATAAGAGTCAGGGAGCAACCTTTAATTAGGTGGTGGTCCACATTTCCGATAGTTTAGATCGAGCAGCTTTATATGTAGGCTGTAGTAGAGCGGCAAGTGCAGCTGGACTGTTTTTAGTAGGCAACTTCAACCCTCCGAGGCCCATCCAAGGTCGAAATGTCGTTCAGGAAGAATTAGAAAAATTACGCTCCATTAAGTAACTTAGTACACATTTCGACTATTTAGTTAATAGTTCAAATTTCGAGATTATTTTCCACAATGTCCAAAGTCTGCTCTGTCATATAAAAAGCGTTCAATTAGATAAGTTGATGCTTCAGGCATCAATGCTTTGTTTTGTTGAAGGCTCGACCTTCCCAAATAAGACTTATGAAGTCCCAAGGTTTAGAACTGCTGTACGTTTAGATTGTTTAGGTGAAGGTAGGACTCAATCACAAAGAGGCATTCTCGTTTTCGTCAGGAACGAATATTTTGAGAATGTTAGTCTTTGCTCTACAGGTAGAAGTATTGATGGTTCGCACGTATTCGAATACGCAGTTTAAAGTTTAAGTCTATAGGAATTTTAGTAATTTATAAGAGCCCCCATTACTCGTTACCTAGATTTAGAATTGAGTTTGAGGATTTATTTTTAGAACATAGCGAAATTTTAGGTAGGGAAGCAGTAATTTTAGGAGATTTTAATTTATGTTTAAGTGCTCTCACTCAGGCAAGGGAAACCTATGAAAGTTTGGTTAGGAAGGGATTTAGATCCCTTTTAGATTTGAAAATGTCCACAACACGTGATGACACACTCATTGATTGGGCATTTTCAAATGTGTCGCTTGGCCAAGCCAGCGCAGAAACTTATGAGACAGTGCACAGCATTCATGACGCCATATCAGTTAGCATTTCAGGTAGTCTGTAAGTTGTAGGCCGGGAATTTTTTTGTTTTTTTTCCTTGCGGGGAACATGGAAATGCGTAATTTATTTAAACAATTATACATTTCATGTCGACTCGAAGATCTATTTAAAAGATCTAATTCGGGAACGAACTCGAGCGGCGAATTTTACTAGTAATCGGGCGTTTTCGATTATAATTTGTTTATTTTGAAATACCCAGATACCGATTTTAATAATATTACAAAATCGGGAATTAAATGCAGAAAGTATTATACGGTCGGGCGCGCTCGACTGTTTCTTGTTCTTTATATTTTTTGATAATAAAATATTCAAAATATATATGGGACCCATTTCTGGGAATCTATAAACTAGTAATCAGAATTCAGAAATACCATTGGGTTTTTCTTTATATTTTTTGATAATAAAATATTCAAAATATATATGGGACCCATTTCTCGGAATCTATAAGCTAGGCTTGTGGCGGCTAGATCAGCACAGCGTGTTACGTTGCTGAGAGGTTTGTAGCTGAAATACTATGGGTGTAGCGTCATAAGGAGGAATATATCCAGACATTTATAAATGGATCACATACTCACTCACATTAACATCTTAGTGACAGTCACGCAGCTATCAAGTCAATAATGTCAGCTCTGAGTTCCAGAACTGTCCAGGAGAGCATGATACTGATTAAGAGGGAGTCGCAAATGTTTCCATCTGCTGTTAAGCACATTTCGCATCTGACCAACCTAATAGACGCCTGTATATTTTTGTAGTACAGGGTATAAAAGATTTTCAGGGAGTGCCCTTAATGTTTTGTGCTCTGATGTTTCAGGGCAGCTATGTTAATCGAAACAAGAAATAAAAGTAGTCGAGCATTCCCGACCGTGTAATACTCTCTGCATTTATTCCAAATTAAATTATTACAAGAAAAAACGGTTATCTTCGGCTCGCCGAAGATTAAATACCCTTGCAGTCATGAATATTGCATTAATTTGGTTTTTTTAACCAATTATTTCTATGCTAGTTATATGATATAGTAGTCCGATTTGAAATTTGGTCAACAGATGGGGGACAATGAGAAATACACTCTGCGTGAATTTCGTTAAAATCGGTCAATAGACACCGAAAATGTTCATACTAAGCAGTTTCAACCGATTGTTCCTATGGGAGCTATATGATATAGTGGTCCGATCTGGCCGATTTTTACAAATGAACTGTGTGCAGAGAGAATACAGGCCTGTACCAAATTTTATTAAGATAGCTTTAAAACTGAGAGACTAGTTTGCATAGAAACAGGCGGACAGACGGACATGGCTATATCGACTCGGCTGTTGATGCTGATCAAGAATATATATACTTTATATGGTTGGAAACGCTTCCTTCAATGCGTTACAAACTTCGTGACAAAAACAATATACCCTCTGCAAGGGTATAAAAATCGGTATCCAGATATTATAATGGGTAGTACTTGCATTAGATCACGTTGAAACAAACACAATCTTTCATAAATATTTTGACAGTTGAAGATAAAAATGAAGTTCACTTAACAGTGAAACAATGGCTGAATTTTTATCAAGCCCTACAAACAAAACAAGTAAAAGTGCTATAGTCGCCTCGCGACTTTAGGATACCCGTTACTCAGTTTCAATATGTTATTAGCAATGGTGAAAGATCAGATAGCTTGCAAACAGAACGTTTTCAAACAAATTCAAGTTTAGAGCATATTTTCGACCGATCGTTCCTATGGGAGATATAGTAGTCCGATTTGGATAAAATTTGGTCAGTATATATATATTATTGGCAGATGTATTCTGTGTAAGTTTGATTGATATAGACTAGTTAACGCAAAAGTCTTCATACTATTTCATATTTGGACCGTATTTTTGCCGGCTCGGCCCTCTGGGAGCTATACGATATAGTTTTCCGATTTGTATCGAACTTGGTCAGTACACTTACTTCTTCGACATATACTACCCGTGTAAATTTGGCTAAGATTCGGCTATTGATGCTGATCGAGAATATATATACTTTATGGGGTCTGCCACGCCTCCTTCTGCCTGTTACATACATTCCATACTATATGCCCTTTTACTCTACGAGTAACGGGTATTAAAAATCAGTATAAAAATTCGGCAAAAATATTAGTTTGCATCGGCCGGGAATGGAACCCGGGCCGCCCGCGTGGCAGGCGAGCATTCTACCACTGAACCACCGATGCTTATTGAATAAGGTTAATACAATTTGGTTTTTAAAACAAAATCAATCTAACGAATTAATTAATTAATTTATTTTTAAGTAATCATGTTATATTTTATTTAATGATAAGACTAATTTCAGGAAATTTCGCATTAGTATTGATTTATTTTTCATTTAGTTAACACTTTCAGACTCACAGATGAAAAACTCTCGATCATAACAATTACAGTCGTTCATTTTGTGCTTATTATTGAAGTACCACAATTCTCCACAATGTTCGTAATTTAAAAAGTTACTGGGATTGTCTGAATGCCAGTTAAAGTAGGTTGCTTTAAGACCAGTAGTTTCTGATATAAATTCTCCCTCTGTACGCAGATCATTGATGTCAATCCAATAATGTTCATTCGCAGTCAAATGAGCTACAATATTCTCAAACTCAAGTGAATTTTTGATACTCGCCAAGTGTCCACCACAATCGCGACATTTTTGCAGGGCAACAAACCAGGTGACCCTATCCATTCGCTCAATATAATAATATTTTGATCCTATTTTTTGATACGGTTTTTCCTTATCACAAAGTCTAACTTTCTGTGAATCTTCTAGATCATTCAGATTTATTTGTGCGTGTCTCATTTGCTTTTCAAACCAGTTCTCTGTTTGGTTTCTAATCTCCTCAATTTTAATTACAGCGTTTGATATTTGAGTTTCTAAAATTTTTTGCACGTTTTCTAATTTTTCCTGTTGCTTGTTCAAATTTACCTCAGCTGCTTTACTTTGCTGGCCTGAGTAGCTTTCGAGCACATCTACCTTATCTACAATATTTTGTAATTTTTCCACTAAACCTTCAAATATTTGCTCCAGTTTGACTTGTATCGACGTTTGGTCTCCTTTTAGTTCAGCTGAGTTTTGAAGATCAGTGAGTTGAAGGTGCAAATCCCTTGTGGTACTTAGTAATGGTCTTAGTACTTCGAAACAGTAATTTCCACAGTTTGATGGAAGCTCATTCGACTTGGAGCATATCTAATGGAAAATTAAGTTAATTAAAAATCCCATAACGATCTGCAGATTTAACTCACCGCTTTACTTTGGTGCGCTAACAGCGGGGATATAAGCAGCAAAATTAGTAACTTTCCCATAATGTTGACTCTTGAAATATTTTTGAACAACTGAAGTTCAGTGCTGAAGAGTCGACGAATTAAATACCTAAAGGGATTTTTTCATTCTTAAAAATATACATAAAGTATCTATGTATATTTGTTATCAGTAATCAGAACTTAGAAATAAATTTGTGTTTTTTAGAACCCGTACTCTAAAAAAGAGTAGAGGGGTCTATTAGGTTTGTCAGAAGCGAAATGTGCGTAACAGGCAGAAGGAGGCGTGGCCGACCCCATAAAGTATATATATTCTTGATCAGCATCGAAAGACGAATCGATATAGCCATGTCCGTCTGTCCTTATGAACACCTGGATCTTTTAAACTACAAAAGCTAGAGCCACCAAATTTGGAATGAAAGTCCGTTATTATGTCAGGCAGATCAGGTTTATTTCAAATTGTTGCCACGCCCCTTACCACCCCCGCAACGAGTAAAAAACCAGACACACCTCGAAAAAATTTATGTTTTAGGTTAGTAACTATGGCACTTAGAAACACCAATTCCGGTATGCGGGTTCCTACAGACAGCCTTAATGCAATGCCATTTATAATTTTGAGCTGCCACGCCACCTTTTCTCATATGAGCTAAAAAAAATTTTTAAACTTCAAACTTCAGGATTTAAGGCATTTAATCAAATAGTGCAGTGTTTGTAATTAATTATTCGTGTAGAGGAATATCATATCAAGCTATCCTCCAAGCGGCGTTAAAATCCGTCCATTATCAAAAAAGTTAGAACGTTAGAAAAATGATGTAATTTAGCTGAAATTTCGCCGCCTGTGTAACGTCAGCGCTGCTCGCAGACGCTGCGACGCTGCCGTGCCGACCAGTGCTAGGCACACATACATATGTGCACACACATAATTTAAAACGAGTGTGTACTTGTAGGTATAACATGTAAATGCTGATAATCGGAATGTTATTGAATGAGGCGCGTGGTGCAACTGGTAAAGCGCAATGTGAAATCTTTGTTTGAGGGTCGTGTGTTCGAATGCTGACAATGAGAATTGCTAATTTTATTTTTTTTTTAAATATCAATTCAAAATATACATATAAATTTTAATTTTTAAATTTCGTTATAGAATTTTAATTCAAATTAAATACAAATGCGCATTACTGTGGGAGTACGGGGTCTTTTACAGTCGGCTCGAGCGACTGTAGCCTTCCTTACTTGTCTTTATATTTTTTGATAATAAAATACTCAAAATATATATGGGACCCATTTCTCGGAATCTAAAATCTAGTAATCAGAACTCGGAAATACCATTGGGTTTTTCTTTATATTTTTTGATAATAAAATATTCAAAATATATATGGGACCAATTTCTGGGAATCTATAAACTAGTAATCAGAACTCAGAAATACCATTGGGTTTTTCTTTATATTTTTTGATAATAAAATATTCAAAATATATATTGGACCCATTTCTGGGAATCTATAAACTAGTAATCAGAACTCAGAAATACCATTGGGTTTTTCTTTATATTTTTTGATAATAAAATATTCAAAATATATATGGGACCCATTTCTCGGAATCTATAAGCTAGGCTTGTGGCGGCTAGATCAGCACAGCGTGTTACGTTGCTGAGAGGTTTGTAGCTGAAATACTATGGGTGTAGCGTCATAAGGAGGAATATATCCAGACATTTATAAATGGATCACATACTCACTCACATTAACATCTTAGTGGACAGTCACGCAGCTATCAAGTCAATAATGTCAGCTCTGAGTTCCAGAACTGTCCAGGAGAGCATGATACTGATTACGAGGGAGTCGCAAATGTTTCCATCTGGTGTTAAGCACATTTCGCATCTGACCAACCTAATAGACGCCTGTATATTTTTGTAGTACAGGGTCTAAAAGATTTTCAGGGAGTGCCCTTAATGTTTTATGCTCTGATGTTTCAGGGCAGCTATGTTAATCGAAACAAGAAATAAAAGTAGTCGAGCATTCCCGACCGTGTAATACTCTCTGCATTTATTCCAAATTAAATTATTACAAGAAAAAACGGTTATCTTCGGCTCGCCGAAGATTAAATACCCTTGCAGTCATGAATATTGCATTAATTTGGTTTTTTTAACCAATTATTTTTATGCTAGTTATATGATATAGTAGTCCGATTTGAAATTTGGTCAACAGATGGGGGACAATGAGAAATACATTCAGTGTGAATTTCGTTGAAATCGGTCAATAGACACCGAAAATGTTCATACTAAGCATTTTCAACCGATTGTTCCTATGGAAGCTATATGATATAGTGGTCCGATTTGGCCGATTTTTACATATGAACTGCGTGCAGAGAGAATACAGGCCTGTACCAAATTTCATTAAGATAGCTTTAAAACTGAGAGACTAGTTCGCATAGAAACTAACGGACAGACGGACAGACAGACGGACAGACGGAAATGGCTATATCGACTCGGCTGATGATGCTGATCAAGAATATATATACTTTATATGGTTGGAAACGCTTCCTTCAATGCGTTACAAACTTCGTGACAAAAACAATATACCCTCTGCAAGGGTATAAAAATCGGTATCCAGATATTATAATGGGTAGTACTTGCATTACATCACGTTGAAACAAACACAATCTTTCATAAATATTTAAATATTTTGACAGTTGAAGATAAAAATGAAGTTCACTTAACAGTGAAACAATGGTTGAATTTTTATCAAGCCCTACAAACAAAACAAGTAAGAGTGCTATAGTCGCCTCGCGACTTTAGGATACCCGTTACTCAGTTTCAATATGTTATTAGCAATGGTGAATGATAAGATAGCTTGCAAACAGAACGTTTTCATACAAATTCATGTTTAGAGCATATTTTCGACCGATCGTTCCTATGGGAGCTATACGATATAGTAGTCCGATTTGGATAAAATTTGGTCAGTATATATATATTATTGGCAGATGTATTCTGTGTAAGTTTGATTGATATAGACTAGTTAACGCAAAAGTCTTCATACTATTTCATATTTGGAGCGTATTTTTGCCGGCTCGGCCCTCTGGGAGCTATACGATATAGTTGTCCGATTTGTATCGAACTTGGTCAGTACACCTACTTCTTCGACATATACTACCCGTGTAAATTTGGCTAAGATTCGGCTATTGATGCTGATCGAGAATATATATACTTTATGGGGTCTGCCACGCCTCTTTCTCCCCGTTACATACATTCCATACTATATGCCCTTTTACTCTACGAGTAACGGGTATTAAAATTCAGTATAAAAATTCGGCAAAAATATTAGTTTGCATCGGCCGGGAATTGAACCCGGGCCGCCCGCGTGGCAGGCGAGCATTCTACCACTGAACCACCGATGCTTATTAAATAAGGTTAATACAATTTGGTTTTTAAAACAAAATCAACCTAACGAATTAATTCATTTATTTATTTTTAAGTAATCATGTTATATTTTATTTAATGATAAGACTAATTTCAGGAAATTTCGCATTAGTATTGATTTATTTTTCATTTAGTTAACACTTTCAGACTCACAGATGAAAAACTCTCGATCATAACAATTACAGTCGTTCATTTTGTGCTTATTATTGAAGTACCACAATTCTCCACAATGTTCGTAATTTAAATTGTTGTTGGGATTGTCTGGATGCCAGTTAAAGTAGGTTGCTTTAAGACCAGTAGTTTCTGATATAAATTCTCCCTCTGTACTCAGATCATTGATGTCGATCCAATAATGTTCATTCGCAGTTAAATGAGCTACAATATTCTCAAACTCAAGTGAATTTTTGATACTCGCCAAGTGTCCACCACAATCGCGACATTTTTGCAGGGCAACATACCAGGTGACCCTATCCATTCGCTCAATATAATAATATTTTGATCCTATTTTTTGATACGGTTTTTCCTTAGCACAAAGTCTAACTTTCTGTGAATCTTCCAGATCATTCATATTTATTTGTGCGTGTCTCCTTTGATTTTCAAACCAGTTCTCTGTTTGGTTTCTAATCTCCTCAATTTTAATTACAGCGTTTGATATTTGAGTTTCTAACATTTTTTGCACATTTTCTAATTTTTCCTGTTGCTTGTTCAAATTTACCTCAGCTGCTTTACTTTGCTGGCCTGAGTAGCTTTCGAGCACATCTACCTTATCTACAATATTTTGTAATTTTTCCACTAAACCTTCAAATATTTGCTCCAGTTTGTCTTGTATCGACGTTTGGTTTCCTTTTAGTTCAGCTGAGTTTTGAAGATCAGTGAGTTGAGTATGCAGATCCCTTGTGGTACTTAGTAATGGTCTTAGTACTTCGAAACAGTAATTTCCACAGTTTGATGGAAGCTCATTCGACTTGGAGCATATCTAATGGAAAATTAAGTTAATTAAAAATCCCATAACGATCTGCAGATTTAACTCACCGCTTTACTTTGGTGCGCTAACAGCGGGGATATAAGCAGCAAAATTAGTAACTTTCCCATAATGTTGACTCTTGAAATATTTTTGAACAACTGAAGTTCAGTGCTGAAGAGTCGACGAATTAAATACCTAAAGGGATTTTTTCATTCTTAAAAATATACATAAAGTATCTATGTATATTTGTTATCAGTAATCAGAACTTAGAAATAAATTTGTGTTTTTTAGAACCCGTACTCTAAAAAAGAGTAGAGGGGTCTATTAGGTTTGTCAGGCGTGGCCGACCCCATAAAGTATATATATTCTTGATCAGCATCGAAAGACGAATCGATATAGCCATGTCCGTCTGTCCTTATGAACACCTGGATCTTTTAAACTACAAAAGCTAGAGCCACCAAATTTGGACTGAAAGTCCGTTATTATGTCAGGCAGATCAGGTTTATTTCAAATTGTTGCCACGCCCCTTACCACCCCCGCAACGAGTAAAAAACCAGACACACCTCGAAAAAATTTATGTTTTAGGTTAGTAACTATGGCACTTAGAAACACCAATTCCGGTATGCGGGTTCCTACAGACAGCCTTAATGCAATGCCATTTATAATTTTGAGCTGCCACGCCACCTTTTCTCATATGAGCTAAAAAAAAATTTTTAAACTTCAAACTTCAGGATTTAAGGCATTTAATCAAATAGTGCAGTGTTTGTAATTAATTATTCGTGTAGAGGAATATCATATCAAGCTATCCTCCAAGCGGCGTTAAAATCCGTCCATTATCAAAAAAGTTAAAACGTTAGAAAAATGATGTAATTTAGCTGAAATTTCGCCGCCTGTGTAACGTCAGCGCTGCTCGCAGACGCTGCGACGCTGCCGTGCCGACCAGTGCTAGGCACACATACATATGTGCACACACATAATTTAAAACGAGTGTGTACTTGTAGGTATAACATGTAAATGCTGATAATCGGAATGTTATTGAATGAGGCGCGTGGTGCAACTGGTAAAGCGCAATGTGAAATCTTTGTTTGAGGGTCGTGTGTTCGAATGCTGACAATGAGAATTGCTAATTTTATTTTTTTTTAAATATCAATTCAAAATATACAAATAAATTTTAATTTTTAAATTTCGTTATAGAATTTTAATTCAAATTAAATACAAATGCGCATTACTGTGGGAGTACGGGGTCTTTTACAGTCGGCTCGAGCGACTGTAGCCTTCCTTACTTGTCTTTATATTTTTTGATAATAAAATACTCAAAATATATATGGGACCCATTTCTCGGAATCTAAAATCTAGTAATCAGAACTCGGAAATACCATTGGGTTTTTCTTTATATTTTTTGATAATAAAATATTCAAAATATATATGGGACCCATTTCTCGGAATCTATAAGCTAGGCTTGTGGCGGCTAGATCAGCACAGCGTGTTACGTTGCTGAGAGGTTTGTAGCTGAAATACTATGGGTGTAGCGTCATAAGGAGGAATACATCCAGACATTTATAAATGGATCACATACTCACTCACATTAACATCTTAGTGGACAGTCACGCAGCTATCAAGTCAATAATGTCAGCTCTGAGTTCCAGAACTGTCCAGGAGAGCATGATACTGATTACGAGGGAGTCGCAAATGTTTCCATCTGGTGTTAAGCACATTTCGCATCTGACCAACCTAATAGACGCCTGTATATTTTTGTAGTACAGGGTCTAAAAGATTTTCAGGGAGTGCCCTTAATGTTTTATGCTCTGATGTTTCAGGGCAGCTATGTTAATCGAAACAAGAAATAAAAGTAGTCGAGCATTCCCGACCGTGTAATACTCTCTGCATTTATTCCAAATTAAATTATTACAAGAAAAAACGGTTATCTTCGGCTCGCCGAAGATTAAATACCCTTGCAGTCATGAATATTGCATTAATTTGGTTTTTTTAACCAATTATTTCTATGCTAGTTATATGATATAGTAGTCCGATTTGAAATTTGGTCAACAGATGGGGAACAATGAGAAATACATTCAGTGTGAATTTCGTTGAAATCGGTCAATAGACACCGAAAATGTTCATACTAAGCATTTTCAACCGATTGTTCCTATGGGAGCTATATGATATAGTGGCCCGATCTGGCCGATTTTTACATATGATCTGCGTGCAGAGAATATGCAGAGAATACAGGCCTGTACCAAATTTCATTAAGATAGCTTTAAAACTTAGAGACTAGTTCGCATAGAAACAGACGGACAGACGGCTGTTGATGCTGATCAAGAATATATATACTTTATATGGTTGGAAACGCTTCCTTCAATGCGTTACAAACTTCGTGACAAAAACAATATACCCTCTGCAAGGGTATAAAAATCGGTATCCAGATATTATAATGGGTAGTACTTGCATTACATCACGTTGAAACAAACACAATCTTTCATAAATATTTAAATATTTTGACAGTTGAAGATAAAAATGAAGTTCACTTAACAGTGAAACAATGGTTGAATTTTTATCAAGCCCTACAAACAAAACAAGTAAGAGTGCTATAGTCGCCTCGCGACTTTAGGATACCCGTTACTCAGTTTCAATATGTTATTAGCAATGGTGAATGATAAGATAGCTTGCAAACAGAACGTTTTCAAAGAAATTCATGTTTAGAGCATATTTTCGACCGATCGTTCCTATGGGAGCTATACGATTTGGATAAAATTTGGTCAGTATATATATATTATTGGCAGATGTATTCTGCGTAAGTTTGATTGATATAGACTAGTTAACGCCAAAGTTTTTCATACTATTTCTTATTTGGAGCGTATTTTTGCCTGATCGTGTAAATTTGGTTAAGATTCGGCTATTGATGCTGATCAAGAATATATATGCTTTATGGGGTCTGCCACGCCTCTTTCTCCCTGTTACATACATTACAACGATAACAATAAGCCATTTTACTCTACGAGTAACGGGTATTAAAATTCAGTATAAAAATTTGGCAAAAATATTAGTTTGCATCGGCCGGGAATAGAACCCGGGCCGCCCGCGTGGCAGGCGAGCATTCTACCACTGAACCACCGATGCTTATGAAATAAGGGTTAATACAATCAAATACAAAAAAAATCAACCTAACGAATTAATTAATTTATTTATTTTTAAGTAATCATGTTATATTTTCTTTAATGATAAGACTAATTTCAGGAAATTTCGCATTAGTATTGATTTATTTTTCATTTAGTTAACACTTTCAGACTCACAGATGAAAAACTCTTGATCATAACAATTACAGTCGTTCATTTTGTGCTTATTATTGAAGTACCACAATTCTCCACAATGTTCGTAATTTAAAAAGTTACTGGGATTGTCTGAATGCCAGTTAAAGTAGGTTGCTTTAAGACCAGTAGTTTCTGATATAAATTCTCCCTCTGTACGCAGATCATTGATGTCAATCCAATAATGTTCATTCGCAGTTAAATGAGCTACAATATTCTCAAACTCAAGTGAATTTTTGATACTCGCCAAGTGTCCACCACAATCGCGACATTTTTGCAGGGCAACAAACCAGGTGACCCTATCCATTCGCTCAATATAATAATATTTTGATCCTATTTTTTGATACGGTTTTTCCTTATCACAAAGTCTAACTTTCTGTGAATCTTCTAGATCATTCAGATTTATTTGTGCGTGTCTCATTTGCTTTTCAAACCAGTTCTCTGTTTGGTTTCTAATCTCCTCAATTTTAATTACAGCGTTTGATATTTGAGTTTCTAAAATTTTTTGCACATTTTCTAATTTTTCCTGTTGCTTGTTGAAATTTACCTCAGCTGCTTTACTTTGCTGGCCTGAGTAGCTTTCGAGCACATCTACCTTATCTACAATATTTTGTAATTTTTCCACTAAACCTTCAAATATTTGCTCCAGTTTGACTTGTATCGACGTTTGGTTTCCTTTTAGTTCAGCTGAGTTTTGAAGATCAGTGAGTTGAAGGTGCAAATCCCTTGTGGTACTTAGTAATGGTCTTAGTACTTCGAAACAGTAATTTCCACAGTTTGATGGAAGCTCATTCGACTTGGAGCATATCTAATGGAAAATTAAGTTAGTTAAAACTCCCATAACGATCTGCAGATTTAACTCACCGATTTACTTTGCTGCGCTAACAGCGGGGATATAAGCAGCAAAATTAGTAACTTTCCCATAATGTTGACTCTTGAAATATTTTTGAACAACTGAAGTTCAGTGCTGAAGAGTCGACGAATTAAATACCTAACGGGATTTTTTCATTCTTAAAAATATACATAAAGTAAATATGTATATTTGTTATCAGTACTCAGAACTCAGAAATACTTTTGGGTTTTTATACCCTTGCAGAGGGTATTTTGTTTTTGTCACGAAGTTTGTAACGCATTGAAGGAGGCGTTTCCGACCACATAAAGTATATATATTCTTGATCAGCATCAACAGCCGAGTCGATATTTATTTATTTATTTATTAACGCAGACTAAGATCAGTCGCGAGTATTAACCAAAAATAAGTTTATAAATATAATTAAAATTAATATTAATAATTTTTACAAGGTGAATATATAAAAAAGAAAAAAAAAATTTATTTTAACTGAAAAGGCTTAAGAAAAAATTTAGTAATTTAGATTGATAAATTAATTAATAGTTAATAGTTAATCTGGGGTTAAAAAGTAATGAAAATGATCCAACATTTGTTGCGAGGATTGGGAAAACCCCAGAAAACCCCAACCAGATCAATAAAAATGTGTGCCAAAACTAACACGAAAGATCTCTGATTTAAAGTGACGTATGAATGGAAGGGATTCCAAACATACTGCCCATGGAAATCAGAGATTTAACGGAGTTGGCTGAAAAGTGAAGCTTTAAGTTGGAAAAGAGAGAGAAATGTATCAATTATTCTATAGTATTGATTGTAATTAGAGCATAGTACCCAAAAACGATTGTGCAAAGCGTAGTCAGTAGTGCATGTAGGAAGAAATAAAGGGATGTAGTACCTGGTTGCCCTGGTTGGAATGTTAAAATTAAGGCGTTCTAAGAGGGATGGGGAGCAGATATCGCCAATTATAAGTTTATGAAGAAAAATAACTCCAAGAACTCTCCTGCGATTAATAAGGGACGGAAGATCGAGGAGTAAGAGCCTGTTGGTGTAGGATGGAAGACGAAGGTTAGGGTCCCAATTGAGTCCGCGAAGTGCAAAGAGTAAAAACTGCTTCTGCACCGACTCAATTAAATCTTGAGTATGAGCATGTTGAGGAGACCAGACACGTGAACAATATTCAAGAATGGGCCGGACAAGGGATTTATATATATAGAAGTTTAGTGACGAAGGGATCATTAAATTCCTTAGACCAGCGTTTAATAAATCCAAGAGTGCCCTTGGCTTTATTAACAATTTTAAGGGTACATTGTCGATATAATAATGGGCTATGTAAGGAGTAACCCTGTTAAAAGTCATAAACAGGCATTTAGAGAAATTGAGGTGCAAGTGATTGGTTATGCACCAGTTGTGCATTGTGCTTAAATCATCTTGTAATAACGCATGATCCGAAGGGTTCTTATAAGATAATAATAATTTCACATCATCTGCATACATAAGTATGCGACAATGGGATAGCGAACAGGGAAGGTCGTTTATAAAAAGATTAAATTTACGATAGAAACAATTGGTGATTGAAACCAAATTAATGCAATATTCATGACTGCAAGGGTATTTAATCTTCGGCGAGCCGAAGATAACCGTTTATTCTTGTTCTTTATATTTTTTTTTGTGATGATAACAAAATATTCAATAGAATATAAAATAACAAGAAAGAAAAGTACAGTCGAGCACGCCCGACCGTATAATACTCTCTGCATTTTAGTACCGATTAAATTATTAAAATCGGTATCGAGATATTTCATTTCCATTAAAACACCGTGAAACTAAAACAATCTAAGCAAAGTCAAACGTCTGTTTGTATGCGACATTCGTTTGACATTATATGTATGTACATATGTGTGTATTCGGCGCGGCCAGCGTCTGCAGGCAGCGCTGCCGTCACGCAGGCAGCGAACATGTGCTTGTATGTTTCTATCTCGCTTGCACCCATACCTTGATATTGCGTTCAATTATCAATATTGTAACGCTTCTAGTTTTCTTGTTTATAGTCCGATTTCAATGCGTCTTCACTCACAAGCCATCACTAGAATTATACAATTACAATGGTGTACAATATGAACAAATGCCTTAAAACGGAACGAAAGTTGAATGGGGCGTGTCATCGAAAAAAAAACGATTCTTGAATTGACTGACTAAATATGTGATCGATTGACACCAAGCTCGAACTTGTATCTCTTACCATCTCTGAAATCTGTTTGTTCATACGGACAGACGGTCAGACGGACATGGCTATATCGACTCGGCTTGTGATGCTGATCAAGAATATATATACTTTATGGGGTCTGCCACGCCTTCTTCTGCCTGTTACATACTTTGCACAAACCCAATATACTCTTGCAGATAGTATAAAAATGCAGAGAGTATTATACGGTCGGGCGTGCTCGACTGTACTTTTCTTTCTTGGGTAGGAATGCTGTAATAAGACATTAGATAAGCTTGTATGTCATTTCTATCTGCCTATGTATGCCTAGTAAGTCAGTTCTTCTTATGCTTGCGTTGCTGAGTGGAACGTGTTGAAGATTCACGACCTTAGCCTTGACAACGAATCTCCTGGTCAACGATTACATCGACGGGCACTTGCTCTATCGCTTTCAGGAGCTCCGAGGTCAGCTTGCTTTTGTGCAGATTAAATTGCAGAGCACTCATCAGGGGTAACTGCTCAGCAACAGGCAGCATCAGCGCCTCGCCCCCTAAACAACTATGGGGAACAAAGCCTTCCGAAATTTCTCTACTTTACGTAGCCTCCTGACAAATTATTTAAAAACATACCTTTCGATTCCATACGCCTGTTTCACTATGTGAAGAATTTTCATATTCTAATATATTTACCTTCTGCATTCAATTTAAATGCTTTTCTTTAACAATTGGCAATCAAATTTGTTTTTTAGCAATAATTTATATGGTCAAACTCAACTATTATCCTAATGTAAGTTCTACTGCAATGTTTTTGACTTTGTACTCAATCAACTCAAAATACCGAAGGTGGAAAAGCACTCTGCTTCACAAATCATTTAGATTAGAGCTATTTACCATTTATACTATGCTCACTAATTTTGGTCCGGATCAGACAACTATAACATATAGCTCCCATAGGACAAATCGGTGGACAAAAGGCAATTTGTATGAAGACAGGTACTGTTACAAATCGGTCAAAAATTACTTATTTACATGGAATGGGTACCGTGTCTGCCACAGTCGACTGTAGCTTTCTTGTTACTCAATCCTGCGGATAATGAACAAATGATTTTCATGACAAATTACAAAATAAACTCAAATCGATCAGATCCATTTCAAGCACAACACAATACTCAATATCATTCATATATATATTCGATTTAATTGATACATTAGTCAGAAATTTCAAGTACTTTGAAGTATGCAGTCATTTATGTCACTTGGGAACAGCCTTTGGCTTGCGCCGCACGCCCCCGCGCTGATCTCCGTGCAGGTGTCCACCCGGAATCTGTTCCCGAAAGTGTGCCCATTCCTTCTGATAATAATGATACAAGGCGACCGGATCGTTTTGTGGATTCCTCAGTCTCTGCTTCGCCTGGCCTGGAACTTGAACAAAACAATACGAAAATAAATAATATACAAAGTGAAAATTTAAATTTAGTACCCATGGCAGTAGAAAGGCGGCCAGTGCTGCGAGGACGCGATGCTCTACGCAGCTTTGAACGGCTTGAGGAATGTTTTCGCCGTGCTGGTTCCGACTCATCGCTAGACGCAACTCTAGGCATGTGTTTTGGATGTTTGCTGCGAGTCTTACTACGACTGCGACGCTCCACAATGCGACTCTCTGCAGTGGCCTTCTTTGGGGCGTTGTCCAACGACAATGTGTTCTGCAGCAAGTAGGCCAGACTCAAGGTATCCGATCCTTTATCGCTGTTGCAACTAGAAGGGTTCTTGTTTCCCCCGGTCTTGCGTTCCACATCTTTCTGCTGTGCCTGCTCCAGAGGAGCATTCTCCTTGTCCTTTTCGCCTATTTTAGCACGTGAGCTGACGGTTTCGCGTTTATGCAGACTGCTGAAGTAATCCCCCTTGGAGCTGGTGGACGCCAAACGTTCATCATGTTTGATAAGCTTTCGGAGGTCTGAATTAGAAAAATCCAAATTAATATTTAGCACTTAAAAGATTTTTAAACGAGCATGGTATTTTAAGCCTTAACTAAAATGAAAAGCAATTTGATCATATAATTTAATTGCATGTTTAATGTTTCTCTTATTTTTTTGTTTTGTTTGTTTCTTTTTTTTACAATTGCTTTTGGTTTTTATTTACTTGTTTTAGTTATACATCATTATTAGCTTGAGCATCGTTTGTTAATCGTTTTCATTTCAAAATAAACTCAAAGAATCTTTAATATTTTGGATACTCGGGGCTACGGCAATTTAAAGGGTATGGAATTTGTCCTAAACTAAAATTAGACTAAGCTTATTGTTATATACGTATTTCTTTAATGATGTTTGCATTTCAAATTATGCTAATAACGTGTATGTATGTGTGTGTGTAAACAAGAGCTTTTTTCTATGTAAAGAATGAGAATGTATAATTTACAGCTAAGAAAACAGATAACTATGGATTGGATTGAATTGAATTGCAGTGGATTCAATTGAGTTTGGATGTGCATGTCTTCTTCCGACTGATCTTTACAGTTACAATTTACATTAAAACTAAACACATTGACTTATGATAATGATTATGACTGATAATAGCTGATGATAGAAATGTGCATGGTATGTATACTGAAAATGATCAGCGACGATATCGAAAACGACGAAATGGCGCACGGAGACGCCGGCATGTGACACGCACCTCCTTTTTGAGGAACTGCGATATGGCCAGAGATTTAACTGCTGCAGTTGCAGCTTCAGCGGCACAACTGCTTGCCGCTTTCCCATTGTTCGGCGGCGCGTACTTGCTTATGTCAAATTTACGCTTTGTTGGTGTTGTTAAATGCTGATGTTGGCAATGCTCCATTGAGTCACCGGCTTGCGTGTTGCTCAAGTCCATGTCAGTCTCCAGGCCATCAGAAGAGACCGTAAAGATATCAGAGTTGTCTCCCAGCTTCTCGCTCGGCGATATGCAACTTCCAAGACTGCAATTTAACTGAGGTGTTCGCCGTTGTTGATGATGTTGTTGGCTTCGAGGTTGTCGAGTGCTTGGCGTTGACGTAACCTTCATACAGTAACCATTATTCGCAGCATGCAGTGTTGAGAGTAATTTCTCCTTAGCTGGACTCTCTGCACTGATATGGTTTTTGGTGCTTGTGTCGAATGAAGAGCGTTCCCGCTTCAGAGGTGGCTCCTCATCGATTGGAGATCCCAACGGATCTTCCTGGTTCAATTGTTCATGAGATGTTTGCCCCTCGCCATATGCATCTTCGTAAACATCTTCATCCTCGTCTTCGTCCTCGTCGTCGTCCTCATCGTCATCTTGGTCGTCTTCTTCAATGTCTGCATCGGTGGCTTCTATTTCCGCCTCCTCATCATTCTGCTGTTGATCCACAGAATCAGCCATTGTTTCATCATCCTCATCATCGTCATCGCCTTGACTTTCCAAATCTGCACCTGCACCTGCTGCAGATGCAGCTGCATCCGCTGTCTCATCATCAACCGAATTGTCATCATCCTCATCATCATTGACGACCTGTTCATCCACATCCGTAGCTGGTGGTGTCATTACTGTATCTTCACGAGCTGTTTGCTCTTTATCAGCTACAGCAGAATTTCCAATCCCATGTCCATCGTCTTCGTTATCACCGTTACCATCATCATCGCCACCACCACCACCACCATCATCGGCACCATCCTGTTCTCTATTGATCTCCTTATCAGCCGTCGTTGTTGTTGTCGTCGTTTGTTCCTCCTCCGTTTCCAGCGGCTCGTGCTTAATGCCCTCTTCATGCTTTGACATTTCCAGATTCTCAAACACACCCAATCCTCGGAAATTAATGGGTTCATCGGGCAACGCTCTTGCCGCACGACGCCTCTGAACTCTGGGCCAACCAGTGCGATTCGATTTGAGAGTTTTGCGCTTTCGTTGGTAGCTGCTGAATAAGTTCAAGCGACTATTGCGACGGCATCCTGAACGGGCAGAGAATCCATCATCATCATCGCCACTGCCGCCGCTGTTGGCCAATAGATCGCAGAGATCAAACTCGCTGGTAAAACAGTTATCTGTAGGTGGTGGCGTCTGCACTTCCTCCTCTCGCAGATTCACATTGTTGGCTTCCTCCTCCTCGTCGACATTCAGATCATAGTCGCGTCCCGTCAGTTCCAGATATTTATCAATTTGCCAGGCAATGAGCATGGGATTCACATACTGCATGCTTGCATCAAGGGCTTTCAACGCACTGCTTTCCATCTCATATTCGAGTATACCCTTTTTACTGGGCAGCTTGCGTACTCCTGCCGCCAATGCCATTCCCGGTGGCTGCGACGGAGGCGGACGTGTCTTAATGGCAATTTGATGACGCTTCCGTTTGCCCAACAATATGTTAGTTGTGTTGTTCGCCGCTTCTCGCCGGCCAAACTTAATACGTCGAGAGTAGCTGACAGGAGGAGCTGGGGGAACAGCAGCATTTGGACGACGGCATCTAGTGGGTGTGGGTTCGATTGCTGGCGCTGCTGCTGCTGGCGTGGGTACATCATACTTGTTCTGACCACGTCGCATTCGTTTCACAGTCTCACTTATTTCGGTGGCAAATCGCAGCTCCTCAACGGGTGTCGCAGCCTGCGAACGCGTCTTGTGGGGAGTGCTCGTTGTCGTCTCTGGCTCCTGTTTGATTGGCTTCTTCACGCTAGACACTGCTGTCTGCTCCTCTGCCTCCGAGTTGGTCTTGCTCTGCGAATCCTGACGCTGTCTGATAATGCAACTAACCAATGCCAATGTGGATGCATGTTCTCGAGGGGATTTGCGTGGCGGCAAGTCCACAACTCTCGCCAGTTGTTTATTCCTCGAGGTAATGCTACTTTTCTGGCTATTGCTACAGCTGCTGCTGGTGCTGCTCTGCGTGGATGTGGCACGTACTCGTTCCACCAACTGTGAGCGTTCACTCAACGGCACAAAGTCTCGTTCCATTAGCTCGGGAGTGCTGGCCTTGCTATCACATTTGGCTATTGGCACGGCAATATTTAGTGCTTGATGTTGGTGTGGTTGCTGTGGCTGTGGCTGCTGTTGTTGCTCCTGTTGATAGCGTTGTAACAAATGCAACTTCTTGTGCTTGTACATGGAGGATGTTGTTGTGGTTGTCGTTGCTGCCGTCTGATTACTGTCCGATTGAGCAGCACTTTGTTCGAGTTCCACATCTACATCCCGCTGTTCCCGCTCCAGCTTTACAGGTTGTTTTATTTCTATACCACGCGATTGCAGCTGCTGCTGCTGCTGTTGTTGTTGGCAGAGAGTACAGTTGTGTGATTTTGTGCGCTCCATGGGAATCGGTCCCATTTCGTAGGGTAACTTGCGATACCGCGTCGTTCCATAGTAACTGTAATAGTGCTCCTCCCCAGCATCCTGTCTTTGGAATACATGGTGCCAGAGTTCAGACTTGGGTAGCTGTTCAAATACATAGCGCAACTTTTGCAATCTCTCGCTTTTACTGCAGTCAAACATGAGATCCGTAGTTGCCGTTGTTGTGCCCTTTGTTGATGACGGTGTTGTTGTACCCTTTGTTGTGGGTGTTCCTGCTCCCTTTGTTGCTGCTGGTGTCTGTTGCTTCCCCTGCTTGGCTTTGGGTGTCGTCAGCTTCTGACTCTTGGCAGTTTTTCGTAGTGGCGACTTCTTCTCCACTGTAAGCTCCTCGTTGGCGTTGATGGTAAGACGTGAGAGTCTTCTTGCCGCCCGTTCCTCACGAGTATCACTAACTCGATTTGTTGCTGTTCCAGGCATTGAGGATTTGTGCAATTTGGTGCTTGCCACATAATCTTCATCGCTGCCAGAAGAATAACTCGACTCATCATGCGTATCATCATCAGCATCTTCGTCTTTATCATCGTTTTCTTCAGCTGCTTCTGTCTTGGGTGCAACCTGTACCTGTGGTTGTCCCAGTGACTCTACTTCTGCCTGTTTATGTTCCTCTTCACGTTCCTGTTGCTTTTCCGTCTTTTTTCTAAGCGATTTTGTTGTTGGTGCTTGCTCCCCCATCCGATCCTCCAGTTTGCCACCGCGTCGCCTGCGCAGCTGCTGCAGTTGACTGCTAGTTGTTGCCGCTGTCACAATAGCTGTTGCCATACGACTGCTCTTACGGGTGGCCGTTGTCGTCGGCGTCGCCATCGTCGTGCTGGACGAGTTTGTTACCTGACGTGGCTTTACTAATTGCGATTGCATCTCCGGCTGGATGGGGGCGTTTGGAAAGCGCTGCTGTTGTCCGCTACCATTGCTGCTACTGCTTCCAGTAGACAGTTGGCGGAGTAGTTGGGTTTGTCCCGTTCCAGCAGCCACTCCCGCTTTACGTCTTCTGCCCACTGCAGCAGCACGTCCTTGCAGATTGGTGGCAGGAGTAGTAGCTGACGCTATCGCTGCCATTGCATCCAACTCGCTGGTGCTATCAATGCTGCCAGAGGATATACTATGATGCCCACGAACATCGGAAGTTGTCTGACGATCCATATCCGTTAACATTTCACTGCTGCTTCTTGTGGTCGTCGTACGAGGAAACATAAAGTTCTCTGCCTCACCATTGAGACGCTGTAGCTCGGATTGTCGCACCTTTTGGAATTTAACAATCAGCGACGGTGAATCGACTGCATTTCCCGGAGCAACAACATTTGTGGCACCTCGTCGGTTCCGTAGCGGTGTCGCTGTGGCATCGCTAGCTTCCACCACCTTGTAGAGTGATGAGGGTGGCAGCATGGCGCGTATCGGTGGCGACAATACTGAATTGTTCGTCTTGCGCCGCGATAAATTTGTGGGCGTGGCAGCTGTGGTTGTCGCATTGCTGGCAGTCTGATCCATACGCTGTAATTCCACCAGGCTCGTTGTTGACACCTTCTTGGTTGGCGAAGGAGTTAGAGTCTGACTTGGTAATGGCTGTTGCTGTGGATTACTTGGTGAATTTGGCATGGCCTGGAACTTTTCCGAAGAGTGCTTGCCCTTTGTGATCCTCTTGGATCTCTCGCGCAGCACAGGCGAGGGACGCTGTCGATTGTTGTTACTGTTGGTGTTATTGTTACCGCTGCTGTTATTTTGCTGGAGGGGATCAGCATCGCAAACGCTTTGATTGATTGTTTTCAGGGAGAGAGCAACAGCGTCATCGCTTAGAAGCTCATCCACTTCCATATCGCTATAGATCTCAGTGTCCCCGCACTTTGTGTCGTTGTCTTTCGCTTGATCTTTAAGTCGTTGCTGTTCCTGTTGCTCCTCGCGCTGCAGAAAACCGTTGACACTCGCCGATACTTGAATCAGTGTGTCCAAGCCAAGAAAGTTTGACGCGTTCTTGGCAAACAACTCGTGATCCTTGCTCTGCAAATGTATGGTTAATGTATCGTATTCAATTTTGCAAATCTCACAAACTCCACACTGCTTGTCGCTCGACTCCTTGAGCTCACGACAATGTGATCTTGGACTGTCTGGTGTTTGTATTGAAGCTTGTTTCTTGAACGCTTGCACAGTGGCGTGTTGCAGTGGCACTATGGGTGCCTGAGCCTGTGCCAGATCTTTGTTCTTATCCTTTTCCTTATCTTTATCCTGTTGACGCTGCGATGTCCGTGAACCAATCGACTTGCGTGTCATACTCTGCACATCCGCCTTGGCCTGCAAACGAAACGCTCCGTCGTCAATGCTTCTCAAATCCAATTTAGGCCACTCCTCTGGATGCTTCAGCAAATGATAATAAGGTCGATGGTTTCGCTTAATCGACTCGATCTTTATATAATTACCCTTCAATTGTATATTGGCTGCTGAGACCGTCTGTGACTGTGATCCTCCGTCGTTTCCAGCCTGTAGATATTGACGTAATTCAGTCTGAATACGTTGAAAGAAGCGTAGAGCGTACTCTGTCTGCCAAACAGTGTACGTTACTGATCCTATATGTTTACTGTTGTTGTGACAACGTTGTTGTTGCTGCTGCTGGTTACTAAGATTATGAACAATTGAATTTCGACTTGGAGGAGTTTGGATGGATTGTGCTTCGCGCACACGACTCAGAATCGTGTCTGCGCGCGTTTGGCGACTTTTACGTTGAAGGCCATTGCCATCCTCATTTAAAGATGCAGCGATAGGTGTATGCGGTGTATGTGGTGTATTCGGTGTTGCTGGTGTCAAAGGTGTTCCTGGCCTACTGCGACTATTTGGGTTACCTGCAGTGGCGATTTGGGATGACGATGAGGTCTTGTCCTTGTCGGTTATGAAATGGGTAATACTGTCGTCGAGAAAGAACTCAAGTGTGCCGCCAAGCGCTTTGATTTCAGACTCAATGCGTTTGGTGAGCTGATGATCGCAAATGTCCAAATAGAATTTGAAATAGCAAAGTGGACGTTTGCTCTTTATGACCTTTACTTTAGATCGCAGCTGCTGATGCTGCTGTTGTTTGGGTGGCTGCTGCTGCTGTTGATGATGTTGCTCTGGTTGTGGCTGATGCTGCTGCTGGGGATTTGCCCTTGTTGCTGCTGTTGAAAGTTTGCTTTTGATAGCACTTTGCTTATCCGAATGCGGTTGCATACCTTTAGACGCAAATAAGCTGTTGTGGTGCGGACCAAGAATTAGAGATAAACAGATTGAGAAAAAGAAAACGGTTAGTTTTGTTACAATTGCACTTAGCCTACTGACAGCAGACAAATCAACCAACCAGCAGCATCCAATCACAAATATTCACTTCGTATAAGAATATGCATTAGGTTATTGACTTTAGTTCTTGCATTTTATTTTGTTGAGTTGTTTCAAAGCATTTAATCAGTTGTAAACAAACAGTAAATTAAAAGAGTGAAATATTTGGCACAACACACAGAAAAAAATAAAAAGGTGGCAATATTTTCGCCTTCAGAAAGGCGTCTGCAGTGTTGCCAGACCGCTCTTTAAATGAACAAATATTTTTGTCAATAAAATCTTTTAACTTTAATAATTTTAAAATGAAAACTATAAAATCTAAAGTGTTAAACAAAATGTATAATAAATGTAAAAAATAGACAAAAGTACTAATTAAATAAGTGTTGCTGCCTATTACATACAGCTGTGAAATATCGATACTTTTTACGCTTGCTTTGCACATGTTCGTTCATTTGAGCCACTCGTTCGATAAGTTCGAGAGCAAAAAACAATAACAGACGTAGAAATATAGCTTTTAAATCAATTGACAGCGAGTGTGAGAGACAGACAACTTTATGACCAAGTCTCTTTTAACGAATTCATGGAAAATATAATTTGTTGCAACACAAAACGAGTTCACATTGTATGTTCGTACAAATCGTACATTGTTATGCTGAGCGTTACGAACTTACATTGCATGCGCAGCACATCGCACACACACAAACACATAGAATTGTATGTGTTTGTGCATATGTTTTTGAATAAATGTGTGTGCAGGGATGAATACAAGCCCAGTCAACAGAACAGCAATAACCACCACGAGTTTACGAGTCGTCGACCGTTTGGTTAACAGAATAAAGCGCACACATTGAAATATCATGTGTTATACGGATACATAAACATTTGCGTCTGTCCGTAGACATTAGCAGCTGCCTCTTAATTTAAAGATGTTACCACAATTTCAACAACTTTAAAGATTAGTAAGCAGATGATATATGCGCACAACATTTAAGCATGATGACCGAAATGTTGTTTTCATATTCACCACAAACCAGCGAACGGAATACAAAAACAATAAGCACCAAACAAAGTGGATGGCAAAATGGATAAAACAAAAAAATAACAAGAAAATACAAACGTAGAGAGCAAAGCAAAAACAACGAAACGCACAATATCAAAGCGCGCGCACACACAGATACAAACGTGCATTATACATATGTATGCATGTGTGTTCGTGCGTGTATGTTTGTAGATAAAACAATATTCGTGTGAAGTTGTAGATGGAGCTGCTGCCAGACGGCAAACGAATTCAATTTTGTATGTACGAGCATGCACATTTTACGAGTTTCGGCATTTATGTGTGTCTATGCCATGGAACCCGAAACATGTCCACAGATACACATAAGGTGTACCCACATGCACACACACACACAAACACTAACGTATAGTTTCCACAGCGGACAGAGCAGACTGCCATGAGCCCAGCGGCGGCCACAGTGTGGATTTGCTTTGCTCTAAAACGCCTGCAATTGAATGCGTCTGTCTGTATGTACGCCCATACATATAGATATATATATACGAGTACCCAATACGTACGTGTGCATGTGTATCAGTGTGTAACCTCAAGTACACAAAACGCTGTGGCAAAATTTTGTTCGTTATTTCTGTTATTTACAAATTGCGAGTAATACTCGTTTTTCTCATTTCTTACACACAGCTATGTACATGCCGTCGTCGACGTTGTCGTTGCTTGCTTTTCTCGTACTTATGGGGTAAAAAACAAAAAATGGTGACGAATCGTTCGTAAAATTTGTGCGAAAATAGAAATAAACTTGCTGTAAAACAAATAACTCTTTAAAATGCTTATTGCACACAAAAACCACTCACTCACACACACACACATACATATAAACGTATATGTATATATTTACACACAACATGCAATGGCGGGAACTGCTGCCTTAGGTTGGTTTCTTTATGTGGGAGACGGGGGGTCTTCTTACCTTTTAGAAATTCACGTAGTTGTTCGGCGGATATATTTCTATAACCCAATTCATTTAGGTGCTGGAGAATGGCCCGTGCATCCAATGGCAAATGTGACATTTTTTCAATGCAAGCATTTACTAATTTTTATAAAATTGTGTCTGTTGTATTGGTAAAAGACACACACACACACATTAACTCGTACGCAAAAGCTCACACACGACCAATACAAGTGCAATTTGAATTTCGTTTCTCCTTCTTTCTTTTGTTGTTGCTTAGTTTCTTTGCTGTTCACTTTCTGCCCGTGCTTCTTCTTCTTCTTGAACCCGCTTTGTGCTGCTGTTTGCTGCCGACAATCGAATTGACAAGCAAGAAAAATTTTCACTGTACCCTTTTTTTTCGAATTTGTCGCATACACAGCACGATTGTTGTATGTATTTCACGACTTATTTTCAATTCTAAAACTGTATATATTTCTGACGAATTGAATAACTTGCTGCTGCCGATGACAAGATGAGAACAGGACGGTTGAAAACGAGCGTCGTCGCGTCACCTTTTCGTTGTTTGTTATTGCTTTTCGATTTTTTCAGCTAATTGCGTGCCCGTACATTTTTAACGTTGGTTACGGACAGCTTGTTCTTTTTAATGAATGTGTATTCACAATATATTTTACATATTTGTCAATGTTTTTATAATAATATCCATCAAATTAAATGCACCAGTGTTCAACTCGCACAACACAACTCGCAATATAATAATTCTTATCGATACTTATGTGACCTAGCGATGGAATGTGCAGCATCGATAGCACTGTATGGAGTATCGATAATAATGTGTCGTGAATAATATTTTTTCATTCCTGGGTGAATAGTCGTTTTGTGAGCGTTTTCTTCTGCGCCTGCGTCCCTTGTTGTTTCTAATATTTGTACACACACTGTTTTTAACATGTTGCGCCATTGCAACTCGTCTATTTTGTGTCTTGTGCTAGTTTTAGGTGAGAATAAATTATAATAACAAAGTTTAAACAACCTTGTGAGGAAAATAACGTCTTCGGTATTGTTACTTTACGCAGCATCCAGTTGTCTCGTTCCCACTGTGCACAGTTACCGTCGACCAACAACAACATCGACAACGGAGGCATCACTAACGCCAAAGGAATATTTGGATAGCAAATCGGGTTTCTCAACATTTGGCATCATTGCCATAATCTTCACAATTATTGTTCTTTCTCTAGTATTCTACTATGGAATAATGTGTTACCCGTTCCTATGTCGCGAAGATAAGAAATATCGCTTCATGGACGTGTCATCCACCATCACGTCGGCCACATCGCGATCTATACAATCTATAGAAAATTATCCGGTGGATCAGAAACATCATCATCAACTTGCCTGAGTAAATTTGCCACTTTTCTACTCAAATCGAATAAATCGAGTTAGGTACTTAAAAAAAAAATAGAATTTAATATGCAACAAGTTAAGTGAACTAAACATTAGTGTTCGTATATACGTATACACAGTTGGTCAAATAATACTTTTGACAAAGACAAAAAATCACATTTTTAATTACGCACAGAAATTAAATTTTTCTAATCATTTTTATAATATAATTAATATATAAATTTTATACAAGAAATTATTCGTCCAACTGTGCGTGGCAATGACCAGAGCAGCTATTATCTGAAATGTTAATAATTACATAATTATTGTAGATTTAGTTTCTACACATATTCCCCATTTTTCTAATTTTTCGCTTTTATGTTTTAGTTAAATTTTGTGTCAAACTCCATTTTGAAGTTTTTGATTTACATCGTACAAAGGTACACATACACACGAACGCAATGTGTACCCAACAGTGTGGGTACGTGTATGTATGTGAAGCACTGTAGTTTTATGGGATCTTCCCAATTCATTACGCAGGTAGTTTTTTGTTCCGTTTCACTAAGCGGCCCTTAAAAACGAGTCGTTGACTTTCATCTAGTTTATTTGTATCTTATATCTGTGAAGAAAAATTGTATCTTCTGCTCACTGGTTGTTTATAGAAATACGGTATCACGTACTTAATTTTTAGACTACGTAAGTCCGTAACTGAATTTATAAATGATGCATTTAGTACATATTTACCGGTGTTGTGTAATGCCACCTGGTATGTCCCACATATTTTTAAATTTAAAATACGTTTGTGAGTATTGAACTTTTTATATTTTGTGAATTTTTACAACACGTTTAAATATACGACTTGCCACTCAATAGAGACTTCACTCAATTTAGCTTGAATCTGGTGGGTGTTAATAGCAAGCCTAAAATAAAAATGCGCTAAATAATCAATTTCTTCAGAATTGTTTTGATCATAAAACCCTCTAAAAAAGTGTATTTAAAGCTAGATTTATAGCTCAAGCATGCCATGCTAAATCTGGCCAAAAAGCGCTAAAATGTCAACACTGATGGTGTGGTTTTCATCATAGTTTATTTGCATACTCTATTTGATCGCAACGGATAGCGGAATAATCATCTAATACATAGTATTCAGATACACCAGCGACTTTAAGATTTAATTTGTTTTTGTTTATTGTATAAGTGGAAAATTGTAGCCTGTGCTGCAGTCTTAGTGGAAAATGTGTCCTCCTCTTGGCCCACCTTACAGCTCGTCCTTGACATCATCGTCCAAGTTAATATCACTCAGATCGTACTCCTCCTCGGTGGGCAGTTGTCCGTCCTTTCCGTCCCAGGGATCAACGCTTTGTATCGTTGGCTTCTTGGCACCGCGCACGGGAGCGGTGTGTCCACGACCGTACGAGATATCGCGCAAGAACTCATTGATGCCATCCATGGAGAAGGAACCCTTCAGAACGGAGAATTTCATTTTCTTAAAGTTGACCACAGCCATGGCGGGGTAGCCAAATCCGCCAACTTCCAGGGAATCTTCTAGAGCTGACTGCTGTCCGCCCTCGGACCAGGCCCAACCCCACTGCTTCTGCTTGAATTTCTCGCCCAAGGTACGCAACGTGTCCAGGAACTTGTTGCGACACTTGGCATTACAGTCCAGAATATGTGGAAGCACAGAGACTACGCATAGTGGTTTGCCCTCACAGGCGCTGTCAAAGCTCGACTCGTTTGTGATCTCTACCAGCTCTGGAGGTGGCACATTCGCAACGTGCTTGTCGCTGGCCCAACTAATTATGTCGGAGGCAGTTCGTCCACCGTCATATTCCTGGGCATCGCTGGATCGCTTCGAGCCGGCTGGGAAGAATTTAATGGTGGGATAACCGCGGACATTGTACTCAGCTGCCTTAGCCTGGTGGGCGGTGGCGTCCAGGGCACCCAGTTTGACCTTGCCCTTAAGTTCCTTGGCTGCCTTGGCCCACTCGGGCTCCAGATTCTTACAATGGCCACACCAAGGGGCAAAGAATTCCACCAGCCAAATGTCGTCAGAGTTGAGCACCAGCTTATCGAAGTTATCTTCCGTCAGTTCGATGACATCACCGCCAGAGCCAGAAGAGCTTCCTCCCCCACCGCTGCTTCCGCCTCCAAATGCGGCTTGCACCTTTTTCTTCGCCTCGGCTAAAGCCGCCTCCGCAATTGCTTTTGCCGTACGCTGTCCGCTGTAATCCGTGGGCGTCTTCTTGTTAGCGCCGAAAATTTTGATGGTTGGAAAGCCACGTACACCAAATTTGCTGCCCAGATCGTTGTGTTCATCTGCATTAACCGAACCCACTTTAATAACGCCCTTCAAGGCCTTAGCGAGTTTCTTGTATTCCGGCACTAGGGACTGACAATGTCCGCACCAGGGAGCAAAGAATTCCACAACCCAAATGGCATCGTCTTGGCCAACTTCGCGCTCAAAGTTGGAGGAGGTTAGCTCAACAACGCCATCTGACGGGGAGTAGAAAGCCCTAGCGCTGCCGCAGATCAGCACTAGCATCAAAATACTTGCTGCAATATTGCAATAAGAGGCGTATTGTTAACAGGTTGTATATGCATATACATTTGCAAAGGCTAACGATAACGCATATGTATGTATGCGAATGCATGTCAGCTATGTACGTGTACAAATAAAGATATTTAAAAACGCTTTATTCTTTGGTACTTACATGCGTGTAATAACTGCATCTTTGCTGCTTTGGTTAATCTCTTCTGTGCCGTCAAGACAATGTGGGACTTACGTGTCTCTCTAAATGTGTATCAACAATGCTTTATGCTTTATATACTGTTGTGCAAAAATGCCGACAAATTTTACACGTCACTTGCTATCGGCATTCTACATGTAGAACTCATGTGAATGACAAGTGTTTGCGTTTGTATGAGAATGTCAATTGGCACCAAAAACCGAAGCAACTCTGCATTAAAAAACCCAATATTATTATGGTCACCCTTATTTATTTCCCCAAATACGTTACGTTCATCTTTATATCGGTTTGTTCACCGGTATTAACCGATTTATTGAGTATATGGGAAATTGGGAACAAAGGAACAAACAGAAGAATGTCGAATTCCCAGCCGCAAAAAATTCATTTGGCGCAATTTGTAAAGGCATATTGTGCTTACAAAGATTTTTTATTTCAGATATAAATTCATAAATTATTATCTAAATAAAATAAATGTAATATTTGATATAAGAATATTATCCGAAAAAACCAAATTCAATACTATTACACGACTATTTAATTTATCTTTGTTCTCAATCTAAAATCAGAATGTGTGAATTTCCCCACAGAATTTCCCCTATATTCCAAAAATGTGTGCCCTAAAACTGATTAATACTACACAGAATATTTCTTGTAAGGCGTGAATTTTTAATATATATTTATCATATACAGAGCTTGGTTGTGTGAAATTTTATTCGTTGGTTCAGGCCCAGCACTGTTTTACTTATTTTGGTTAGTGACTAATTTCATGTGTCTGTCCAGTAGCAGCTTTTGTGTAATTTACTCCTGCGCTGCTCTCGCACCAATTAAGTGTCTAACAATCCAACCACTGCCCCATCCCCTTTTACGCCCGTTCCATCCCATCCCAGTCCAGCATCCGTGTAGTGTTATTGTCTGACATTGGTCTGCGTGGGCGAATGAGATAAAATATGTGGTCAATTTCACTTAATAGCGACTTAGTAATAGTGTTTGCAAGATTTATGTGACGTTAATATTGCGTGCGCCTTCTTCTTCTTCATCTTCTTCGCCTTCTTCTTTGTTATTGCCTGCGACTGTGATTTCATAGTGGGAATTTGCTACTCCTTTTCAGCCCAACACTTCGAGCAAAGTAAGGAATTATTTGTTTGTGCCAACGTGCGTTCGTAGCAACAGCTGAGTATGGAAATTGGGCAAATCACAGTCGAGCATTCTGAATGCTGCGCTTTTACTTTGGTTTTCTTTGTTTTGTTTGGCCCTGCGAAGGGTTAATTGAGAGTCGTTTGTTTTTTGTTGTTTGTTGTGCTTTTGCTTATTTTATGATTATTGAATTTTAATGCACATCGAATGCTCCACTGTCTTTTCAAATAAAGATTCAATGTCAAAAAGACATAAATTGCAGGGCTCACAGTGTGTGAGCCTCACACTAGCAGTGGGAGTAACCCTTTAGGCTGCTCATCCAGCCACACAAATGTAATCTTTATGCCACATTTGCGTTGCATTTTCCTCTAAGAGCCGAAAAGAAAAAAAAGTGGAGTAGAGCTCATCCGCACGTAATATACCCTGTGTTAACGCTTAACCACAAAAAATTGTCTGAAATGAGCATACAATTGACTTCCGCTCTCTTTTCTCTACATCCGCCTTTCTTCCTTCTAATTCTAATATAACTTTCATATTGATCGTGTTTGAAAATGTTCAGTCTTAATTAAAAAATGTGTTTTCCGACTTATTGGTCCTTTTGACTTCATCTTAAAGTCGATTAATTTTAAAGTCGACCAATTTTTTATCAATATACAGTGAAAGCTTGGTCAGACAGCCACTGTTCCAGTATTTTTGTCCGCCCAAGGGAGATGTCTGCCTAGGAGAATGGATTTTATATGGAAATTATGCAAAACTACCATAAAATTCGTCCGGCTAAGGGAGCTGTTCGCCTGAGGGAGCTGTAGAGCTTTCGCTGTACCTCTACTACACCCTAAGAAGTAGCTATAATAATTATTTGAGGAATATTTCCACTTCTTCTACCAGTTGCGTAACCTAGGCAAACCTCTAATACCCGCTGCACAGGGTATAATACGAAAACGTTGTATTTGAGGGAAATACGACAAGTGGGAATCGCTTTGGACCATAATCAAGGAGCTTTAACCAATACTACGTATGCCCAGCGGAACAATTTTTTTATTGATACGCATTTGTTCCAGGGGGTTGGCAGTGGGTGTGCTGGGAGAGTGAAGGGGAGGGTTGGGGGTGATATGTTCAAGAGGGTGAAATGTAGAGGGTGCGGACCCAGGATTAACCCCTAACAGCGAGTTGTCAAAACACCTCCTTTCGGATGCTAACACATCCAAATGCTACTGACGCGCTGCTGTCAATAGGCGGGTCACAATATTTTTTTTTTTTACACTTTTTCCTGTCTTCTGCTCGCTTTTTATCGCCAAATGCCATTTTGCGATGTGTCATATTTACCTTGCGGATTTGGCCATTATTCACTTGACGACGCTCCGTTCGAGTGCTTTTGCGGCTTAGTTTGGAGTTGATTTTTTGACACACTTCGCATTCATTTCACTATTTAAATATACCCAGTTGGCGCGGGTGTTATGAGTTTTTATAAATTTAAAAAACATTTTGAAACATCCCGTATTTTAAAGTGTCTAAAGTTCTATATTTTAATATTTTAGGTAACTACTTGAATAAATCTTTTTAAAAAAAGTTTTTAAACTTATGACTCGATACATTTTGTTACTGCAGGGAAACTACAAGTTGCGTAAACTTCATTTATTTTTTTTTAACATATACTTTTTCTTGTTTTGCAAATTTTGGTTTATCTATTTATCTATTTTTTATATCAGTGAGCTGTATTTTATGGGATTTACTTGGTCTGCTTCTGGTTCAAAGTGGAGTGACTATGACCCGAGTTGGGTTGGAGGAGGAGGATGTTTATTTGCCGGTCATACGCTATTGAAAATAAAGAAAACCTGGGGAAATGTTAAGATAAGAGTATCATTTGGTGGGGTTTCTGTTGAGAGGTATGTGATGAGACCAAGTACTGCTTGGTGAATGTAACAAAGAGTTAGTTTACTTTCCATTTATAGGTATAAATATTTATCAAACAAACCGAAATGCGGAACGTGATCAAACATAATTTAAGAAAAAGGTGCATACCAGTCATGCATACTTTCATGCATACATGTGTAGTAAAAGTAAAAGATTTGGCCAAACTATCGGCCTTACCAACTTGTAATTTTCTTATGAAATAAACTGCAAATAAAGTGAATTTTATGCAAAATATGTTTAATAAACACAATCAAGTTTCCGACGACTATCCTCAAAAAACAGGCCACATAAGGAGCCAGGGACAGGAGACGGGAAAGCTAAGAGCCAAGGGTGACAAGAATGACAGCAAATAACCGAAAAAGGACGAAAGGACCAAAGGACACAATGACATCAACGCCTGCAAGCTTTTTAATTGCCTTGGATAATGTGGTGTATATTTTTGGGCTCAGTCCCCTTGTCCCTGTCCCCGTGTGTGTGTGTGTGTGTGGGAGGGGAGTGTGTGGGTGGGTGGATTTTAGATGCCTGCGAAGATAATAAGATTGTAAACTAAGTATGAAACGGCTCCACTGAATTGGAGTGGTTAAGTAGTGTCGACGTCTTGGGTTTATAGCATATTTCAAATGTGTGTGTCCATGTGTGTTTGTGTGTGTGTGAGCTGTGTGTCCACGACATTTTCCTGTTGGTCCTCAACGCCTACACTGCACAGTGGTCAAATTCGATCAAGTCGGTTAAAAAAAAATGTTTAAAAAATTACAAAAGTTTATATCAATAATAAATTTGTTACCCAAAGACGAAAGAGTAAAACTAAAGTAAAGCGATAAATTCAAAAATAATTTGAAAAAATACAAAATTTAAAACAGGGTTAAGACCTAACTAGTAATAAAGGTTCGCTTGTTGATGCTGATCAAGAATATATATACTTTATGGGGTCGGAAACTCCTCTTTCTGCCTGTTACGAACATTCCGCTTCTGAAAAGTCTAATAGACCCATAAACTCTTTTTGGAATACAACTAATAATTTAACCTATAACAATATATAAAAGTATCAAAATAAAGAAATAACATATTATATAAATAAACAAAGTTAATAAAATTTATCCAAGACTTGCTGCGTGAGTTGTGAAAGTCCAGTAAAAATTTATTTACAATAGTTTACCAATAAAATTCAAGAGGATTAAAATTATATTCCGTTAAAGCTTCAGTTATTCAAAAATCGTAAAAATGTACCTTACTGAACACATGTGTAATGATATTTTCTAACACATTCGAAATATTTATAAAAAATACGAACCTAGTTGCCCACTGTGCGCTGTCTTCAATTTTCAATGTTGTCTTTTTAATGTCATTTCAGCTACTTTACAGCCAACAAGCTGTGTTTTAGCCAACACCAAAAAGCAGCTTGTGTCTACGACAATTTCAGAAAATGGCAACTCATTACAATTTGAATTGGGTAACTTTCTGCAGAACAAGGTCCCTTTACTTCACAATGTAATTTGAATGTTTATAAGATGAATTCACAGATTTATCTATGTGCGAGTGTGTGTGTAAGAAGTTACCTTAAGAGTCTGTCCTCTCTCTGTGATTCTCATTCTCAGCTTCTCTGCGAGTGGGACTTTTTTTGCTGACGTTTACTTGAAAATAATTTGATACTTTCAATTAAAGTTTTCAATGGCTTTTTACGAGAGTAGTGTGAGGTCCGAACAATAATTCCATTATAATTGGCTTTTAATAGTGTTTTAACGCAGATATTTTAAACGAAATTAATTTAGGGAGCACAGGTTTGATTCAAGAACAGTTATTTCTGCACCGAAAGAAAAGTTAAAGGGATTTGGAAGAACATAATTTATTAAACTGACAAGTTAGTTGTTTTAATTTAAGACTGTCTTATAGTGGTGGGAATTATTTGAATGATAATCAATTTTACATATTTATTTAATTTTGTTCCTCTAAAAAAATTTCTTTCTTCTTTAAAATGACGAGTTATATACTCAAATACTCCACTCGCTTTGCAAAGGAGGTTCAAAAAATTCCCATTAATAAATACGATTTTGTGAATTTTTGCCTAGTCTCAGCGAGCTAAAAATAATTTTTAACCAACGGTAAACAAAAAGAATAAAAATTGAATTTTTTATCAAAATATTTTGTTATGTTAAAGAACGTTTTCCGATTGCCCCCTCTCTTCCCTTCTCCAACCTTCACTTACTCCCTCTCTCTCTCGCTCCTCGCTTATTGGGTTTTTTACTTCTTCGCTTTGGTTGGTGTTTCGTCGATATTAAATAAAAACAAAAAGCGACAAAAAAAAGGGAAATTTTTTGCTGTTTTTTCTGTAGCTTTTTTCATGTACCTGTGTGTGTGTGGGTGAGTGTGTGTGTGCGTGGCAAGTGGTGAGATAATTTTGTTGCTTTTTTCTTTTGTCGTGTGACTCGCGGTAGGTCGACAATTTTCATTTTCCAGTTTTTCCCACTGAATATTTTTCATCGCAAAATCAGCTTAGGGGCTCGTTATCCTCCATCGTTCATTTATGTAATTTTTAATTAATTTTTCAGCAGCAGCAAATCGAAACAAAAGGAAAACAAATTAATATAAGAAAAATGGTGTAAGTATAGGAAAGCCAGAGCAAGAAGGGGGAGGGGGAGGGGCTGGGGGCAGGAACTGATTCCCTGGACTGCCAACAACATTCGCACGCTTTTGGCTATTTGTGGGTAACGTGGCCCAATTTGCTCCCAACCTTTTCAACATTAATGAGCAGACAAAAAAGTTGATGCCTTCTACTTGGACTGGCCCCAAAGGGTTTGGGTATTTGAAGGCTTACTATTTAATTATTTTCGCTTCTTATGCACATACTCATATTAAAATAATAAACAAAAAAAGAAATAAGAAAGAAACAAAGAAATAAAAGAAGGAACACCAGTAAAAGCGCACAAAGCGATAATTGATTTTGTTTTTTATTTCATTTTATTTTTTGAAGTTTCTCTTAGAGCAAGTGCTCAGCATCTTGGGTGGGAGTGGAATCCTTTAACCCCTTTCTTTCATGGACTAAAACTCGCTCCTTTTATGCTTAATTAAATATTCATCAAACACACAATGGAAAACTTTTAAATACTCATCAAGTTGTGGCTGCGTCTTTTAAGCTACACACGACGAGTTTTCCGACTCTGATTCGTGGCTATGTTTGTCTGGCTGTCCCCTTCCTCCCTCTGCTTATAAGGATACATATGCACATGTTCCTTCCATATATTCCCGCTTGGCAAGTCGTCTTTAATCAATAACAACAAATCACCGTTTACTTTGTATTTTAAATCCAAACTTGCCCTTTGTTTTTACACGCACTCATATGCCTGCAATTCCCTTATGGGACATTAAAATCTCGTTTACCCACAGTAAACTATAAACCCAAGTCCAGAATCTCAACCCTTCTCTGTTTGCCGACTGCCAGAGCCAACCAACAGTGAGTTTAATAAGCTCAACTACTTTCCAAGCAGCACTACAGATCTTAAAGGTGTGAATCAGTGATGTCAGAACTGCTTAGGCTCGAAATAGCTAGAGAAAACTGGGGGGAAACTAGAGAAATACTTAGGGAAAACTTCAGTCAAGCGTACCATTTATAAAATGCTCTGTATATCGATCCATTTTTGACTGATTAATGTAGTTTCCTTAGTAATTCAGGGTTTGTAAAAATAGGCACCAACATTAGCAAAACGCTAAAAAAATGGTAGAAAATTCTCGGACTGATTTCGGCTAGTAAAGTTATACTATGTGTATAATTGAAGGCTACCCTATTGGAAATTTATTCAGTAGTACCAAAACTGTGTACAGCTGAACTACAGAATTAGTAAAGAGTTAGGTACTACATCCCTCGTTCAATGAAAAATTCTCAGTAAGAATTTTACGTTTTACAAGTAAGAATTCCCCGCTGCTCTGGTCAGCGAGCAATTCACACTTTTCTAATATTTTTTTAAAGTTTGCGCTGCTGGTTTTGCTGCTCCGAACTTTTTGACGCCTAGAAAAAAATTCCTTGTGTGAGAAGTCTCTAGAACGAGGTAGCGGCGTTCTCACACAAAAGTGCTACAGCACGACGGAACGATCTGTTGGTTTAGATCAATTTCCTAGTGACTTTGGTGGACATGCCCACGTGAAAACGAAGTTAGGCAGTCTGTAGTTGGGACTACATCTGTGTGAGTTATTCGCACGAAAAATGTGAAATTCTCGTGCAAATTCTCTTAATGGGTATTGTTAAGTAAATCGTACTCCTCCCTACCTCCTGTAGGTGTAAATTTTGAACACTTAGAACGAATTTCTTGTCATACTAAATATTATATGTGTTAGATTTAGAGAAAGCTACACTGATAGCGTTTATGGCAGTACCTTTACGATAAAAAGTAATTTTATTTATCAACAGTTTTCGCAGAAAATTATTAAAAAATTTTAGTCACATCCGCTATAATCTGTTTCTCTTTTTAATCAGAGACAGTTGGTTTTAATGAAATTTAATTAAATTTAATTCTTTACTTTTTGTATTATAGACAAAATTAATGATTTATAAAAATTTAGCTGTAAATATACTAAAAGGTGCGAACCAGACACGAGTGTGAAAAGCAAATGTTTGTAAATCTATAAAAAAGTAAATAAAAATTTAACTTTTCGGAAAAAGAGATTCCACTTGAAGTATTCTTCATCTACACTTAAGATAATTCAATAAAACTCTTGCAACCCCAAATAAACTCAGTTGTTAATTGATTTTTGTGTCTCGCTCTAAACGAGTTGTTGGCTAAAAGCCTTTAGGCCAACAGTTGACGATGCGTTCGCTGGCTCAAATGCAATTAACCAGCCGTAACGCCTACACATTAGAGTCAAACGCTAGGAATGCCAAAATTAGGCAAACGAAGCCTTTTTGATGTCACTTGGCTAATCAGACATTTGGGGACATGTGAGGACTAGGGTACAAAAACATGTGTACCACGAGGAAGCACCGAGCGATACATCAAACGGTGCTGTCGTCATACGTGAAATATTTGAAATATGATAAACATATCACAAGTTATCCGGGGTCTAACAGCAATTATTGAAATGGAATGTTTTAATGAATTTACGTGTGTGCAGAGTGCTAAAAAAGGGTGAACAATACAATTAGAAGTCCTCTCTTTTTACTCCATAAACGACAAAAATACAAACCAAAATAGAAGTTCTTTTCACTACTTTAAATAGATCGCTTCGAATCTTAAGGTAGGTCGTTGAACTGAATTATGAATTTTGGGGTTACTTTTTTCGTGGGATTTATTTTGGTAGTACTTGGATTAATATTAGAAATACACTGTAAAAAACAATCGGGACTTGCTCTAAAAGATTTCCAATAATTCGTTGAACGGAGTTATGAATTTTGGGGTAACTTTTTTGGTTGGATTTATTTTGGTAGTACTTGGATTAATATTAGAACTACACTGCTAAAATCAAACGAGTCTAAACGAGTCTCAAAAAGATTCCAAATCATTTTGCATTTGAAATTCGTATTACGTAACTCTAGTTTCCAGGGAGGAAGTAAGTAATTGCTAAATGACCGAGAACTTGAACTGTTTTGTTAATCGACCAGATACGATACAGATAGAGAATACGCCTTGACAGTCGCTTTTGTTCCTCCGAAGGTTGGAAACCGCATAGAAATGAGGAAAACTTTGTTCTATTGGAATTATTCTTTTCACTGGAAATACTTGACGCTATCTGCATATTAAGTGCATATCTGAAATATTTAATGAGTTCTGTTTCATTACATGATTTCATAAAACTTGCTGGCTTAATACGGAACCTCTAAAATTAATTTACAACTTTGTTCTGCGAGTGTAGACGTTGAGAGCTCGAAGCTTTAAAAATAAATCAACATTGAGGAATGAGTGATCAGCAATCAGCGATATCTGTCTATTGTCTATTTGTAGTCTGGAGCAGAGCTATATAAGCTGTGGACTCGTACACCCGATTTCAGTAGACAGCATGAATCAGGCGTCGTTATATCAGCGTGCCAACCAGGTGCAGCGCCATGACGCCCAACTCATATTAGATGAGTATTCCTCCATACTCCAGTGGCGCTCCGATGGCCAGGACACGCTCTTGGATGTGGGTTCCGGATCGGGCGATGTCCTCATGGACTTTGTATATCCCTTGCTGCCCAAGAGCTATGAGCAGATCGTGGGCACCGATATCTCCAGCAAGATGGTCGCATATGCCAACAAATGTTATCAGCGCTTTGGGCGGACGGAGTTTCAGGTACTAGACATTGGATGTGAACAGTTACCGGCTGAGCTCAAAGGACGTTTTGACCACGTGACCTCATTCTATTGCCTGCACTGGGTGCAGAATCTTCGGGTGGCCCTGAAAAACATTTATGAAATGCTACGCAGTGAAGGCGGTGACTGTTTGCTCGTCTTCCTGGCCACAAATGCCGTCTATGAGGTGTATAAAGTACTGCACTCCAATCCGAAATGGGCTGCTTATATGCAGGATGTTGATGACTTTATCTCGCCACTACATTACAGTCCTGATCCTGCGGAGAAATTTACTCAACTCTTGAACGAAGCCGGCTTTGACTACAAAAACGTGGATGTGAGGAGTAAGGTCTTTGTCTACGAAGGCATTCATACACTAAAAGGTAAGTGGAATATATTTAAAAAGTTATTTATTTTATCTTTTATTGACTGTGCTAATTCCTTAGATAATGTGAAAGCGATTTGTCCTTTCTTGGAGCGCATGCCGGAGAAGCTACACGATGAATTCCTCAGTGATTTCGTAGACGTTGTCATCTCCATGGACCTAGAGGAGAACCAGAAGTGCAATATCGATAAGGAAGTGTGGCAACAGCGCTTCAAATCGCCCTATAAACTGGTTGTGGCCTATGCTCGCAAGTCCTCCGATTTGCTAGGTAATGTGCTCAGTGATATGTCCAGTAAAAAGAGCTTTAAAGGTGTCTCATAGAAAATCCAAGTTAAAGATGGTTGAAAGGACACCAAAGCCCATAAATGAATACTAATAGATTTAGTTTAATATAAAGAGTGCAAAATATAAATAAATACAAAAAAAATGGTTGGTTTCTAAATGAATGAATCAGTTGCCAGTTTGGAGTGCATTTGATTACAATAATGAATTCCTCAGTGATTTCGTAGACGTTGTCATCTCCATGGACCTAGAGGAGAACATGAAGTGCAATATCCATAAAGAAGTATGGCAACAGCGGTTCAAATCCCTATATAAACTGGTAGTGGCCTATGCTCGCAAGTCCTCCGATTTGTTGGGTAATGTGCTCAGTGATATGTCCAGTAAAAAGAGCTTTAAAGGTGTCTCTTAGAAAATGCAAGTTAAAGTTTGATTAAAGGACACCAAAGCCCATAAATGAGTACTAATAGATATAGTTTAGTATTAAAAGTGCAAAATATAAATAAATACAAAAAAAAAGGTTGGTTTCTAAGCGAATGAATCAGTTTCCAGTTTTGAGTGCATTTGATTACAATAATGAATTCCTCAGTGATATTGTAGATGTTCTCATCTCCATGAAGCTAGAGGTGTGAGGTAATGTGCTCAGTGATATTTCCAGTAAAAAGAGCTTTAAAAGTGTCTCATAGGAAAAAAAAGTTTAAAATTTATGAATGGACACGAAAGCCCATAAATGAATACAAATAGATACATGTAGTTTAAAAAATGGTTGGTTTCTAAGCGAATGAATCAGTTTCCAGTTTTGACTGCATTTGACAGATTTCTGCTGCGTTTGACAGCACTAATTATTGGAAAAGAATTCCAAAAGTCCCAATAGAGTGGCAATAGAAATAACATATAACTTTGACAGACCCAAGAGACGTGTGTGGCTGCCAATCAAAGGGTTGAAATTTGTTACTCTGTTACTCCTGGGTTATTATATTATATGCTGGATTTAGCAGTTATAATTATGCGCTGAACGCTGAACCCCAAAAAACAATTTTAATTGTTTTTCGGTTCAGAAATGTACGACATACTCGAATGTTGTCGGTGGAATTTTCGAATGAGTTATTAACGCGACGACGGCGACGACGACGACGACGACGACGACGACGACGACGACGACGAAGGAGAAATGTTGATCCACCAAATGCGCATCATGTCATTTATCATGGGAGGGTGGAGGCGTGAGGCAATAACAACAACAGCATCGACAAGGACTCGCCTCAGACATTTAGAGTTTAGAGTTGCCAAGTTTAACAGATTTACAGAACTCCGGTTTGCTCCTGCTGCGGTGGTGGCTGGGTTAGGAGTAGTAAATGTTTGTCTTAATCTTTGATTTTTGTTGCTTTTCTCTTCTGGCAAATGTAAACGACAGGAATTAATTTAGACAAATGATTTCTCAAGTGGAGAGCTTCAGTTTGAGGTTCAGTTTTTAGACGATTTGCCGGCTGTCAGTCAAAGCCCCCAAAACGCTATTTGATTTCTGGGCTGTGCGAGGCGTTTGGGCGTGGCATGCGATTTGTGCTACAAATCCTCCCGTTCCAGTCCCTGTCCCCCACTCTTCGAACCCCACTCAAAATTGTTTTCGCAAACACAACAAAATTTTCGTATTGAAATTTGATTTATTTGTTAATTTGTTTGTAATGAATTTTCCGTTTACTTCGCTGCGTGCACGGCCCAAGAGCCTTAGGGATTTGCTGGAGTTTTCCAAGAGGGAGAGAGGGGGAGAGAGAGGCAAAAGCAGCTAAATCGTAGCTGGGCGTCCTTTAATTGCCCCAAAGACTGTGCCTGGCACTTGCTTTTTCTTGCATCATTTGCTCGGCTAATTTCTTAGGTTTCAAGATGAATTACTGTGTTCCCCTCAACAGCGACATTTTTGTGCTCTGATTTGGAAATAACAATTGAAAGTTTGCATTCTAAAACCCCAGATCCCTTTGTTTGTGCACTTCAAAATTACCAATATCATGTCTATTATTTGCAATTAATGTGAGTTAATCAAATGGTTTTAAACATGCCCAATTTACTTTTAATTTAAAACCGTTTTAGAGCAAATAATTAAAGTACCTAATTTCAAATGTGAGTGAACTTATTCATTAAAATTATTCATATTCATATCAATAGAATTCTTAACCGGGAATTGACATGTCAAATTTAATGCTGAAAAGAATTGTGTTCCTGGAAAAAAATATACAAATTTAACACTTGTTTCTATATTTCTGGTATTAATATTCATTTCCGCACAATCTTTTAATTTGTTATAAAGCTAAAAATAATTTGAATCTTAGATTAATGGTCAAGATTTGTTTGTCGGGGTCCGAGCGCTAACAATCACTTTACTGGGTGTTGCTGGACCACTCTAATGTACTGACACGTAAGTAACCCCACATCCATAAAAAAAAAAAAAAAAAAAAAAAACATAAAATTTTCATCAAAATTATTGATGAACTTTATTAAAACACTCATCGTAAAAAATATTCAAAATAAAATTAATATAAATATATATATTTAAATTACAAATTACGATTTTCTACTTAATCGTTTTAAATTTAGACTAAGTGATTTAAAATTCAAAAATATATTATTTTTATACCCATGCATAGGGTATATTGTTTTCGTCACGAAGTTTGTAACGATATAGCCATGTCAGTCTGTATGTCCGTCTGTTTCTATGCGAACTAGTCTCTCAGTTTTTATGCTATCTTAATGAAACTTGGTACAGATGTGATTTGAAAAAGTCGGACAGATCGGACCACTATATCGTATAGCTCCCATAGGAACAATCGGTTGACCGACGAAATTCACGGAGAATCAATTTCTAATCGTGTCCCATCTGTTGACCAAATTTCATCTAAATCGGACTTCTATATCATATAGCTACCATAGATATAATTGGTGATTGAAACCAAATTAACGAAATATTCATGACTGCAAGGGTATTTAATCTTCGGCGAGCCGAAGATAACCGTTTTTTCTTGTTTTATTATTACTTATTATTATAATTATTTATTTTTATGATGCTAAATAAAATACTTTTTTAAGGAGTGCCCTCTAGAATTTTATTGTAATGATTCGGTTTAGCCAACAAAGTTACCATCTACTAATATTTATTTATTTTACTTTTTTTGTTCAACTGAAATTGTTGGAATTGCTGAGGCGTAGCCGTAAACAAACAACTGAATGACGGATCCAATGTGGGTGCCACTGTGTGCACATCTGAGTGTGTGTCCGAGTGTGTACGTATGTGTGTGTGTGAATGCTCATATGTTTGCATTCGAGTTTCTTTTGGGGGCGTGTGTATGTCAAAGTACAAACAATTATACAAAGAACAGTGAAATTGGCGTGTCTTGGCTAGGGATGGGCGTGGTCTTGGTTTCTAGAGCCGGCACGAAATGATCCGACTGTTCATAAAAAGTGTATAACATACTAACTGTAGTTTTTGTATTTTAAATATTTATTTAGTTCTAATTAATTTAGCAGTATAGTTCAGTAATTAATTGTCTATTTCTTTCACTATTCACAATGTAGTTTTTATTCTAGCACAAACTTTATGTATGTATCTTTTCTTTCTCGACTTCATTTTAAAGCTTCTGCTCGTGTTCAAAATTCGCTCTGCACTGCCTCGTTTTCATTCTCCTCATCTTCTTCCTCATTATGTCTATACTCTTATACTTATGCTTATACTTATACTTATATTCTAACAGCTGATTGTGTGATGCCTGGCCTACTACATAACTATTGGAACGTTATAATTAATCCATGACAGAGAAAGTATTTCAATACGTATTTCATATTATTCATAAAATATCTAAAGAAAAGAGCAAAGATATATAGTAAAATTCCAAATTAAATTTATTGGTCTATTTTTTCAGTTACTCCCTTTTAAGCATGCAAAAGGGCTTTCAATCGTTTTGTCTTTCGAATAATTATCTAAGCGAGTATGTTAGACACGAGGCCACTACACTACACGACACGATATCGCACGAGCCTTGTCCATCTCTAGTTTCTACTCACCGAGGGTTTGTCTGACATTTGTTGACGTTTCTGTTGACCCGGTGTGGTGTTTATTTTGACATTTTGATTGCGTACCATATGCAAATGGCTATTGACCAGAGTGTGGTCACAGTCAGTGTGTCTGTCTGGCTTTTAAATGCCCACAAAATGGTTGAACAATCAAGTTCGTGTCCACTCCAAAACAGAAGTAAAAATACTGGTATAATTTCTCTGTTCTTTGTAATGTTTAATATACTTTTTCCCCTCTTTCCAAACATTTACCTGCATGTCCTTTGAGATAATTTGCAGTTCACGTTCTAAATAAGAATTTTAATAAATTATCTTGCAAAATGACAAAATGTTAAGCAGACGGTGCTGCTATCTCTTTTGAGGGGATGTTAATAATTTTGTCAGAGAGTAATTTAACGCCACGCCCGTTTCGGCCGCACTTATGAATTTTTTAACGCATTTTCCTTTATAAAATGCAAAAAAATGTGTTTCTGGCCCAGCTAATTATGCGCAACGTATAGAGGCTCAACCGGCTCTAACCCTGGCCCTGGGGATAGCCAAGTTAATCCTTTTTCATTTCTGGCCACTTCATTACGTTTGCTTTGCCCGGCTTTTTGGTTTATTTTAATTTCATTTTCTGATTTAACTTTACACCTGCTGGCCGGGTTAAAAGACGCACCTTTTCGGGGAGAGATTCCCAACGAAAACAATACCATGAAAGTGGAATACTAAAGGACTGTTTTGGGCGATCAACGCACTGACTGCACTTCAATTAAAAATCCGAATTCTAGTCCAAGGCACTTAAGTGCTTTTTCCTCCTTTTATTTTCCAAGGTGTGGGAATATTTTTCTTTTGCTCACAAATAATTTGAAACATTTTTGATGACGTCAACGGGCTCAATGTGAGATGTGAGATGGGACCAAAGGGACACTCCAGTAATACGAGTGTATGAAGACTTCTTTTGCGGCAAGAGGTATGCCGGGTCAACGGGTTACATTCGGTCGGTTGTCCTGCTTCGGAAGGACTGGAAGTGGAAAGGACTCGTAACACTTTGCAGCGAAAATCTTCGTGTAATCGGATAAGGTAATTGGAGGCTTTGTCTAGACATTAAGTGTACATAGTAAATTTGTTTTTCAAGTTGTTGGAATTGTGAGGGAGTGCGGTCAATGGGTTTGATGTGCGACAACTGTGCACAGTGGTTATAATTGTTGAAAATCATTTTTAAGTTTTCCTACTTGAATTTTGATCAAGTTTGCTCAAGTTTAAACAAAACTTTCGACCACTTCTAAGCGTTATTAACTTACCAACTATTACCAGACAGTAGTGAAAATCATATTTAAAGCTACAGTGTCCATTTGGAAACAGTCACAAGACTTACTTCCCTCAGAGTTGGCAGAGAAACCCTTTTCGATATGGCAGCTGAAAAGTTTTGGGCAACACATGTTTGAAGGTGCAGGTACAGGTAAAGGTTCAGGTGGCAGAATCCTTTTTCGTTAGAGCAACGACAACAACTGTGGCTTTTAATAAATCGATTTAAATTTCTGATCATATTTTCATCCCTAGAGAAATTTAATAGTTTTTTAGCAATAACATTTTATGTGGCCATACGCTTGTCGTGCGCTTTGGGCCAACCGAAATGCTGCAAAACTGCCAGCACAGAGCCAACTAAAATAATAATAGCAACAAAGTTGCGACTACAACAACAACAACGGCAACAGCAACAACTACAACTACAGCTCTTCCACAGCTCTTTGGTGGTTCAAGTCCAAACAAAGAAATTGTAAAGTTTACGGGTCACACGGTGCATGCTCCCAGGACTCCAGTGGAGAGCACGAAGTGACTCGAATGACGTTGCAGCTTCCTCAGCACATGGCAATAAAACTGCTTCAGCCCATAAGTATGCTACAGTTTTCGTATAGTTCGCCCCTTCCCTCTCCCACAACCAACAAGGAGCTCTGTGCTCTGCACACAGCAAGCATATCATAATTAATGCAAAGCTAGCAAATGTATGCAACACCTGCGGTTTGTTCTAAAACGACCACAAACGTTCCCATAGTCCTTCTGTTCTGTTGCATGGCTTTGGGTTTGGTTTGGTTCCCGTTCACGTAAACGTAAACGTTCAGTGGTGTGTTTTGGTTATTGAAATTATTTGCCAAGTCGCTGACATTTTATGTTTATTTAATTGCAGCCTAAAAGCAGGCAACAATTTAGCTAGCACACGTTCTCAGCGTGCGGGCTTGGGGCTATTTCCGACTGCTGTTCGACCGTTTGGCCGTTCGCTTGTCCGTCTGGCAAACTCTAATCGAATTTCAGTTTTATATCAATTTGGCATTCAATACGCTTCACTTTTCGATTTCAATACTTTGCCGTAGGCTAACAATTTTGTGGCATATTATTGTGGTCAAGTGCGCATATGTCCCAAAAGCAGGAGTTTGAACTTGTGCACAGAGTGAACGCAGTTTCAACGACTAGATTGATAAAAATACTTAATTTAACACTGTGTTTCAAAAACTAAACTTAACTGAATACGTTAGTTTTAAATGTTTAACTTTTACCTTACTTTTTTCCTTATATTAAATTTATTTAATTCTAAAAGTAATTTACACAGTTTTGTTTCACTTCAGATCAAAACTGAATGTTATAGACTTTTTGTATTTAGCCATAAAAGAGCTATAAGGATAATACCATTCGAAGCACAGCCCTTGGTAGGTCTCTGTTGACATAGTTTTCTGTCTCGGCTCATCAGCATGCAATTGTGGTTACACTTTTTTGTTGTTTACCACATATTCAATTTGAATTGCAATTATCCAGTTAGTACTCGTATTGTCAATGTCAATTGTTTTTAAGCATTACTTTGAAGCTGCAATCAGTCAGTTAATTAATGGTCTCTTCTCTCTCTTTAGTTGGCAAATGAGTTGCTTTTTCTGCAAAATATACTTGTCAGCAGAGGGTAGTACCCATTGGTTGGATATAGAGACATTGAGTTGTTAACTTTTACATGATAATTACATATGAAACAGCTGACACATACGAGGGTAACTCGATAAGACAGACTGACTCGAATAGAACCTGTCAGGAATAACATCTAAATGAAAAACGTATTTCAAAAAACTGTTCAACTGACTTGGGGTGAAAAGATGACTGGTAAAAAAAAGGTTTACTTCTATTTTGATGTTCTGCAATTGAATTGAGTGCAAAACTGTTCTAATTTCTTAAAGATTACCAAATGGACTTAATTAGGGGAAGTACAGAAAGTACCCGTAGTGACAGTATCACGACCTGCCCCTGCAGTTACTTGATAAACTCAATTAGATTCACAACGAACAAGTGTCCAATCTAACTTTGACCATCAGTGAATTCCAAGCTTTCACCAAGTGTCAGCGTCGGGAAAGGTCAGCAAAAATAATAAATGTTTGGGCACATTAAATAAATGATTATTACTCCCACTCATTCCTTGGGCTCCTCTGACTCTGAGCAGAAATTTATTTTATTTGCCAAGACAAGTCCAGAGCAGTTATCATGGCTAACACAGTCTGTGCTGGCGGTAAATGCGAAATGGCCGAAATAAAAATTATCAACGTGTTTCCTTCGTTGGGAGAATAAAACTCTCTTCATACTCGTATGTATGACAAAGTTATGATTACTTCGCACGGGACTGGACTGGAGTTGATACATAAAAACTGATTGGTCCAGTTGATTAGGTTATTTTCAGTACATGATTTTCGATTTTTATGCGAAAGACAGTCAGTCGCATAAAGCGATATAAATTCGTATATTTCTGTGTTTATTGTTCAGCGATTTATGATCTTATGTTACACTCGATGCGTCCATAAATAATACGAACGTTGCTCGTATTTATGTATGTGTTTGGAACTCTCTTGCAACCCTCGCATCGCAGCCGAACCATAATTAAAATAATAATTTTCACGAAAAACTTAAGACCTTGTAATTATAATTGTCAGTTTATGTAGCCCAGCCGCGATTCAACCCAGATTCAACCCCAGATGAAGGGCTAGAACCCCCCCGGCGGGACGGCAGAGGGAGTGGCGGAGGGGGAGGTGAAGGGAAGAAGGGTAGTCTCTCATTAAACATAATTTTTGTGTAAACAAAAGCAAGCGTAACTTGAGAACAAAATCGATGCGACGTCTGCCAAAATTGGATGGTGAGGAAATAATTATGAGGAGCGTTTGCTTTTACGCCTTCAAATGGCTACCCAAAAAAGGACAATGGGAAAAGCTTCAAGGAGGCAACAAGCTTGTGATTTTCCTTTTTCAAATTTAACATAGTTTTATAAATAATTTCCATGTTAATTATGCAGTGGTTACAATTGTCTTAAGAAACTTATATACACTCATTGTGTCGATGAATTGACAGTGCATTAAAACACTGAATTTAATTAAAGTTTGCAGAACTTTTATCTAAGCTTCTCTCATATAAAACAGATTCCGTAATTAAAGAAATACTTTGTTTGTTTTAAGCTTAGATGAAAAATGCTCCAGCTACAGAAGGTATGCGGTTGGAGGAAGCATTGATAACCGAACAAAAGAACAAAATTTTATTAGCTTATAGACTAAAAAGAAAGAAATATTTCCAAATCATTGATTGCCATTCTTCTTGGGGCCCTTATGTTTGCATATGCTTGTACAAAAAATGGATAGCAAAATATTTAAGCGGTTGATGTGTGTGTGTGGGTGTGTGTGTGTGTGGATGAGTGAGGCATGCGACGCACTCATCTCGTAGTCTATGAAATAATGAACGCATGAATGATTGCCGCACAAAAGCATTGCATACTCTTAGGCTATATTCGTTGTACCTTTAAATCTTTGATGCCCTCTACTAAAATACCCTATAAATTGGAAGTTGCTATAAGTTACCAGAAGCAGGCATCATAATTTCATGGTAAAGTAGCGGGTTAATAGTAGCTCCCTTCAAGAATAATAAAGTAATTCTGACACATGAAACATTTTTAATTCATTTGGTACACATCTGATGTAGGGTATCTCAGCTTCGAGCACTATTGCGTTTGGCATTCGCACTTGTTTTTTTTTGTGGGTAGGGCAAATGCTCGTACAGTTGTTCTTTTATGAAAAAATACCAAAATCGGTTAATGTTTATTGAAAAAGCATAAAATTCGTTCTACCAGAATGGAAAATATGCTTTTGATACAATTATTGTGCCTATCTGCAGCCGCCGGCAAACCTTGGAGCTAACCGAACCCACCCCGAACCACAGAGCGAAACCCACCCCCGAACCCTCTTCGAACCCTCTTCTTGCATTGGCTTTTTTAAATTTTTTGTTTTCTTTCGCTTTGAGTTCATTTTGTGTGTGTTCTTCTGCAAATTTTTGTCTACCCTGTAGCTAGAGGGTTGACAGAAAGGGTATAATAAAGCTCTGGAAGTGTTGTCTTACATTTTAATAGTAAACAGGAAGTTTTTTAATTGAAAAATGTATTTTTAAAACCTCTAAGTATTCAAAAGGACATACATATTTGCTACTTCACTGAATGGGTATCTCTTATTCGATCATTTATTATTTTTTTGGCTTGCTGCCGGCACTGCAGTATCCCATTCTCATGACGAAAACAGTTATATGGGTCGCTGGCTGCTTGATAACAATTCTGGTAACCCAGACCAAGAATTTGGTATCAAGCGGAAATCAATTTCAATGGGGTGAAACAATATGGAATAGGAGTTGTCCGAGAGGCGATAGTTTTCATTACTTGCATATATGACATAGCTGAACTCTAATATCGGATTTCTGACTGCTGAAAATCAATTGAAATTAATACAAAGTCAACAGAAAGTATAAAAATAAATGGTTGAACCTTGGAGAGATGTTTTATGGCAACTGATTTGAAATGAGTCTCTACAGGTGTTGTTAGCATGCAAAGTTTTGCCCTTTTGGTTGGGTAAAAAGCTCCCAAGATGTTTCAGTACTTTCCCAGTACTTTCCCCAAACAAACATTATTTTTTTGTAAAAATTACGCGAGTTTCGAATAAAACGCACCTGCGGGGCCCAAAGACGGTGCAGAAATCAAGAAAAACACGCAAAACAATTATTCTTAAGATATCTCTGCGGCAACATTAAAAGCCAATTTCAGTTGATGACAATAGAAACAAAGCGCAACAGCATCACCTGCCCCCAGGGCCACAAGTGCTAGGCAGGTTGGTTGACATTAAAAAACAAAACAACAAAAAAGCAAAAAATGCCAAGAATCAGCAGCAAAGCAAACACCACAAGAAACCGCCAAAAGTCTTCCAGACATTTGACCTTTTTAGGCATCGACATGAAAAATAATGTCACCCTCAAACCCTGACTGCTGTACCCTCTGGTACTCCGCGACTTTGCTGCGTTTAAAACCTCGTCCTGTGTTCCTATTTTTCCTCCTTCCATTTTGGGTTTTAAACAAATTTTTTATTTAGCGGCGAGTTTTGTTTTTGAAGAAAGTTCGCGGACGTGTTTCAATAGGTCCTTCAAGTGGGGTATGTTAACTATGCGAGTTAATTTGATTTCCTTTCGAATTTGTGATTAGAACACTTTTAGTTTAACATTTTAATTAATTTAAAATAATAAGACTTATTTCTTGTATAAGTAAAATATGTTTACATATATATTAATACATAAAAATATATATTTATATTTTTGTAAGCAAAATCCTGTGGGAGCAAGAGTAATGAATTTGGTCTTATAGAAAATATACTTTGAAGTATAAAATTATTTTTACGTATTTTAACAAAGAATACAACATAATATCCAAATTTTTTAAATGCATTTAAGTGCAGAGTATCACCTAGTTGGACACTTTGTAGAACCTTCCTCACTTGTCCTTTTCTGCGTGTTTATACTCTAGCCCAAAGAGCTCTAGGTCTAGTGAGACCGCCCACTTTCAGCCTGCACTGGCCTGAGGGCAGTACGCTCTTGTATTCCAGGATCAATTTGCGTGTACATATAATTGTCACCATGGGTGTTGCTGATGTCGGCTGCAGGCCATGTTGAATTGCCAAATCGTTTAAGCTCAAATTGCGCCAATTAATAATGAGCAAATCGACAGTACCGAGTTGTGCAATTGCTTTTTTAAAACAGATGCCAACAACCCGATTAGCAGTTTACAAAAAATATATACAAATATTCAAATATACATATAGATACACCAGAAATATAGCCAAACACGAAGTGAAAACCAATTTATATGCAAATGCCGCTGCCGGCTCTAAAGATGTCGACGTGCGCATCAAGTCAATTGATGAATTTCATTGCATTTATTTGGTCAGGAAAGCATGAAATATGCTATGTGAGTCCCGCGATTGCCCTCCATCTCGAACTCCACCCCCTCCTCCACCCACTTTTAACCCTAAGGTGACCAAAGTATCTAATGGTTAGCACTCTTGAATTATGCATAAATTTGAAAATTAGTTACGCAAGCGGCAAAATAAAAGTTTTAAGCGGAATTTGAATATCAAAGGCAGGCAATGAGTTTTGAATTTATTTCAAATACGAGTATACGGAAAAGCAGGAAATGTGTAATTAAACACACTGATGAATTGACGACGAACTTGAGTAATTCTGTAGGTTAAAATAATAAAACAAGAAAGAATGCTATAGTCGCCTCGCGACTTTTGGATACCCGTTACTCAGTTTCAATATGTTATTAGCAGTGGTAATAGATAAGAACAGTACATTTTCATACAAATTCATGTTTAGAGCATATTTTCGACCGATCGACCCTATGGGAGCTATACGATATAGTTGTCCGATTTGTATCAAACTTGGTCAGTACATCTACTTCTTAGACATAATCTACCCGTGTAAACTTACTTTAGATAGCTTAGCTAACAAAGTTTTCTATACTAAAACATTCTAATTTTACCTGTACATTTACCTTTACATGAAGATAGAACGCCCTAAAGTAGGCGTGTCAAAAAACAAAAACAAACTTGTACTGCTTGCGTATTGCACCTTTCATTTGCGACCCCTTTAATTTTTATACTCTCTGCAAGAGTATATTGGGTTTGTGCAAAGTATGTAACAGGCAGAAGGAGGCGTGGCAGACCCCATAAAGTATATATATTATTGATCAGCATCACTAGCCGAGTCGATATAGCCATGTCCGTCTGTCTGTCTGTCCGTCTGTCCGTATGAACAAACAGATTTCAGAGATGGTAAGAGCTACAAGCTCGAACTTGGTGTCAATCGATCACATATTTAGTCAGTCAATACAAGAATCTTTTTTTTTTTCGATGCCACGCCCCATTCGCCCACAATAAGCAAAAAACTAGACACACCTCGGAAAAAAACGGTGTTTACGGCGAATATCTCAGTAACCATGGCACCTAGGATCACCAATTATGGTATTGAGGTTCCTAGTGATAGCATAAATGCATTGGCATTTAAAATTTTGGACTGCCACGCCCCTTTTTCTCACAATAAATAAAAATAATTCCCAACTTTCGTTCCGTTTTTAGGCGTTTGTTCATATAGTACAGCATTGTAATTGTATAATTCAAGTGGAGGCTAACTATATAAAACTATTCCTGAAAGGTGCATTAAAATCAGACTATAAACAAGAAAACTAGAAGCGTTACAATATTGATAATTGAACGCAATATCACTACTGAGTGCAAGCGAGACAGAAACCTACAAGCGTGATCAAATGTTTTCTCTGCTTGTGTGGCGGCAGCGCAGTCGGCCGCGCCGAATACACACATACATACATGTATGAACACATATAATGTCAAACGTATGTGTATTCGCGTACAAACAAACAGATGTATGTGTGATTATGCTTAGATTGTTTTTGTTTCAATGTGTTTTAATGGAAGTACTAGATATTGTAATATCTTGATACCGATTTTAATAATAATATCGGGATTAAAATGCAGAGAGTATTATACGGTCGGGCGTGCTCGACTGTACTTTTCTTTCTTGTTCTAGCTCTTATAGTCTCTGAGATCCTTTTGTTCATACAGACGGACGGCCGGACGGACGGAATGACGGACAGACAGACAGACGGACATGGCTATATCGACTCGTCTATTGATGCTGATCAAGAATATATATATTTTATAGGGTCTGCCACGCCTCCTTGTCCCTGTTACATACATTCCAACGATTACAATATACCCTTTTACTCTACTAGTAACGGGTATAATGAAAACAGAATGTACTTCGTATACCAAAGAAAATATCTTGGGCTTAGCTGTTATTTAGAAATAATTTTCAGTTCTTTGCATCGCTGTAATGTATTCCTAAAGGAGTGAATTTGTAACTAAAATAAACGCCTAGCTTTACTATAAACACAACTACAACCACTTTCCCATCCAACCCCTGGAACACTTGAAGGGTTTTCCATTATTTGTGTTGCCAACACATGTATGCTGTATGGGCGGAAGGGGCGTGTGTATGTTAAGGTTAAGTTTTGTGGGGTAATTATAAGCATAAATACGTTTGCCCATTTGGACTGAATAAATCAGAAATTTGATGAATACTAAATAAATGTTTCAAGCTCAGGGGGTAAGGAAAAGGGCTAAGGACACCCAGAATCATGCGACCTTGGCAATAAACATGAAAATCTTCCCAGCAAACCCGAAAAACAAAACCCGAAAAACCGGTTTTTCATTAAGATTAAATGAGTGAAGCGCACATACATGGATTTTAATTTAAATGAGCATTTCAGACCAGTTTGTTTCATTGGGCTCATTATTTTTTCAGAGATGTGTTGAATTATTAATTCATAATTAAATCGATAATAATATGTGTACATTTATAATAAATTCAGGTGATTTTCAAATGGGTTTCTGTACAGAGCTGAGTTGGGTGCATAAATATAATTATACCTTTTAAAAAAAGAAAATTTAGTAAAAGATCGGATTGCTTTTTTAATTAATGTATGTGCCATACTCCAGCCAGACTGAAGTCGAGACTTTGTTATCAGTGCAAGGCACAAATTTGAAATTTGTTTGCTTAATCCGTTTCAACATCAAAGAGCAATAATTTGCATTTAACAGGAGTTCTTGACAATGCTAATCGGAGGAGATTTATCCCCATTGGCTGATTCCACAAATAACAGTATTTTGTGTAAATATTTATACTTCTTTTGTCAGCAGTTTTTTCAATAACGTTTAATACCTTTCCACATATATCATGACCAACAACAATGGACTAGCAATGAACCAAATTTGGCATGCGGGGGCCAGCTTATAGGCAAAAATTGTACAAAAAACTGTTGGCACACGCACACACTGTCATATTATACGACTATGTGTGTGTTACTATAGCATATAACCGCCAACCGCCCTTGTCGGTCCCAACGCTGTAATGAATAGCTTTTTCTCAGTGGCATTTCGCCTGGGCAATGAGACCGCACTTATCTCTGATTATGACTTTTTAAAATTACACTTTTCAGCACACATTGCGAACAGAAAGATGCTGAAAGCAGTGAATGGAATCCTCCCAACTGAAAGACAAGGCAAATTTATTGATGCCGAAAAAAAAGCACAAAAACCAAAGAGAGTGCAAAGAATTTGCCATATACGGTATCCCATAACATCTCCCATATCCCATATCTCATATCCCATATCCATATCGGCAAATTCACACATGTCATATGGATGCTACCTCAATTTAAAACAGGAAATGCCTCTTGAAGTGATGCGCTTATTGGTTTGGGGGTTGACTTTGATTTACTTTTATTGACAGATTAAGTACGTCAAAAGGTAACGCTTACCCCACGATTACATTGAGCAACCCTCTGGAATAGGTTTTCTCTTTTGACTTATTGAAATTTTGGAAGCAACAACTACCAACTTGGGTATACCCTAGACCAAGAAGGGTTCCCTGTAACCACTAACCATGCAAAGAACTTCAAGTGTTGCCTCTATCAAATATTACCTTAAATGTATATACCCACAGCAGGAACCACAGGTACAGGGTGTGCATTTCATGTGTGAAGCATATTCTATCAATTTTTATGGCACAGTCAAAAAGTCACATTTGATATTTATCTTTTGGTTATAAAACTGTGCATTGGGTTGTTAAAATTTATTCACAACTGCAACCATAAGTTGATCTCATTTGAGTCTATATACACCTATATATAACGTATGAATGGGCGTTAAGATTAATACCATTTGATGTCGGGAATTAATAGAATGTATTAAGTAATGCTTAATAACTTTGTCTACCTAGCTGGTGTCAATAACAAATAAGCTTCATATTTCAACACTTAATGCTAAATTATAAATGTCCTGAAAGACATGTGTAATTACATATTAAATTTAACAACAGTATTGGGTGCTGTGCCACTTAAAAGAAGCAGAAAAAGACATCGCGATATTGTTTCCTGGGTTTTTAATTAATTTCTGCTCCATATAATTTACAGAATGTAGCAAAGATTCACGGGAGAAGCGAGAAAAGTTTTCTTAGCGTGAAAATAAAATTGAGAAATGCAATAAATTTTGCTACAAAATATAATTACTTCATGGCAATGGCAATGGCATTGTCTTTATTGTCTCGGAGTGTACGGAGTACGATTGTTTTGGGGATGCTCGGCTGTAATTGCCTCATTTTGCACCTTTTTGGGGCGCATCTCGAGTGGGAAAAGTCTCATAAATAAAAATTAAATTTTAGCAGTAACAGCAACAATAACTAGACAATTACACACCACACACCACTCACCACTCACCACACAGCATAAAATGAGAGGAATCTCCCAGTCCACCAGCTCCAAGTGTTCATAGGTCTAACAAGGACACCACACCGACAAATTGAGGGACGTCGTTTGTCAAGTAGAAAATTGAAATTAAACCAAAACAAGTGGATCTGCTTTACGTGCAGGTATTAGACTGCGAAATACCCTGTGAACAAGTACTTTTTGGGTTCTTAGAAGATTATTTAACCTTATTTTCAAAATCTCTTGATGCTTACCATTTAATACCTTATTTGAAATTGATAAAACCAATTAATAATATAATAAACTAATCATCTGTAAGTTATTAAAAATGTGTGGAGGTTTATCAAGAATTAAAGTACAATCATGTTTCAAAACTGATTTTAATTACAATACTTGATTTCTACTACAAACCCTACCAGCTTTTGTTACAGGGTAGAATTAAAAAATCCAAAAAAACTGCCTTAAATGTTAACAACCGCTTGCGGTGTCTCTAACAGGGTGGCTCAGGGTGTAAGGTGTGAGTATGACGCTTTGGGAAATTGTCGCGTTTTTGGCGATAAATCACGCAGGTGTCGTCGACGACCTGTTCTCTTTGGCCTTCTCTCGCATTTAAAATGCAGCAAGTTTCTAACCTCTTAGACGGTACCTGGAAAACCTACAGCCAACAACCTCGAACCTCCAACCTTTGCCGCTCAACAGCATTTCAATATTTCATGTGCGAAAGCGAAAGTAATTAAATTTGAAGAGAAGGCAACGCACATATCCACTGTGTAAAAATGCCATAATTATATGCGACTACATCTTCTCGTTCAGAATCTTGTAAAACCCTTTCCATTCATTTCCTCTGGTTTCTTTTCCTTGGGTTTCCTTTCCTTCGGTTTCCTCACCCGTTGACAACCTGTGGTGCACACACACGCCAACCATCATAACCTTTTACAGCCGGGAACACCAACAATGTTTCCTTCTTACAATCCCCGACATTTTACCTGTCAGTTTCTTTAGCATGGTAAGCTTCACTCGAATAGTGGGGTATGATAGACAGCTGGTAAATAACCAAAACTAACTACACTTGAATAATATTTCAGATAAAATCAGTTACACAAGGAAGAAATTTACTTATCTACTTTCCATCAAAGATGTTGTACATATTTCCAGGGTATATCTTATAAATAGCAATGAAAGCAACTCGTGTTTTGACTACAATTACGCGGTGCTTTTCATGTCTGCGAAACCTTAAACCCAACCACCCGCTCCGGTAAGGAGTGCTGCGGAAACTCTGCCGTATGCGGGCGTCTTAATCCTTTTTCCATTATTATTTTCATAATTCTTATTTACATGACGCCAGGCATCTTCGTCTCCAACATCGTCTTCCCCATCTTTTCGGTCTCCATCCACATCCCCATCGTTACCAGCTCTGCTGTGATTCCTGTCTGTTATTGTTGCGGCTCTAAACTACCACCATGGGAAGCGACTGTCTCCTTCATCGCGTTCTTCCTTTTTTAATGTTTGGCGAAAAATTATTTTCTTATAACTAAGTTCTTCACTGATTACGTGCCATTGCCAGTGTCTTTTTTTGCCTGGCGTTCCCCGTTTTTCTGGGACTTATAAACATATTACTCGTACTCCACGTCAGCAACGTCAACATTGGTCTTACACACACATGAAGCAAGTCTCATTTCCATTACATATTTGGTGGTAAGTTCAATAAAGCTTTTCCAACTTGTTTCAAATGGAATAATTAACTTAAGTAAAATTTCAGATATTTTGTTCCATTTGATTTTGATGAAGTTTGAGTTTCTTGCAACTGAAACAAGTGCACTTAATAGTCAGTGCACACTTTGAACAGCAGAATGTACACTTCATGGCTTCAAACCCGTTACCAGTCACTGTACTCGTCCCTTCCAATCAGTTGGCGGGTAGGGAGAACCCAATATTATGCTTTCATTTCTGTTTGCCAAGTGTTTGCATAAAGCGCGTGGTCGCTGACCAACAACAGACTTCATGTGGACATCAAATTGTGGAAATGCAGTCACCTCCTCCCTGCATAGAGGACCGCTTGCATCGATAATGTGGCCTGTAACCGTCAATGCCGATGCTGCTGAAGCTGAAGCTGCTGCTTCTGCTGCTGATGATGACACTCATAACAATTGCCCCGGCCATTTCGGGGCTGCATTTTAACTGAACAAACTTTGATACATGCACTGAGAAGAATGATGAGTGTCTAAAATCTAAGTGTGCAGTTTAAATGGATAGCATTCAACCTAAAAATACATTATTATTATTATTATTAAACATATTAAATTGGCAAAATTACATCCAGTTAAACATCCTATTCATAATTAATTCAGCAGTACCTAAATTCTGTACAGCTGAACTACAGAATTAGTAAAGAGTTAGGTACTACATCCCTCGTTCAATGGGAAATTCTCAGTAAGAATTTTACGTTTTACAAGTGAGAATTTCCCGCTGCTCTGGTCAGCGAGCAATTCACACTTTTGTGATAATTTTTTAAAGATTGCGCTGTTGGTTTTGCTGCTCAGAACTTGTTGACGCCTAGAAAGAAATTTCTTATATGAAAAGTCTCTTGAACGAGGTAGCGGCGTTCTCACACAAAAGTGCTACAGCACGACGGAACGATCTGTTGGTTTAGATCAATTTCCTAGTGACTTTGACGGACATGCCCACGGGAAAACGCGGTTAAGCAGTCTGTAGTTGGGACTACTTCTGTGTGAGTTATTCGCACGAAAAATGTGCATTTCTCGTGCAAATTCTCCTACTGGACATGAATGAAGTTTAGTAGAGTGAAAATATTTCTTCTTAATATCTGTTAATGTATAATTGTTATTTATTGTGTGTACATATTTGTTTTATAGAAAAAATGCTGTATTACATTTTTACTTTATAATTAAAATATAAATAAAATAGCTTTACATTTGTCGTCTTATTGTTTTTGGGTTCTACTCATATATTTAAAAATGTTGGTTTTACTATAAAAATTAGTGCTCAACTTGAAATAATTTCTAAAGAATTGTTTGACTTACATTATTTAACATGCGTATTTCTCTCAGTGTGCTGTGTAGAGGTTGTAGGGTGGGGACGACTCATGTACACGATTTGGGGCCGAAGGCAAATGCCGCAAAAGCAAAGCTAACCCAACCAAATGCAAACGCAAAATCAAACGAAAGCAACCATGTCAGCGGTCGTTCCAACAATGCAATACAGCAAGAACAACTACAACAACAAGTACAACAATATTAACACAACAAGAGCTGTGAGAGTTGTATCCATAGATGTACCCAGAATGGGAACATTATACAGCTTTATAGCCATTTGCCATTTGGCAGTTGGCACTCGAATGCAATTTCAGTAATTAAAATAAACATTGCGACCGAAAGCAGTGCACCGGTCAACGTTCGATAAAGAGGACATATTCATTTGTAACATTGTCATAATTATCATACTCCCATCATTTCATTATCACTCCCAGCCATGTTTACCCTTTCCCTCGACCTTATGCCATAAACATATCATATTCCATGCATTTGCATGCATTTTGATGGTGCAGTCGAAACGTCAACCAGTTTTGTCAAAATAAACAAGAGTTAGGGGTGTCTCTGCTTAGATCCGAACTGTTTTTACTCTAGGTTGATATAAACTTCATGTAAACCTGAAAATATGTGTTAGTTGATCAGCTAAATTTATACAGAAAGAATAACGCTAGCTTTTAGTTAAGCCACCTTTCCAAGAAATAAATGAAATAAAATGAAAATAATGATTCGGATTCATATTTATATATATGAATTTCTTCTATCACAACTTTTATTAAAGTATTTGCATTTTTTGGTAGTTTGTTTCTTATTATTAATAATTAATTTTTAATCCTTATATTATTTAAAATATCATGTTGACTTGAAAAGTTATAAATATAATAATTTAATAAAGTATTTGACTAAACATTGTACATAGTAAGTACAGGGCACGTATCTTAATAATATTATAAAAACTGTATTTGAATGAGCTAACAAGCTTGGGGAACAGAAAAACTATGTAAATACAAAACACGATTTAACCGATACACAAACCACATACCATAGCTGAAACATTGAGTTTTGTTAGAGTATTTCACCGTAACCGAATTTCCCCCAAATCCCAAAAGTATGCAACGGCTTTTGTAATGGGGCACTGCACGAGAATTGATTTAATTAAATGCAATTTTAAATGCGTTTCGGTCATTTGAGTGCGCAATTTTCTGTTTGTGGTTGTTTTCGGTCTCCTTGGAAGGCTGAGGGCATTACCACTTGCTTGTTTTTGTGTTTGTTTTATTGTCGATGCGTCGCTTGATGCTTATTTATGATTTAATTAAGTGTAGCTAGTCCGACCACAAAATGAACATGCAAGAGAAACTCTCTTATGGCAAGTACGAAGTTCATATGATAATTATACGCTCTGACCGTAATATCTGGTGGCATTTATCGATGGGTCATAGTAAGTGTTTGTTTTGATTTCGAGACGTTCCTCTTGTGTCCAGGCAAACAAAAGGACTTTATAATGAGTAGCGTAAAGGGCAAAAAGTAATGGAGTTTTTATCGGACACAGTAAGTGCCGTTCTGAATATATATATATTCTATTAAATTAAAAAAAAGTGTTTTTTCTTCTCAAATCTTACACAAATTGAGACTGGTTTTGACCAAAACAATTCCCTACGAAAAGAGGAGTTCCAAACCCTCGACCAGTTAACCCTCTATGCCACCTTGGCGTTGTTTTCGTCCTTTGAATAATTGAATTCTTCTGCTTGATGAAACACAAAACGCAAGTACACAATCGAATGAGTTGATTAATCAATTTGCATTTTACACACACACACCCACATGTGTGTAGCTGAGTAGCATGAAGATTTTAGGATAATAGAAATGATTGCGTAGTGTAAATTGTTTTCGTTTCCTATATGTAAGAGGGGCGGGCTACAACTCTGATATATTTGAAATTCACAAAAATATTTAAAAGTTTCCCAAGTTGAAAGAAAGAAAAGTAGACGCTACTTATGGTAATTCACGTTACTCACACACGAATCTAGTTATCCATTAAACCAGTCTCGACATCAATTCGGTGTCGCAGTTGTGCTTTTGGCACTTAATTCATTTGTGAATGAGACAAGCAGCTAGAACGACGCTAAGCCATAAGCTTATGGCCACGAGCTGAGCCCAGGAGGGAGGCCAAGAGTCGAAGGACGAAGGAAGTGTAATGAGAACTGCAGAGATGTAGTCGCACTTGGAGTTGACAACATCGCTGTCAACGTTCAAGTTTATGTTGATTACCTTTTTTGATTATGTCGCAGTGTGTGTGTGCCTGTGTGTGTGTGTGTGTGTGTGTGCGGCACACGGCGAAAAAGCTGGCAAAAACAATAAACATAAACCAGAAGACGACAAGGAAGAGAAGCGCATGAAATATGATTGAAGTCGAAATAAAACTGAGCAACTGAACGGAACGAAGCAACCACTTCATGGAGCACCATGTGCAAAGAGTTCTCCAGATCTGATGGGGACGGGGTGCAGGCAGCTGGCTCTGGAGGCCACTGGGGACACAATTCAAGTCGAGTTGAAAAGGTGCACCTCACACAGGACATAATCACTTTTGCCAGCAATAAAATTAAATCCAAGGAATATGCTGAAACACACGAAACACACGAAACCAGAGCAACACAAGAGAACAACAAGAGAACACAATAACGATTCCTGTTCCTTTTTGTATGCGAAATATTCTAATTGCAATAAAATGTGACATTCCCTGAAAAGGTGTGGGTCGAGTAAGGGGTCCACAAGGGGCTGCACGGGGGGTTTAACGGGGTACCAGGGGTCTCTAAGTTGCGCACTTAAAAACGGTTTCCCAGTTGCACAGACTTTCTAATAATCATCGAATAAATTATGCAAAAATCATTACCATTGTTGTAAGTGGCTTGTCGACAGTGGCATGTGTCTTTATTCTCATTCCCGTTTGACTCTGCGGATCGCATTACATTTGCCTTTCGAGGCTTTCGAGTATCATTAAATTGGCAACACTTAAATTTTTAATAATGTTGTATTCCTTTCAACATTTTGTTGAGGCGTATACATCTCAATATTTATACTTTAGCAAGTGTAACAAAAGTTTCATAAAGCGAAAACTCGAATTTACTTTTATGTTCTGTTTAAAATGTAAAGCTAGAAATAGGAAAATAAAGGTTAACGGTTAAAACTATGGTAGAGCGAGCTGTATGTTCAACAAACCACTCACATTATGGAATCAAATCTAATAAATTTGCTACCTAATATTTCTATGGCAACTAAATAAGTAAGTTATCCAACTTCCAATGGATCTATATTGACATTGTGCTCATTTGTTGAGCTCCCGATTAGTTCTATGGGAGCTGTATAATATACATAGTTCTCCGATCTGTACCAAAAGTATGAAAATGTTGTGAGTTGGGTTAAGCTAGTTCGCCATGTTCAGTTCTCATCAACGATTGCATGCCGTTTATCCGCTATTGGCGTTATATTATAAAGCCATCCGATTCTGATTAAATTTGGGTAAAATATTCCCAATAGTTTGGTTTATGTAATTAGAATAACATTTCGTATAGCTAACACCTATTTTCGATTTATTTCGCTATATTATTCTCAATTTTTAGACGGACCAAGTCCACAAATCCAAAACTAATAACGTGATGCATAGAAATTTGTAGTATCTGAGATCAGAATCTTAATCTGACTCAGAATAAGAAACAGATATATTGATTCTGTTCTTGATGCTGGTAAAGAATATATACACTTTCGGTCACGCATGCTACGTCACACATCTGATAGATTCTTCCCATGCTCTACCTATCGCACTGTGTGATTGGCTTAGAAAAACTACAGCGAGTTTAAAGCCCTCATTCCAATATACATGACTTATTCACTCTGAAACACACTGTTATTTAAATATTTTTGACAATATTTAAAGGATCCACTTACAAGGTTTTTCCGAATCATTTAAAAAGCTTATCAAGTTAACCTAACAAGATTTGACAAAAATCGTTGGCAATCAAATTAAAATTGCATATAATTGTTCCCAAAAGTGGCATATGGAGGGTATGTCTATTCGATGGGGGTGTTGGGATGTTGGGCTGTTCCAATCTCTACCAAACAACTGTTGTACACAAATTTTATTAACTGCAAACCTTATTTGCATGTTCATTTTGCATAATGTGCCAAAAAAGCAAAAAAAAGCAAAACGGCGTCAATTCGAACTGAGACAGAAGTCGAAAGCCACCCTGGAAATAAAGTAGAGTTAATTTTTTGTGGGTTTTCCGTTCCGCTTCCTTTTGTTCAAATATTTTCTTATGAGTTTGCAGCTAAAATTCGATTTGAATGTGTGTCAACCGAAGGAAAACTGCGCTCTTAAGAGTGGAAAACAAATTTCACGCTTAACAACGCGGTTTCCCCGTTTTTCCCGAGTCCTCGATTTGCATACGAAATTTGAGTGGGAGTGGAAGTGGGATTGGGAGTGGGAGTGGAATCGGAGCATCACAAGTATTCTGGTACTCCTGGCCATCACGAGGGTTGCTGCAACAATTACAGCTGGCAGTCTAAGCGTTTTTTATGCATTTTCCACGTGTCAAATCGCGCGTCAATCAATCGATGTTTATGTAAGCGTCAGTCAACTCCTAAACCCAAAAACTCCTCGCATCTATAGCTCCGGAACTCATCCTCCCAAATTGTATGTTTAATTTGAAAATTCATATTTCGTCGCCCATAAGTTGGCAAAACATTGACTGACTTTCACGGTGTGGCTCACTTTGCATTTATTTGGTTTTTATTATTATGCCCCGGCACACGCTCCGTAATACCCACCCAAATATAAGTATACACACATATATATATATCTGATCCCTGTTTACGTTTTTGCATGTCCTGTTGTGCTGGATGCTGGTTTCAATTTTACGCTGATTGGTTTTCAGCAATCGCCTGTGCAAATAAGCTGAGCAAGCGATAAGCCACAGTTCATGGACTCGAAGTGCTATCATGGTCCATATCATCCATATTGCCCAAGTACGAATTTAAATAAATACACGTAAAGTGCAAAATAAAATGCTCAATGTTCAATGTATTTCTTATCACAGGGCTTTCAAGCCCTTAATCCCAGAGTGATAGTAGAGGCTGAGATTTTCACACGGGCCACAGGTTACTTACGATACACGGCAAAGGGAGAAGCAAGTGTAACGTCTACCAAATACCCTGGATTTTGCATAAAACCTCCACCTCTTGTTTGTCTGTCGAATTCGTACAATGGTTGTCAATTTCAATAGAATATTGCTTTCCAAGTGACTATAAAGCTTTAAAGTGTAAAGAGTATTTAAAATATGATAAGTTATTTTGTTAGACCTCGTACTCTAAAAAAGAGTAGCGGGGTTTGTTAAGTCTGTCAGAAGCCAAATGTGCATAACAGGCAGAAGTATGCATTACTAACCCCATAACGTATATACATATGTATATTCGTGGTCAGCATCAACACCCGAGTCGATATAGCCATGTCCGTATGTCCGTCTGTCTGTCCGTCTGTTTCTATGCGAACTAGTCCCTCAGTTTTAAAGCTATCTTTATGAAACTTGGTACAGATGTGTATTCTTTTTCCACGCAGATCATTTGTAAAAATCATGTAAATGACAGATCGGACCACTATATCATATAGCTCCCATAGGAACAATCGGTCGAAATGCATGAAATGAAATGTGAGAACATTTTCGGTGTCTATTGACCGATTTCAACCAAATTCACAGAGCATCAATTTCTAATCATGTTTCAACTGTTGGCCAAATTTCATTCGAATCGGACTTCTAAATCATATAGCTACCATAGAAATAATTGGTGATTGATATCAAATTAACGCAATATTCATGACTGCAAGGGTATTTAATCTTCGGCGAGCCGAAGATAACCGATTTTTCTTGTTATTTTTATTTCAAATCTTAACTTTCTTTTGAGTTGGTTCAGAGCTTGATTATCAGATTGATGACTTACAAATGTAGAAATTTATAAATGTAGATAATTCATTTCATTGCTAGATTTAAAATTAGTGTAACTTAAATTATAACATATGTATTGATTGTTGGGAACATCAATGGTTCAGTCTGTCTATAGCACTGCCATTTGTTCCGCTGGATTACTTATAAATTTGTATATATAAAGTTCATAAAACAACGCGAAAGTATAATAAATTATGAGTACAAAAAAAAAGACATTGCTTCAACAGCTGCGTCCATGAAATCAACATAAAAAGTCATTTGTATATTTTTTGCTGAAGTTTTTTTTGTTTTCCTCAAAATTTGCTGTTGAGGTTTCCGTTGATGTGGCTTTCCTCTGTTTCGGCTTCACGCCTGTTACTTAAATTCAAATTCCTAATGCCAAGGAAGTATGTAAAATATGTGTCTGAGTTGCTGTTCCTGTATTCCTTGATTCATTTATTCCTGTATTCCTGTATTCCTTTATTCATTCATTCATTTATCTAAGCGTTCGTGTCTTTGGCTTATTTCTTTGTTGTTCCGCTTATTAAGCTTATTTTTTACGTTTCTGGTTGGGGTTCAAAAGCAAAAAGCCAGGAAAAAAGCAAAGGAAAAGCGAAGGAAAAGTGAAGGAAAATGTATGAAAAACATTTGTGCAGAAGGGTGGGTGATGTTCTGTCATAACGTATTGTTGTTGTTTTTTTATTAAAAACATAATTTCAGCATTTTATCTATCATTTATTATCATTATTTGTGACAATGTACACTGTCTTTGCTAGGCAATCAAGTTGGAGAGAGGAAAGGAGGAATACTAAAGACTACAAAGAAATGTACTAAGTGAAGAGTCTGAAGCAGAATATAACTAATCATTTTACTCTGCAGGTATCTCTGTAAATGTTAAGTCAGTAAATAAACCAAAAGGATACAAATCAGAATGTAAAATGCAGAAGGAATCGACTTAATAGACGCTTGGCTCTACCTCTCTTTGTGGAGTACAACCCTTGCCAGGGACATGATAAATGACCGGTGTTATTCAAATTAATTGATCAAATCCGAATGTCAGACTGAAATCTGCGAGAAATTGCCAAATTACGGCATCAAATGAATTAAGTGGCGCACAGCGGCAAACGCGTTTCACATAACACAGGATGTGATAGGATGCGATGCGATGCGGTGTGATGTGATGGGATGGTGATGGGATGGTGTTTGCTGTGATATATTGTGGATGGAGTTATCCCCCAGAATCTGATTCGGGAATCGAGATTTTGAGCAGTGGGGATGCGAAGCAGCTGGAAATTTGCATGTGTCATGAAAGTGTCCGAGTGCGGGTGTTTCAGTGACACCAGGGAGCAGGAGTAGGAACTGGGAGCAGGGTCAGGAAGTGTGGGCCATGAGGTATATGTGTGTCAAACGGTATAGCTTCCGGTTGAATGATTGGACAAATGAATGGCTTTCAAACGTACGGACAGACCAGACGGACCGTACAGTACGTACTGACTGTTAGCTCGGGGACGGGACTAAGGGCAGGAAACCACTTGCATACGAACACATGACTGGCGGCTATGCTGACCAAACACGTCGACTGTTTGCGGTTAGGAACCCAAACTCCAGCCCCAACCCCAACTCCAGTTGGAAGTCGGTAAATCCCCTGGAGCATATTTTTCGGTGCAAAAATTTGTTGAAATTGAAATCGGAATTGCAAATTAACAGGAGCAACAGCAAACGATTTATTGCCAGCTCGGAAGTTTTGCGGACTGCAATTGGATTCCACATTTGGATTGAGTTTAAGTCAATTAAGATAGATTAATTGCAGGGACTACAGGACTACCGTCTCTGCTCTGAGCGTATGAAAAACTGATTAATATCAAGAGATTTCACTCTCACTCCCATTTGATTTTGATTTGAGAAAGCAATTTCCAAGTTGCACAAATGGAAATATGAGCAAATTTGAGTTTTGGTCGTACTTTTAGCTGGCAGCCAATGTAATTTTGGTTTATTTGGGATTCAGTTGGAGTATTGGCATTTTCCCACACTTAACGGGGCTAACTGGCAAGTGACAGAGCCACTTAACACCCACTCATGTCACACACACTCACACAAACACAAACACACAATCCGCTTAGTTTAAATACCCGAAAGGCCGGAAAAAAACTGGTAGAGAAACCACCAAACCGTCATATAAACAATACTCGGGTTGGGGGTGGGGAAAAGAACTTTCTGCAAAATTTAACAAAAACAATAAGGGTGACACACACCCCGATGAAACGATTTACTTTTTTCGACACTAAACGTCCCTTTTTTAAGCGACGTTTCTTCTTTTCAGATAGGGCTGAATGGGCTTTGGATATATGTTGTTTGAGCCGAGAACAACCACCGAAACTTTCAACCTTTCTGCCCAAGAAAGGACTGTTTGTGTCTCCCTGTAAAGAGACGAGCAACAAGTGTCCACTTGAAGACAAAAGTCGACTTTCAATTGCCTTTCTGCCACACAACTAAAGAGAAGAGTAAAGTCAAGGTGTAAGCTTGTTAGTGGTATAAAAATACCACAGCAACAAATCACAAATCCAAGTAGTGCTCTGAACTGACCTCTGGAAACAATATATTTCATCGAATATCAAGAGCTAGATGGTGTCTGACAATCTAGCTGAATAGTCAGAAGTGCTGACCAAGTCAGCATGGAGTAGTAACCAGTCAAGATGTCAACCCAATTGTCTGGACTCTCCACCTACACGATGGAAGTGTGGGTCGAGAAAGAAAAATATGAAAAAATCCAGCTCTGTGTGAGTTTCTGTAGTGTTTATCTTGGCATCAATTTCAATTTGCATGTGCATGCATTAAAAAAACAACGTGAGTGCTTTCCTAGAGTGTGCTTGGCTGTGGAATACCCTTTGGGGATAAGTGTTAAAGCAAAACCTGAATCTTAAGGCAATAATTTCGATAGGTAATAAGTAAAACAGACCTTTTAACTTACTCACTTACTCACCTGTTTAGTAGTCTCCAGCATTCGCACAAAGCTAACACACCCTGGAAATCCACACACAGAAACCAAAATGAAATTCAAATTTAAAAGTGTTTATGACAGCGAAATGTAAATTTGTATTTGCTCAAGTCGACGAGTCCGCTAAATAGCAGTGAATAAGGCACATGAAAGGGCGTGCCAAAAACGTGAAACCTTTTTATACATTTTTATGATGAAAATCACCCTCAGTGTGTCCATCTGGGGTTGTGACTTTAGGATTTGATTTAGTGTATGCCCAGACATGTGTGTAGTAGGCCAACAATCATGTTAATATACAGTCCAAATTGCTTTAAAGTAATTAAATCTGCATCTGCCTTTATGTTGATGAACTAAAGTATTTCCAATCGAACATACAGACTAATATTGTTGATCTATAAATACAGAAATTAAAATCAAATTTCTTTAAAAAGTTGTATAATCTTCGTGTTAAATAATTATTAAGTGCATTTAGCCGTGTCCACAATTATATCCACGTGCCAGTGTGCACAGTGTGCAAAAAACCTATTGGGGAGGGAGGCTGCTTGTTGTTATTTAATATTGTGTTGCATACTTGCAGGCGCAGTGCAACACATCGTCGTCTGCAGCTGTCGTCGGTGTCATTCCAATAGCGTCTGAGGGGGATTGGGTGAATGGAGTGGGCGAATGGCAATGGCAAAACGTTTTGCCGCATTTAATTAATTGTTCAATAAAATTATAAACATTTGTGGGCTATTGCACGGCTGCCTTGTGCCTTGTGCCTTGTGCTTTGATTCGTCCTTTTTTCCTGCTGATATGAGTATTCATGGCAATTTTTGGTCGTTGCAATGAAATTGCAATATGTGAAATGCCAGTGCTGCTATTTTGACTGCAATGCACACTGCACACTGCACTCTGACCTCTGTGCGCTCCGTGCACTCTGTGCAATGTTTGTACAAGCCTCAGAACTCCGAGTGGAGGTTGCCGCCTCGAGCGAGGACATGTGAAAAAGTCGTTTGGAGTAAAAACATTTTGTAAATTGCTTCATAAATAACAATTTGTTAAATAATAATTGCTGGCCGGCTGTGTTTGGTTTGGTTTTTGGGGAAACTGAGTGCCTGGCATATGTTGCTCCGGTCGCAGCTCCTGCTCCGCACGTGCTCCTGCTCCTACTCGTTGGTCGTAGCTCTGTCTGCACCTCGATTGACAGCTAAATACAAAAGGACTCAATGTACGAAGTACGAGAACACTCTCGACATCATTTTCATTGGCGTCTTTTTATGTTTGGTCAACATTGTGGAACGTGATACCTGTACAGTGTACAGTGTACAGTGTACACTGCTGTTCATGTTCGTGCACGTCATCAACCGGGCAAGTGACTCATAAAAGTTGTGCCGGACAGTAATAGAGTCCATTCGGTGTCTGATTAAAGTTGTAGCTGCCATAACTAAGCCAGTAACCGTTAAAACTGACACCTTTTCAGCCCGATAAACGCGAGGGCACAAAACAAAAGGGCTTTGAAAACATTTCCGTATTCCAATTTCAATTTCAGTACTTTTTCAGAGCAAAATTGTTCATCCATCTAACTGTCTGCTAATGCGCAAAAGTGATGTTTAAAAGTGCATGAACAATTTGGTTTGTAAAATTTCATTTTCATTTTCAATTCAGTTTTTTTCTGAATTGCTCATAATTTTCATTATATTTTACGCATTCGAAATGTGGAAACTGTCTGTTTGCCTCGTGGAAAGCAAACCACCTCGACTGGCTCGACTGAAATTGAAAAGTTCAAATTGAATTTAAATTCAATTTGGTTGCCAGTACTTGAACTAAGGTCGAGCGGACAGACAAAGAAAAATCGAGTTAAGTGCGTATGTAATGGGAAGCTAACAATCTGCCGCTTCTGATGGTTGGAGGGGGTTGGATTCTTGATGGATTCAATTCTCAATCTAGCAGCAGAACACACATTTATGCTAGTAATCAAATGTATGGACATTTCTCTGGGGATACCATTTTATTAGCTACTGGGTAAATCCATCCCAGTAGGAGAATTTGCACGAGAATTGCACATTTTTCGTTCGAATAACTCACACAGAAGTAGTCCAACTACAGACTGCCTAACTTCGTGTACCCGTGGGCCTGTCCGTCAAAGTCACTAGGAAATTGATCTAAACCAACAGATCGTTCCGTCGTGCTGTAGCACTTTTGTGTGAGAACGCCGCTAGCCCGTTCAAGAGACTTTTCACACAAGGAATTTCTTTCTGAGCAGCAAAACCAACAGCGCAATCTTTAAAAAAATATCACAAAAGTGTGAATTGCTCGCTGACCAGAGCAGCGGGAAATTCTTACTAGTAAAACGTTAAATTCTTACTGAGAATTTCCCATTGAACGAGGGATGTAGTACCCAACTCTTTACTAATTCTGTAGTTCACCTGTACAGAGTTTTGGTGCTACTGAAATAATTTCCAATAGGGATATTAATATATTTCTTCACTCAGATACCCGTACACGCACTTTTATCTTTAAAGAGTCAAATATTGATAGATTAGTGTCTCAACGTAATGTTTCAGTATAACTTCAAAGCTTTAATTCCATTTTCACATTGCTCTTTCAATTACTAATGGGAGCATTCATAAATTTCATTAAAAATTCATTTTTTAGACTTTACCCAAACTTACATCTTACCTTCCCAAAGAAAACCCAGCTGCGATTCGGCCAATTTTAACTCCAACTTTGAATACAGTTATTGTGGCTTAATATTCATGGTAATTGTACTTTTGGCTCAGCTGTTCCCAAAAATATTGAAGTAATGTCTAAAAGATGCTTCTGCTACCTACCAACCCCCGAAATGGACAACATAAAAGTTAAAAGCAAAAAAATATTTACCTTTTCCTTGACATTTTATGTTTTGTACAGCTCTGGGTTGCAGTTTCTGTGAGTAGCTGCAAAGTCCACCTAATGAGCTACGGACAATCCTGCAAAGCCCTCCAAAATTCTGGAATAGAGTGTAACAAATCGAAAGAAATGGAAATCGAGAATATGGCCAAAGTTGACAAGACCTGCCGTGGACAGAAATTAGTCGCACCCCGTCGCGGTGGCGGTCGAGGTCTCCTGTGAATGTCTTGAGTTACATTTTGATGACTTCTTTGCTTTTGGGTGGGTCCTTAATCCCATTATGTTGAGCAATAGCAGCTTTTAAATGTTCAAATGTTCTGCTTTTATGACTCTGGCACAGTGTGAGGTATATATTTTTTGTTTTCCCTCTTTTTACCTTTATTCAGCACTTTTTTAAAAAATATGTTTTGCATAAAAATGCCATAAGTTAAAACAGACTTTTAACGTATTTTGGAGGAGGTTTTCGGTTTTAGTTGGTCTGCCTGTAATAAAATACTTTACACAATAGTGTTGGCAATCACACTTTGATATTAAAACCCGCTTAAAAGCAAATTACTCAAACTGCAAAACAAAACTAAAAATCAACAATTTATCCCTCTTTCAGTAGCTCCACAGAGGGTGAATCGCTGTCCAGGACATGTGGCATTTTGCTCTGACAATACACATTTTTGGGGCTCCAATGTATATAGAATAAATAGTGTCGAATAGAAAAACTAAAAGGCATGCCAAACCCACAGATTGGTCACTGCCTCTTCCCAACCTAGTTACGGGACAGGTACTACTACTTCTAGTGCTGCTTTGGGAGGGAGAAGAGTCAGTTTTGTGCCGAGAACAAACAAAATGTAACCGAAAGAGGAAAACAATTTAAAATTTTCAACAAAAACTATTTGAGGGCTGCAGCAGGATGAAAGTGCGGCTTAAGGACCTGAGAAATATAAATTAAGGCCAGGTCCTTTGAATAATTATATATTGCGACTACTACTATTGACTGGCTCCAGAATATTCTTATATTTTCGTATATTTTGTAATTAAAAACTGTATATCACTGCCAAAGCTTCCAGTTCCCAATCCTTGACGGGCAAAAATGTATGAGCACATTTTGTAAGCAAAAATAATAATTATTTACACATGGGCCAGGGAAGTAGCTACACCAACTGCATCTCCACTCTATCGGGAAGTTTACCTCCCCGACAGGGACTATAATAACTTTAACTCTATCGGTTTTGTGCCTCTGTCCTTGATGGTGCTCATTTAAGACCTTAGATTAGTTTGTCATTTAATTATTTTTTGCATCTGGTTTGCAGGCGTTGCTAAGCGAAAGTGCTCGACTAGCAAATTCCCTGTAGTACAATACAATAACGCATGTATTTCGATAGAAGAGGCGATGTACTCACCAAAACTCTGAAGGAGGTATTTTTTTGAGGTCTACAGATTTGTCTTTTAAGTACTCGTTTATAACCACTTTCCCGTTGATTTATGCCGAGCATCACAAGTGTTGATGTAGCGCACTTTTAATTTGATTAGATTCATTTGCCGAAAAGGATTCAATTTTGTTGCCCTGAGAAAATTTGCCAAGGGTCTGACAAATTGCCGTGATAGTCCCAGTGGATATTCTTTTATTTGGTTATCCCCCAAAAACGGTTTTGGCAGCGGGTGTTAGTGGGAAGTGGCAAGTTTGAGTAATAGATTTTAGACTGATGCAATAAACACGTTTATAGGATGACAACTAGCAGTAAGTGACACTAACTTTCAGTTGGTTTAAATTGAAAACTTACAATAGTTTATTTTAAACTTTACTTTAATTTGTTATACCCTTGCAGAGGGTATATTGTTTTTGTCTAAAGTTTGTAACGCATTGAAGGAGGCGTTTCCGACCACATAAAGTATATATATTCTTGATCAGCATCAACAGCCGAGTCGATATAGCCATGTCCGTCTGTCCGTCTGGCTGTCCGTCTGGCTGTCTGTTTCTATGCGAACTAGTCTCTCAGTTTTAAAGCTAATGAAAAGCTTAATGAAACTAAGTACAGATGTGTATTCTCTCTGCACGCAGATCATTTGTAAAAATCGAACAGATCGGACTACTATATCATATAGCTCCCATATGAACATTTTCGGTCTATTGACCGATTTCACACAAATTCATGCTATGTGCATTTATAATCGTTCTCCGGCTGATGACCAAATTTTATCCAAATCGGACGACTATATCGTACAGCTCCCATAGGAACCATCGGTTGAAATGTATAGTATGGAAATTTTCGGTGTCTATTGACCGATTTTAACGAAATTCACAGAGAATCAATTTCTAATCGTGTTCGATCTGACCAAATTTCATCCAAATCGGAATTCAATATCATATATGTAGCTACCATAGAAATAATTGGTGATTGAAACCAAATTAACGCAATATTCATAACGATTTATTCTATTATTTTTGAAATTCTGATTTTATTTTTAAATCATATTTAATGGTATTAAATTATATGCTGGCATTATTTGAAAAGTATAACTCTTTCCATACCTTTTATAAACTCTTCCCGCTTTCAGCCCAGTCCAGGCATATACGCCCTGAATTTGATTACCTATTCGCATCACAAAAGCCGTTTTGGTCTGCCAGTGAAGTCGAGTCTCCTTTGTATTCAGTTGACCAACTGGTCAGCTGGTCAGCAGTTTGAACTGTCTAATTGTTTGAGCTGCTTTGTGACCTTTTTTGCCAAGGTGTCAAAAGCATTTGCCGCCAGAAATCATCCGCCCACGACACGTGTGTGTGTGTTTGAGTGTTTGTGTGTTGATGGCTTTGATGCCACTGATGGCAAATGTGGCAATTTTATATTGAAGTTGAATATTTGGTAGCTGACCACGAGTTTTACTCTCACATGACCATTAGGGGCTGGTCCACTTTGGCCTCTGTCAACAGCTGGCTTTCAATTTCACTTCATTTACTTGTATATTAAAAAAAGCAAGAGCCGCGAAAGTCACAGAATTCTCCATTCTAATTGCTGTTGAAACATTTTGTTTGCCAAGTGTCGACCGCCTCCCACTGTTTGCACAGTGTGACATATGCGTTGTTTTTTGTTCTCCCCCATCCACTACTGGCAACACTCGGACCGTCTCGACAGTAGTCATTAAATTTACCACCGCCACATTATTTGGCATTAAATGTACCATAATATTTGATTATAAATACAAAAATATATGGCTACAAAAATGCGGGAATAAAAATAAAGCACTCGCAGTGTCTATTCGTAATGGCATTTATTAATCCAATTGTATCGCTCGCTTTTTGCTTTTTGCTTTTGGCCGGGCCAAAAGCAACGACTTAATAACATTAATGACCGCCAGAACCGCTGCCAGGACTGGCCTCAAAAACAGTTTGCAAATCTAATGAGCCTCGACGGCATAAAAAAGACAAAATTAAAAAAATATATACAATAAAATGAGGAAAGGACATGTTTGGTGAGCTGACAAGTGAATGCTCTTTTGGCGTCAGTACAAAAGTAGTTTTCTGTTTGAATGTTTGTCAAAACTAATATTAAGTGGTAGAAACAGTTAATAAGCCATTGAATTGTTTATAAAATATATACAACTTAAGTAAACGATTAAGAGGTTTCACCCATCTTAACTACCCTATGAAAGAGCATCAAAAGTACGACAAACATCGGACGTGCATCAAAGCATAAAGCACAGAAATTGACAGCGCGTGGGTCGCAAACTGCGAACTGTGAGCTGTGAACTGCGAACTGGAACTGGAACTGGAACGGGGAGGGGCAGTGCGGTGCGGGGAGTCCCTCGTTCATTTGCTGGGTCACTCCTCGGTGGGGTGCGAAATCAAGAATTAAAACATCTTAATGGCTGCGTCTTTATGGCCTGTTTGTTTGCTCGCCCTTCACTGGGGTTGCTTTCGTCTGCGACCTTCGACATCTTCTGGGCTTTTTTGGTAACAAGCTCAAGACCTCGTTTTTTTCTTGGTTTTTGTTTTTGTCATCCCTCTAGTAACTATTTTCAGATATTTCCGCATCTAGTCTAGTTAATTTACATGTAAATTAAGCAACAAAAGTTACTGCTTTTATTGCTCTAATGTTTCAATTAACACGCTTAATTTTTATTTGAATCTAAATGGGAGAGGATGGGATTTGACTGTATTGCCAACAGTTAACTCCTGATTACTACATTAAAATTAACATATTGTGATCGGTACTAAATTGTGTTAGTAGAAATACACAAGTTAAATTCATTAGACTTTTCTTTAACAGAAAATAAAGCGAAAATGTTTGGTAGTATGGCAAAAAGTAGCTTACCCAAGAGCGCCTGTAACGGGTCTACAATTACAGAAGCCAAGTGCAGTAACTGCTTTAGGGAGTGAGCGTTCAGTGGCTATTTCAGCTACTGCTCCACCCATTTACCGCTCGGAGTCGAGATCTCGGCTCTGGATTGGATTTAAACTGGGATTGGCAGCGGCCAAAGGCTTGTTTGTCTTTTGAACTAATTGGTAATCGCTGCTAGTTTTCCATTTTGGTAATAGAAGTCAGAACTCCAATTGGAGAGCTGGTAAGGCTGTAATTTACGATAATTGTTTAAAATACGTAATAACGCAATTGTATATTAATCAGCTAATTAATAACTTGTTTGGCTTGTTTTTATTTTATTTGTTTGTTTATATTTCTATGGTTTTGTTGATTTGTTCGTATTTGGTTTGCCTCGATAAATTTAATTAAATTTCTGCCAAGTATTTTTCGATTGAATATTTGATTAGTTTTGACATGTTCGTTATATTTGCACCAACAATAAACGCAACTAATTAAATGCATTCAAGCATTTTTAATTGCTTATGCTAATTTGGTGCTTAGGTGAGAGAATGCTTTAGGTGATTGGGAATGGGTATGGGTATGGGAGTGGGATTGGGATTGGGAGTTTCAGTCACACACCTTTCAAATCGTTGCATATTTCATGTGTTTATTTGGTATTGCTGTTTGCATCGTTTGTTTGAACTTTGCTATTTGGCCTGGAGACTAAGTACAGTGGTCACTCGTGCAGTAGAACCTAAGGTAAATCTAATACTCCAATGTTCTGAAATTTGACACTTCTAAGTTCAATACCATTCCATGATTTTTCAGGGTGTGCAAACATTGGAATCACTGCGAATTATCTGCCATTAGGAGTGAAACTTAAGCTAATAAACGAATAGTAATGTGTGTGGACAAATGTTGTTATTACTGCAGGTCGATTCTATTGTTTGGACGAACAATACATGAAACGCTTTCAGAGCATAACTGAAGCAGAGACCCCAATATACGTGTGTGTAGACTTTTTCTATGCAGTGTAAACAATGGCTAATGTGTCAGAGTGTTTGATAGACTGTATGACAGCTACCAGGAGCAAACAATCTACTAGTCGGTGGAGTAGCTCAGCTGGTGGACTCCCTGTAAAAAGTAGTTCCTAAAAGTACCAGAATCAAGATATACCCACCCAGCTACCCTCTAGAAACCACTACAGGGTACAAAGCCAGCACTTTGAATGCAAAGTAGCGCAGAATGCCAAAAGGATATCGCGTGCCAAAACATGAGCATGTAAACACTGCGAAAAGACAATGGAACATGGAAGCGAAGCTTTCAGCGTAATGTAGCTTTCGATTCCATCCCCAAAAAGTAGTGATTCCAAGAGAATTCTTTAGTTTTCCTTCAGTCAGTTTTGTTTTATTTCATTGTGATTTTATGTTAGTCGTTTTGTTTTGCCAAATAAGCAAATATTTGCTTTATAGGCAAACAACAAATGTTATGCGTTCTGTACAATCAAGGTTTATATCCATAGTTACAGGGATATTTCATTTATTACTTAACACCATTAGCTGTTCAGATTGCTTTTTATTGTCCAAATAAATTGTTTATTAGTCTTAGCATTTATTGTATGAATTCGCAACAACTTAATTATATATTTAATTCTTGTCTTCAACGTCATCCGCCTCTTGAGGGACTCTGGTCTCTACAAAACCTGCAAAACAGAAGTGATGATTAATGAGTTGCATAAATTAATTAGAATTAAAGTAAACTAAAATATGTTATAATAGAGCAGAGTGTGTAGCTAATAAAAATACCGAAAAGTTATGGAAAATCTGAAAGTTAACTAGACACACGGAGTTCCTCGACTACAACAAGTTGTCAGTTGAAACATGTTAAGTATTTTATGATTTATGTACATTATTTGCCGGCCTCTGCACAAAATCAACAAACTACATTTCTCTTTAACGCTGACAGCTGCAATTTTTCACTGTTTCCTACTTTGGCAAAGAAGTCATGCAACTTTAAAGTGCGGGGACCCATGTATGTCTGAGAGAGCCGTTGCTACCCTAAATGGACGCACTATCTGTGAACGGACCGTACTCAAAGCAGCCCCGTCGCACGAAACCAAATCAATTAAATTCAATTAAATTCTTAAAACCACAAGCCAAGTGCAGTTGTCTTGAATAGGCGCTTAACCTTATCGGTCAATGGCAGTACTCAGTACCAAAGCCAATACCAATGGCTGTGAAGAGCTCAAGTCCATTGTTCAACTGCAGGAGTGACCCTAACGCTCAGCTGTCAATCTTATTCTAATTGAAATGCACATACAGCCTCCGTGTCTCCCTCCCTCCCTCTCTCCCTCCCTCTCTGTGGCTACTCACAAATTGACTTTTACGCATAAACAATTGAAATTGCATAGTTTGGGAGTCTGGCTCACACTTCTGTTTTGATCAAAATCAACAAGTTAAATGCATTTGGTCCTGCACTCTGGGTCCTTCGACCTGTTCTGTCATTCACTTCTTCATCCTTTCGATATCCTTCGGCTTTGTTCCATTTCTCGGTTTCTAATTGACTCTACTACTTGAATTTTGGTTTGTAGACTAATCCCAGCTACGTTGAAAATTCGTGCATTTCAATTGTCTGTTGTCTGATTTATTGCATTCTATTGTTTGTTATTATATTTATGTTTTACATGAGTATATTTTTTTTGAATTCATAAATTCTCTGTTGCTTATTAATTAAAATGGTTTTGTGCCCTTTACTTGTCTGACCGTTCTACTCTGAAGACGGTACTTTAAATTCTGTAGGATTGTTTGCAACGGGCAAATACATTTTAATCCGTTTGCTACTTCAGCTGAGAGTTAAACAGAGGCTTAGGCATACCAACAATAGGTACAGCGTCTGCCGCAGTCGAGCACACCCGTCTAAAACCCTTTTACTCTGCTTGCTTCTGTTATGCGCCGTTGGGTTAAAAATGTTCGCAATTTGTATTTCGCACACTTTTTTGGTTGTAGCAAATTAGCGTTGCTTCCTTCCATGTATTTTATTTAACAAGTACAAAAAAAGAAAGAAAATATGAAATTTGTAAATATTTAAATTGACATTTTTTGTGAGACTTTCTGGTTTTTCGCAAATTTTCCGCTGCCATGCTCTGAATATGAACAATGTCAATTTGTCGGCAAAGCAGCCTCAGGATAAAAAGGTTGAAAACATAATGAAACTTCATCATCATTGTGATGAAGTATAGGTATAAAGGAAGTAGTGACTGCTCTTGTGGTATATGTGTAAAATGTGTGCTATGCTATGAAACATTATCGTGTCTGAGGCAGACTTTAAAATTCCTTTACTGTCAATTTGCATGCCAGACACTTTAAAGTTGCATTTGCAAAATGCTCCTGCTCCATTCGACATATACGAAACATAGCACAGATACAACTAATCAAAACAAATTCAATTAAACGACACGAAATTCGGAATCGGGTTCCGGGAAGGGAAGGGCTATGGTACCGCTCGCTTAGCGGGCAGTCCAAGCGATTCCAAGTTGAGCAAACTTGAGTTGAGCTTATCTGGCAGCACAATCCATTAAAATTGCACATCGTTTACACCAAAAATCAATTCGCTAAAGCATTTAGGCATTACAAATGCCAAGTCAGCCACCGACTAGCTGCGAGTATTGCTCGCGTCGAGCACTACGTCCACAGCCTCCAAAGGAACAGGAACAGGCTCATGTCCATTGTCCATATCGACTGTCGGTCGACATTCGGTGGTCCGATGCAAAAATCAACGTTGATGACCATAAATTTCATTTGGTTTTGTTTGTTTCTGGCTGCCGCTGTTCGTTGCCCGTCTTTCAGCTCTAAGTCGATAAACGTGGCTTATAAGGCCGCAGTTCAGTTCGGTTCGGTTCAGTATGGTTTCGGTTTGGTATTGCTTTGAAATGAATCTGCCACATGCCCCACAACAAACACACACACGCGATTCCCACTTTTGCATGTGCGCTGCATTTGTAGCTGATTGTGTCAGTTTGGAGTAAAAAGTTTTGGATAAAATTTAAGTAGTGAATTCTGCATAGGAGGCTGAAGGCAGAATAGTGTAGGCCACTAGGAAATGTAGGTTCTTATAGTATAAGCTTTAAATTTAAGATGTGTAGAAATTATAACTGTATTACAGTTGATTTAAATATAGCCTATTGATCTATTATTATGAGTGTCAACTCAGTTCTTCGTTGTACAAATTTGCCTTATCAAAAGAGCAGCAAATCCCAAAACAAGTTTGCAAACGCGAGAAATGCATTCGTATTGTCTGACATGAGATTCTTCCTGTTTCCCCCAACTTAACTTCTACATAATCCTGTCTGCTCTTTCTCGGTTTGTCGTGCGTTTTATTAGTGGCACCTCAATCAACAAATTAAGATAAGAACACTGATTTAAACTGGCTGAAACTCAAGCTGCTTGTGAGTTATAGCATGCATTAATGCGCTACAAATTGTGACTCAAATGTGGACCTCTGAAGTTAGAGGGATACATACCTATACCATATATTGGTGCCTCTGTTTGTGTCAATGTCTTTGACAGCGGAAGATAGAGCTAAGTATAAGTTAGTGACGGCTTTTCAATGGCTTTACTTTTACAGATATCATTTGAAATGATTGAAATTCCAAATGTTTCTCTGGCATCATTTGATTCTTGTGTTAACAAGTGTCATATGATATGTGTAAAACTGTTTACCCCCATAACAAATGACTCAAATCTGTTAAGTGAGATTTAGCTTCATTTTCACTCTACAACTGAGTAACTTTAAAAGAAGAAAACAATTTTGGGCCTTATAAAATTTGACATGTTTCCCTTAGCAGAACAGGAAAGAACTGAACAGAAACAGATGAACCGGGAAAAAGTTTCGTTTTTGTTTCTGTCTTTTTTTATTATTATACATTTTGTACCCAACATCCCTGGCTACAAATCAAAAGATAAATTGTTTTTGTTCATGATTTATATATAAAAATATGATGTTGACTCCCCCTTCGACTTCTCACTCCTCAGCTTTCAAGGCATTACTTTCTCTCTTTCTCTCCCCTCTCCCCTTCTTGGATTTTCTTATCGCTGGTGTTGAAAGGAAGCAACAAATATTAATATTGTTTGTACAACTGATGTATCTGCTGACTTTTATTTCATTTTCAATCTGGCTGGAATTCGTGAGGGAGTCGAATGTCAAATTTAATATTGCGAATTGGAAGAGAAAGCGTTATTGATTTTAAACGCAAGCGTTGATGCAAACGAAATATTAATATTGTTTCGTTTAGTGTCAGTCCACTGTATTAAACTGCCAAACTTAATAGTTTTCTACTTTAGTTCATACTCACCGTTGTCCTTTAACTTAGTTTGATAACTGGGCGAGAGTTTAAGACGATTTTCGAACACCTTGCGAGTTAAAACCTCAATAAGTTTGCCGGGATCATTGCGCTTGTTGCAAGTTTCCTTATCCGAGAAGTGATCCAAATACTCATCACGCTTACAGTAGCGACACACGCCATTCACATACTCCTCCTCACAGAGCGTAGCATTGGTGGACTTGGCCCAATCGGCATTATTCTGCTGCTTGAACAGATTTCCGATATATATGCGAGCTGTGGACACTGCGGCAAAGGCGTTGAAGGCAACGGTTGTGATGGGATTGTGTTCCAGATTCAGTATCTGCAGATTGTTCAGTTTGTCGAAGAGGCCACTAGGAATGGGAGATGTTAAGGGATTAGCAAACAGGAGAAAATATATAGGTTTTAATACTAAATTGAGACCATAACTGAATTATCGAATATATACAGCGAATACTTAAAGTCCCTGCTTTGAGACAGCTAAGAGCTGTACTTTTGTATGTATATGTAAGGATATGTATTTGTTTTAAACAATACTTAAAGTAACTTATGTGAGTTGAAATTCGCTTGAAATTATGGAAACCTGACAATTTTGTTATGGATAGAGCTACTGTATCACTATGGCTCTCATTGAAATGATCGCTCGAAATCCCTCATTAGTGTAAAAGGCCTATACATCACATATTAATATTATTATTATTATTATTTTTAATATTATTATTATTATTGTTGTTATTATTATTATTATTATTTTTATTATTATTATTATTAGTATTATTATCATTATTATTATTATTATTAGTATTATTATCATTATTATTATTATTATTATTATTGTTATTATTATTATTGTTATTATTATTATTGTTATTATTATTATTATTATTATTATTATTATTATTATTATTATTATTATTATTATTATTATTATTATTATTATTATTATCATTATCATTATTATTATTATTATTATTATTATTATTATTATTATTATTATTATTATTATTATTATTATTATTATTATTATTATTATCAGTATTATTATTAATATTATTATTATTACTATTATTATTATTTTTTTTTTTTTTTTTTCAGAAGTTGACTGGGTCATTAGTGCTTCAATTTTGCTTAAAGTACAGTCTACTATTGTTAACTCACCCTTGAATGCGATCCAGATTATTGTGGGCCAAATGAATCTCTAGCAGCAGAGGCGAATGATGAAAGAGTTCGTCGGGTAATCTGGCAATATTGTTGCGTTCCAGGTGCAAGACCAGCAGCTGTTTCTGTGACTTCAGGAAATCTCTACCCAGATAGCTAATGTTGCTGCGAATGCCAATGTAGGAAAGGTTCTCCGACTTCCAGAATAACTCGGCAGGAACATTATCTCCACAGTTGTGTAGCTCGAAGCCTCGTAACTTGGTCATGTGCCACAATTCCTGGGAGCTGAGCAACGACATCTCCACACTGCTGTTCTTGAGCGAACAGTCGAGGGAAAGTTGCAATAATTCCGTTTGCTTGGCAAAGATTTCACTTGCCACATTGGCCATGTTTCGCACAACAATCGAGAGTCTGTTCAGATGGACCAGAGGATGGAGCAGAGTACTGGGTAAATCACTTCTGCCCTTTAGAGTAAGGTCAGTGATTTCAGTGACGTTCTCCAGGAAATTAGCTGGGAGCACAGCTTTAAAGCCAATTAACGAGAGTTTCTTTAGGCCCGGATAGTTGGTAAAACGCTGTTGCAGTAGCTCATCACGCTCGTCTCGGGTCTCAAAGTAGTTGGAGACCTCCAGTTCAGTGTAGTTAGTGATGCCCAGTTTCAACAGTGCCTGTCGAATGGTCTGCTCATTGGGTATGGCACAATTGTCGATGCTCAGTGGGCCAATGCGACCGGCCTTAAGTGGCGGTAAATAGCCAAAACCACGAACATCGAAGATACTACATCCGATGCTATAAAGTTGCTTCGAGCTGCTTAGTGTTACCATTCCACACTTGATTCTCTGATCCTTGCACTCGCACTCATTGTTGCCCTTCAGCAGGGCTTCGCAGCCGGTCTTTGTGGTGTACAGGGCTGGTGTTCCATCCGATATGGTGACATTATTGTCCTGCAGACTGGCCACAATCAGGTTTAGCAAGAATAATACCAGCAACATCCTCGGATGATGCTCACTCATTAACTGAGTTCTGTAACGAAACAAAACAGAACCGTCTTTAAACTGGACTGCAAAACAGCTGTTCATCTCAGGTAAAATCAGTGCGAAACAAGTGCTCAGAATGGACTCAAGATTGAGCAGATTTTATAAGCCCATGTAAAAGCGCATTCCAAGCTACCTGGCAACTCTGAAAATGAGTTTAGCGGTTTCAAGCCGCTCACCTTTTACCTGTTTAAAATGCTCGTTTGGGGTGGGTAAAGTACTCGATTTTGGCTAATGCTCAGACTTAGTTAATTAATTCTAAGAAGAGATTTTTTATATGACATGTTGTTGGTTTCTACTCTGAAAACAGTTAGAAAGACTTCAAATAGAAGCTATATGAGTTGTTGAAATTGTTATCTAAATTTAGTATTTTATTAATAATAATTTTTGAAAACCAATCATATTTTATATCTATTAAATTCTACATATGTACATATCTACTTAAGTGTGCCCGAGTTTATTACAACTCCAGCAGCCACTTAACCTAACCTAACCTAACCTAACCTAACCTAACCTATATTTGATCAGCTTTTATTTCCTTTTTCTAATTATTATCATTTAACTAAACTTCAATTTTATTTTAGATGATCCAGGAAATGTAAGTATGACGTACTCGTACTTAAAGATATTATAGGTCCATGTAGAAATAAGGTTCGTTAGCTAAGGATTTGTCAGTTCTTGTAAATCGAGTTATCTTAAATCCCTTAAATTGATCAAATTGTATTATTGTTCATGACTGCTCTACAATAATTGCTTGGATTCCGCTTCAAGTGTGCTATAATTGTCAATCCACTTCAATATATTAAATAAACTCTTAAGATTAATAATGTTTTAGAACCAAATTAATTTATTTTTTAAAGTATTCTTTGCATTTCTCAATAAAATATTCTACAAAGTTAAATACATGACCGTTTACTAAGGGTCAATGCGCCTGCCATTTAGGTTTGATCCCCGTTTCGCAGAAAGAGTGGCAATCTGCGGCTGATCGACAAGAGTCTTTCATGAATATAAATTCCCTCTGTCTTCTTGTATGTAAAAAGAAAAAAAATACACACAGAAGAAAGATGAAGAACAAATTACATTTTATTCTGGTTTTCTTTTGCACTACAAATGCAAAATGCAGAATGCAAAATGCAAAATGCAAAATGGCAAGTCGGCCATTATCTTTATATTCACGTCTGTTGATCGATGATCGCTGATCGTTGGCTGACTATCCAGTATTCACTCTTCAGTCTCCGGTCTTTCGTCTCGCGAGGGGTTACAAGATGGAGCTGAATCTTGCATCTTGAATGTGGAATCATGTATATCGTTTAATGTGTACATGCGTAAATGACTCTCCTCTTCTCCTGCTTCTGCTGCTGCCCCTGTTCCTGTTCCCGATCTGACTCTTGCCTCCTTTACGCAGTTGCATTCACAGATCGGGCGAATGCATTTGAATTTGCAGCCGCCAGCCATATGATCACATCGACATGAACCAATCAGCTAGCCAGGCTCAGGCTCAATTCGGGGCACTTTCCCTGCCTCTATCTTCCCCCAATCACCGATCTCTCTCTCTCTCTCTCGGAGGCCTTTGGCTACAGGCACTGCGGTGGCAAACATTTCATTTTTCACGATTTGCTTTTGGTGCTCCGATCGTTCCTACGTTTCGTATTCCCAAGAGCTAAATCAATAAATTACGTGACAGGCATGCAGAAAACTTGATGCTCCGATGAACAAGCTGCACATGGAATTGAGCACACACTGCCTCACTGTCCCTCTGCCCCTCTGTCTGTCTGTCTGACGATCGTCGTTTTCTTCATTTTGATTGAATCAATCAAAATATGTGCATTTATATAGAGACCAGACTGCCATACATACACACTACCTTACACATGGCATATCGTTTGCAGATCTTCTCAACAACACAACATAAATTATTATTATGGCTTTGCCAATGGCCACAGTGGAAAGAAGTTTTGTCAGACAGTTTTGAGCATAATATTTTGATTGGTTTCCATTTGTAGGATGTGCAATCAAATACGAGTAGTCGTACTAGTAGTAGCAGACACAAACAGGATGTCTCGCTAAATTACTCTTAATTAAACTCCTCAAACATGTTTCCAATCAAATCGAGACTTGTTTAATAATTTGAATTTAGTCAAGTATTTTAGCTACAAACTTTACGAGTTCTGTCAAAGAAGACAGAGAGAGAGAAGCCGTTCAGCAAAAATCTTCATTGATTTTGATTTCTTTTTACTGGCTCGCTAAATCGCCTTATCCCAAAACTTTTGACTAGACCAGCACGGACTTTGAGCTACCTCAAATGGCAAATAATTTTGTAAGACTGCCGCACAACATGACAGGCAAATAAATGGTCATAATCCTGGCCAGACAAAGGGCTGCATGCACAACAAAAGCTGAAGCTAAAGCTAAAAGCGAAATGGGAAATGGCCTCAAACTTAGTCAGGTCCGACCCAGGCTAATAACTCACTCATACCCTGTAACTGGGCTCTCAGTGAATGTCTGGCCAGAAATGGAAATGGGGTTGGTGGTCTTCTTCTTCTTGTTCTTTTTATGCGTTTTTCATTTGATTTATTTATTATAAATTATACGCCGCATGCAAATTGGTAGCTACACTACGTACCTACAAACAAATGTATGTGTGTATGTGTGTGTATATGTATAAAAAATTAAGTTGTTATGCAATGGTTTTCCAAGAAACGTTTTCGGTTTCAGGAAAGCGCTTCCTTCGTTTTCCTTTCGCCTGCTCAAATAATAATTCGCCTCAAATTCGAATACGCACGTTTTATAACAAAAATAATACACAAAGTAGCAAAGTAAAACGTAGCAAGAAGGCAGCCAAAAAATATTACACAGCCTTGGGCATAAAAGGAAGAGGGAGAGAGTGAGAGAGAGTGAGTGGGAGTGCTCCAGCCAAACCCTTTGCCCCAGGCATGTGCGTAAACCTCTTGCCACCTCCCTCAATTCCCCCCAAAGAAAGTTGCCCCCTCAGTGGCAAATCAAATAGACGCATGAAATTTAATAGTATGAACAATTTTTGACGTTTGCCTTTGAAAACAAATGAAAACAGAAAACGGAAAACGGGAAACGGAAAATGGAAATGGTAATGGCAACAAGAACTTGGGCAACGCCCTAGCTCCTTACTCCTCACACCTCCCACCTCCCACCTCCCACCTCCCGCCTTACCCCTTAACAACTTAACGTCTCCGCTACTCGATCTATTTAGATGGAACTCTAGTTTTTCTACTTCTTCCTCGACTTCTCCCGCTTCCTTCAGCCTATTTCTACGTTTCCGCCTATTTATTTATTTTAATTAAAACGGACACGTGTTGCTATTTTCTTGTTTTCTTGTTTTTATTTACCAAGCCAACTTTGCCACTAAAGAAACTGAATGGCATTGAGAAAGAGGTTTGGTTTAATGTTGCACAAAATTGACGAAAGTGTAATTGAGAACAGCCTCAGGTCTGAAATGTGGGCTAATGCTGCGGTTACCAAGCAAAGTACAAAAAAAAAGGAATATGTGTGTATGTATATATTTATATATGTATGTAAGCCCCCCTTTAGCTTAAAATGTATATGTTAGAACTGAAATAAAAATATTGTTGTTTTTAAATTTATCAATAAACGGTTAAATATTATCATGTGGTTCAAAAAAAAGGAACTTAACTTCGGTTTATCTTTCTATCCTGATTTCGATAATTTAAATATTGTATTCGGATTTATATTAATACCATATTTTGGTCTAAGAATAGTTAAGATTACCCTAATGTTATAAGCGTTAAAGATCGATCTTAGGCCGAAGTTTCGGTTTCCTTAATATATATATTCCATAATATTAATTTCTTTGCTCATTTAGTATATTTAACAGCACGACCTAATTTGTAAATTATTATTGATCACCTTTAAAACATTTTACATTTTAAAGATTTTTAAGACAACAAGCAATAGCTCAGAGCACTAAGCTGCCGACCTCTCACAATGAGAACTTATCGTGCTCTTATGAGTTCGAATCTGGATGTGGACTATCATGAACCTCTATCTCTCGCCCCTATCACTTATATAATTTATATTTATAACTCTATAATTGTAAATATTATTACACGACATAGCAATGTCAAGTAAATTTTAAAAATCTACACTTTAAATTAACGTTTGTAAATTAATAAAATAAATTTAAAAAATAAATAAAGAGTTTTTGAAAGGTTTTTTCTTGTTTAAAAATAAATAATATTATTTGCAGAGATACGATTAAGTTTGAAATATATATTCATATTCAGTTGGCAGATTTAGTACTAACCTTGACATATGTATAACTCATTTAAATTGAACAGTTTTAAAATTGTTGACCTGAGATTAAATAAATTTTATTGTATTTTGAAATTTATTTTGGCTGCTGTTACTAGCCCATTACTATTCGCAGTAGTGTTGGTAGCACTCGCAGTACTGAATTGATTTACAACGTTTCGGTTGCACTGTGTGCCCCCATGAAAAATGGGCGTGACCACAGTGGTTGCAACTTGCAAGAAGCTTCAACAGTAAATTTTGCATATCGCCTTGGCGTAGACGAGCAAACAAAGGGAAGACAAAGAGAACGCAAAGAGAGGAAGGCGAAAGCAAGAAAATGGAGGAGCACAAGCTAAAAAAAAAGAAATAGCCCTGAGTGGTATTTTCAAAAAGTGCACTGAACAAGTAGGATTTGGATACTGCCGATCATGATCGTGTCCAAAACGTGGTAACGTTTCTTAACGGCGTCGCCTTGAAATAGCAAAAAATAGGTAGCTGGTAGTAGTCAGAGTCGGAGTCGGAGTCGGAGTAGAGTCAGAGCCGGTAGCCAGTAGCCGGCTAAACATCAGAAGTCCTAAATTAGCATAGACAGTTTGTGGCTGTTCGTTGTTCGTTGTTACCTGATTTGCTGTTGTTGTTGTTGCTGTTGTTAGTTGCACTTGCAGCTATTGCAAAAAGTGCGTAGAAAATCATGAAAATGGCTACTGAGCAGATTGAAAGCTCTGCGTTTACTCTCAGCCAACGGCATTAATTTTATACAATTAATGGAAATTACATGAAATTATGAGTGGAACATTGAAATTCCTTGTGAACATCACCCAGGACAACCGATATAGAGCCGTCTGAAGCTCAATTGGCAACTTGGAGAGAGGAGTAATGAAGAGAGGAAGTGGAGTCCAGTGGGGGACTCTGCTTGGGTGGCACTTTTCAGCTTGCCAAATGAAAGAAAATTAAATTTTTGACTGTCTACTTAATTGAAACATTAGCCAAAAACATTTTATCTTTCCCCCGCTCCATCTGCCTCCCTCGCACACACCCTGTATCTAATTCTATCTCCTTCCTCTCTGCTCTCTGTTCATTTACATTCAAATTAACTCGTAATGAAAACGAGTTCACAAACTTTGACTTCGCGGGGGTTGTAGCATTTAATTAGTTGTTGTGATTGTTGTTGTTGTGAATGTTTGTTGGCCATTTCTTTTAGCCAAGTTTACTCCACGTGGCTGCTTTGTTGTCTGTTTGTTTTCACACTATAAATGCTGTAAATAAAACACATTAACGCGTCTTGAGCTTAATAAAATTAACTTCAAATTTATGTGTTTGTTCAGAAAATAAAATGGAATTTTTTGTATTATTTTCTAAGCCAATTCTAATCAAGCGTTTTAACCCCGTTTTTATTTCCTGGCTAAAATCATTTTTTGCATGCACAGCACAAAATTGCAATCGAAGAATGCTGCATCAGCGTTACAACCCCATGGGGTGGACAGGGTGTGAGGGGTAATGCTTTTCCCAGCCTTTTCACCATTTGAGCACTCGAAATTGGCAAACAAACAAACTCACGTTTAAATGAAATGTGAGAATAAACAAAAAATTTTCACACAGCGAACGAGGCGTCGTCACATTTGCCAAGGCAAACAAACTTGAAACGAGACGAGTCGAAACGAGATGAGACGAGATGAGACGAGTCGAGACAAGTTGAGAGACGGGCAGGATCTGAATTACTAGGGGAAAACATTGCTCATACGACAGGATGCAAGTCGTACATAGATATGAAAAGCGAATGACAGAAAGAAAAGAGAGACAGCGAAAGAGAGCTGGAAAGGGAATTCACTTGACACGTAAATATGCATAAACAAGGCATGAATATTCATGCACACACACGCACACACTGCAACTTGAAAAGGACTCGTGGTATCTCGACTTAGAGATGAAATGCAATGCGCATAGAAAAATTTGCAGCCAATGTTTGCCCACTTGGGTGACAAAAGCAGCACAAAGTCTGAGGTGACTGAACTGAGTCAAGTGCCAACAGCTACCAAGATGTGATTCAGTTCATAACACGTGTAATTTTCACAGCATTTCATTGAGTCTTGTTTGCATTGGGCCATACAAACGGCTCTGAACAGGTCGTTCACTTACTGCCTGCCAGATATTGAAATTTCAACTGAAAACTGAAAACAACTAAAAACATTTCGCACAACAATCATAAATCCTTGTCAATCACACGCGTGACACACTCCCTCAATTCCTCTCGCTGTCATCATCATCATCAAGCTTCTCTGTCTCCATATGACCCCCCACTCCCCCCTAAAAAAAAGAATGAAAGAGAATCTGTCTATATTGCCTATCGCTAGTTTCGAGTGAAGCTTTCTGAAGGTCTCCAGACTTTCAGAATTCAACTTATGACTTGCGTAAGCGGAACTGATTACGTCTATCGCCAGAGCTGCGTGACAAAAATTTTTGACTCTCAGTGTCATTTATTTGATGCCTCGACTTTGACAGCTGTGCCGCTGATAGCGATTTCCACTGCCAATTTATGGTGAATTTGGAAAACTTTGTCTACGATTACTCCGAGTACGAGTCCGTAATAGGTATGGCATAGTCTGCTCTGGTCTGGTCTCTGCTCTGGTCTGGTCTCTGCCCTCCGGTCTCTGGTCTATGGTCTCACGTCTCTGGGCTCGTTGTCGCTTTTCTGATACTTGAGCTGCTAATTCCATTTGTTCGTTGCTGCTTTTATTTGATTCATCTATTGACAACAATCAATCAAATTGTATAATGCACATTTGTGTATAACAAGTTGGCGTGTTCCCAACGGCTGTATTCGACGACAAAATACTCTATGGCTTTTGCTAGTAAATACTTAAAAGTTGCAGCAAACATTTTATTTAATTAAAATATTTTAAATTGTAAATTTTTGAACAAGGTGCTAGAGACAAAAAGAAAACCACTAAAAAAATAATTATAATCAATAAGTAAGAAAGGCTATAGTCCAGCGAGGCGACTATAAAATACCCTGTTCTTGCTCTAGAGCTCACTTTAGCATATCTAAAGTGCAAGAGCAGACTGCATTGAATGGAGTTGGCATAATACTTGACAAGCATCGAACTCGCGATTCGACTCCCGAATTCACTAATCAGCATACCATAACCCTACTAATTGTACCTTTTCCTAATATTAAAACTCTCCGATTATCAGCATTTAGATGTTATAACTTTTTGTTATATAGGAAAAATAAATGGAACGACTTTGAACGAAATCGTACCGCAGTCCACCGACTATAAATACAACTGCGAAAAGTAGTAACAAGCATCTCCACTACTTAACCAGCATTTTGCAAGACAACTAACAAGGTTTATGTAGGTAATCATAGAGTTAATACTTTGATTGAAAGAAAGTTTTCATAAATAATTATATTTTATTATGGGAGCTATAGGCTGTACTTGTCTAAATCTGACTAAATTTGGTATATAATTCTAACATACACATGAGGTGGAAGTTTGCTGGCAATAGCTCACCTAATGGTTTTATTGCAATTTTGTAACGATTAGGTTTATTAAAGCTATGTGATATCGATAAGGATTATATTTTGTGAGTTTAAATCATATTATACACATAATGTGTGAGTTTGGTTGTGGTCGCTCAACTAACACTACACGTCTTCATACAAATTTCCAATTTGTGATCGATTTTACGTTTTGACAAATAGAAAAACTCGGTCAAAATTTTTTTATTTGTATGGTAAAATATTTATTAGAATGAGTACGGGGTCTTTAACAGTTGGCTCGCTCGACTATAGGTTTACATACATTTAAAATATTATATTCATAAAAAAACACTTCACTTACCATTTTTTTTAAACTTGATTTTTAAATCACTTATAATTTAAATTTTCTTGTTCTAGTTAAACAAAAATTACTTAAACTTACGTTTTTTTCATAAATGTAATGCAGAGCTCATGTATAATAATACAATTTTGAACCGACGAGCTGCAGTGTCGCCATCTAGCGTACAAAGCCTGCAACTGGTTTGAGAATATTTAGATAAACAACAATTTGTGCAGATCAGAAATTCCCGACTCGGTTCCCGCACATAAACGTTTATGTTTTGCTTTTATAAAATGGACTTGGCACAAAAAATGGTCTTGATTTAAAAAATAAGTATGTATCCGTCAATAATTTGCATATCAAATTATGCAGAAATCCCCAAAATCAATGCATCAACTGCTAAAACTAATCCCTAAAATCTTGACCAATTGCTCTTGGAATGAAGACTGTGGCTAAAAAAAAAGTAAAAAGCAAAGAACAACGCGCCTTGGGGCAATAATTTAAAACTTACGCCACTTAGAAGATATTTGGGCGTGGCAGAAAATTATAACAAGATCGACACAGGAAGAACTCACCAATGTGCGAATACCCTTTCGAGTGAATATATGGAGAAGGTCAAGAAAACGGTTGATTGCTGACTGAAGGTATTCAGCGAGGTGTTTAAATAACCTAAGGTGGCGAGTGTAGTTCAAAGGGTTGTCGCTAGATGGCGACAGTGCTGCTCAGAGAAGCATGTACACAAGATCTACTTTCTTGCTGAAGGAATACTGAGTGCTATACTAAGGTATACTCAATCATAGCACAGTTCTAAGAGGACTCCCTTCACAGGGTATGACGACACTCTAAGTACACAAACAAATTTGATTCCAGACTGATGCACGTTACTTTTGTTGAAACCCACAAAACCCAACGGTAGCTGCTTTGCCACTTTTGTCGGCAAAAGCCAAAACAGTAAGCAAATTGTTAAATTGTTGAGCTGCAAATTGTTGGCAAGGCTAAAGTGGCCAAAGTGACCAAAGCGGCCAAAGTGGCTAAGAGCGACACACAGAAACCACAAGAGCTTTATGACGCGCTCGATCTTAACAATGTCTTATTGTCAGGCCTAAATCATGTTTAACGATCAATAAAAGAAACAAACTGAATGGGACTTTAGGGCTTTAAAGCCGCATTGTTATAACTGATTCCGACTGCGATTCTGTTTCTACAGAACTCCTCGTGTTGCCTCGTTTTGTGTGGGCTACTTGCACCGTGGACTGACTATTGGTATACCAGTAGGTTCAGGTGTGAATACGAATACGACTATAGCTAATTGAGTCGGCCGACTTCAAAGCTCTAAACTTTTGACGGCAACTTTGTTGCCAGACGGTTGTCAAACTGAAAAACTCCACACTGCGAACAGCAGTTATAGAAAGCGATATGTCTGTGCTATTTATCGGTGTGTAGTGTTCATGTTTTACATATGCAGTTAGTCCAGTACAAACAATAGACCAGACATCTGACAACGACAATACTGTAAACATTCCTATATCTATCATTGCTTTATCTATCGCTGGATGTGGCGCATTATTTATCTAGTACTTCAGATTGACAGCTGTACCTGGACTCAGGCAGCGAAAAGAGTTTAATGAATTTATGGCTGACACGTGGAAAACTTTTCACAAGCCTCCACATTTATAATGAAAACCCTGGCCATTTATATAATTTAAACGTTGCAATTCCACCTGTTATTCAGACGGCTATGATCGACCGCAAAGTACCCTAAGTATCGGCTAACTGTACATACTTCCAGCTGCAGGTGGCGCCAGCAGTAGTTTCCCCATGGGTATTCGTATTACCAGACAAATTCATCGGGTAAAATATGTTTATAGTCAACTACTGCAGACTTTATTGATTAACCTTTATCTTATAGGGTATTTCTTTATCGGTCACATTTGTTCTAGTAAATAAAATTAATGAACACAGCATGCAAACAGTGTAAATTTAAAAGAAACTCAAAAAAAAACAAACAAATCAAAGTCATCCTACGCCAAATGAAACTGAAACCCAAAGAAAAATTATATTTAAGTAAAAAAAACAAACATTTTTGGCATTTTTGGGGTAATTTCCGAGTTTCTGTAGCAGATTTGAAGAAGGAGAAGGATTTTTTTGATTTTTTTGGGTAGGCTTATTAAGGTAGCACGTGCCGGGGGAGTTTTCCCGAATTTGTTACCAAAATACCGCGAAATCTTGTTAGAAAATTAAGCGACTTATCTGGTATTTGTTTTGCTGTTTTATTTTCCATGCTCTTCTATACCGAGGGGGTAAGTACGGTAAATGCATTGGAAACAACTGCACTTGTAAATAGTAATCAGCATAAAAAAAGAAGAAAAAGAGAAAAAAGTAAAACATAAAAAAGGCGCTTACAGCGAAATGGCATTTAGCCATTTAACCCACTGTGCACAGTGGGTGTGATGGCATGGCAGGGGGGGAAAACATCGACTAATGCACAAAAGAAATTATAATAAGCACAGCGTTTTTCCATGTACAATTCGAGTGAACAAAACGGCAGGAAGAATGAATAAAAAGAAGGAAAAGAAAAAGGAAAAATAAAAGACGCCGCAAAGTAGGCAATGCAAATCGTCTGTCTGATGGCCCATTGGCTTTTCATGTTTTACGTTCCCCTGTGCCCCCCTTCTCCCTGCTTTTATCGAACTAATAAAAAGGATTTCAGACGAAGGCATCTCGTGTTTCCCGTTATTATTACACGACCATCAGCGGGTGGTCGATACAGATACAGAATGGAGCTAAGCATTATTTATTTACCAGACTTGTCATACTGCAGCTTTACCCGCCATCTCCTTTGACTTGTTCTGTTTGTTTTTTCCTCTCTTTCCGTTGGTTCCATTATGACTTTGGCGCTTACCTGCCCTAAATGGATTATGCCAATTAGAGAGTGTGTCTGGAGACACCAGTGGACTAGGCCTTTCTTCCAGTGTAAGCAGAGAACATGACAGTTCGATTGAATTTTTATACAGCTAATCATCGAAATATTTGTCTAGTTTCCTTAGATTTCTTTTTAACAGTAAAATACTATACAATTTACTACGCTTACTGTTACTACTTAACTTCGATCTGTAATTAAACAAAAGCTATCATCATTAACGCAATGCCACAAAGCAAGAAAAGTAAATTCAAGTCCCAATGATTCGGCAGAGTGGCTAAAACGAATTTCAATACAATCAATAATTGGTTATTGGACTGCCATTGGATAGACGAAAATATCTTTAGAAATATGAACCGTGAAATTGAACAAATAATGTGGCAAGAAAGTAGGCGCCTTCACCTGAGACTCGAGACAAGCTGGAGATAATTAATGATCGGATATATCAATCGGCATTCAAACAGACACAGTGAAGGTAAGTACACAGTGAGAAATGAAGATAATGATTTGACTTCTCCTAAGACTAAATGTTTGTTTCTAATTCCTCAAATCAGGTCTGTTTTTCCCAGTGTATGCTGAGAGACTCGATGTTTTCCGCTAAGTAGTTAACTTTCTTTCATTTATTTACAAGCTTTTGGAATAATTTTCTATAGTTCAACATTTTCCGTTTTAGTTTCAGAAATATTTCGAAATTCGAACTGTTAAAATTCTTTGAAGCTTACAAAATTCCAAGCTGAAAGCAACTGAAATTCATTTGGTTTTTCAACAGTTTGGGGTTGTATCACTATCAAAGACATTTAAGCATTTTGCGGTCTGTTCTTGGGATTCTTGGGACTGTGATGAGCCCGTGTGACATTGGCAGGACATGTATCAGTCACAACCACACACACACTGTACGATTTAGGCCAGAATCAGCTGAAAGTTCTCCTTGTTCGACATTTATGAAATTTATGAAATTTCCGATGCGAAATGCGACGAGGTTAACAAACTTCACTTGACGTTCAAATCAAAATTGTATCTGTGTGTACAGTGTTGCGTGCTAGTGTGTGTGTCACGGTTTCCTTAGATGCCCTGGCGAGGGGTACACTAGGCTAGTGTAGAGTTCGCAAGTGAGAAAGGAAAGCATGAAATTTTAACAGCATAAATAAAGCAGATGATATCTCCAAGTCTGACGAAGAGTAAAAATCTCAGCATTAATTTAAAGAATCAAGTCATAAATTCATAATCAAAGAATGTTATTTTTAAATTTCATTGAAAACAATATGAACTTAATTTAAAAAGAATACATTTTAATTTGATTTATAAACATTTTTTTTCATATTTTTTTGTGTTTATTTGGAAACCAAAATTTTTATTTAGATTTTTTAAGAGTTCTTAAATCGTATTTGCTTTTAAACTTGATGTATTGTTATTAAATTGTAAATATAATATTTTAATCTGACTTGTAGGACCAATTGCCTAAGAGGAGTATGTAATAACAATATCATACAATGAATGAAACTTTAAATAAATTTTAAATTAGATGATAATTATACATCGATTACGATAGCTTAAATATTTGTTTAAACAATCCTTACTCAGCCCTCTACTTTACTTCACTCTGTTCGACTATACATAGAAAATACATACATAGTTAATGATTTAATTTAGTCTACATTTCTGGGTACAGCTTTGTACTGCCACGAACTGAACAGGTAAGTGAAAAATGTGACTAATTTGTCACCAGCTTGGGAGCGAGGCACACCGAACGACAGTAGTAAGGATAACAAACAGTTTTTGTCCACTCTAAATGCCATAACCCATTTAAGACTCAGGGTATCTTGCGTACGTGTGAGCTCCACTATACTTTCCATTCCTGTTCGAGCTGCTTTCTAGTTTTAATTTATATGTAAATTATGTATCTTTTTCTTGCCAACGCGTAGACAGCTTGCTACACTGTCTGAGCGTTTTTTGTGCGTAAGAAATGAGAGGAAAACTATTAGCACAAAACTGCAAATAATGAGACTTTGAGTGAAATTTGATGACAGTTGCAGTCGGCTTTCCATTGGGGTCTTGAGGGATTTCCTTCAACACACACACTTATTGGCTAATAGCTTTTAGCCATATGTACTATTTGTAGCGTATCTTTGGGTCGAAAAGTATCTTTTGATACCTTTCACATAACGAATGCCACAAGATCTCAAAAGAAACCATAACAAATCAAGCATAGCAATTAACATTTCACACACGAGTTCAACTTGGTCCATTTAATTTCCAATCAAACTGAAAAAAGTTCAACATTTTTAATCAAGTGTCTGCAAGTAGGTGTGTGTGCGTGTGTGTGTGTGTGAGTGTGTAAATAGCACAAAGTAGAAAGAGCAAATAAATATAACTCTTTAGCGAAGTGGAATATTTTAATTATTTTCGCTTAGAAACTCCTCAAATATGCAGAACTCTGTTCCAAATTTTATAGGTAGCCAAAAAAAAACATGTAAAGATTCGATTATTTGGCTTGAAAGCCCTGACTGATCAAATTGATGGTCTGTTCAAATATTCGACTATCGAAGTTTTCTCACAGTTTAGATACCTCGAGGCTACTGTAAATGAAGCAGATAAAAAAATTAACTCGCCTTTTATTTAAACATTAATTAAATGTTCAGACTGAGATCACACACGAGCTTGCAAAAGAAATTCAAATAACTAAAACAGTTAATGACGGTAGGTAAAACAAGCCATTAAGTACTAACTAAAATAGAACTGTATTTGCACTTGAATTAGCGTAAAGTGTAGTAAAAAAGATAGTTATTTATGAATGTTACAAACGGCAGTTGGCAATCATAATAATAATCATAATCGTCATTAACATTGAAGTCGACAGTCGACAGTCGTCATAATTTATGGGGACTGCAATATTGAATGTTCCCCCGACCGAAAAGCGTCGACAAAATTGATAAAAACCACAAAAATGACAACCGACAATCAGCAATCTACAAAACACAATCAACAGGCAGCAGACGTCATGATACAGGGCAAAAACACAAACAGAAAGAAGGCAATTGAATTGAAGCCAGTGGCAATTGGGAATCGAAAATTATCACAGAGAAAGGGACAGAGAAAGGCAGTGAAGAGGGGGACAGCAACACTAGCGGAATGAGCGACAGCTGCCAACATTCACACGTCATTTAATTTCGATTAGTCCTCAAACAAAACACGAAAACAAATAGTTTCGAATTCCAATTGGAACTGGAATTCGAATTGGAGTTGGAAACGCGCACCTGACCTGGTAAAACAAAAAATACACAAAGTAATTGTCACCTTGCGAATGCACAAAGTGCCTAATTGGCACTCTAAGGTGTGTGCCGCACTACGAAAGGGGCTGAGAAAGAGCGGCAACAGTTTGCAAACGCTACTAACTTGGCCAAGACTTCCAGTTCTTACTATCCACATTGTATTCCCAAAACTTTATTTAATTTGTTTCTTGATTGATTGCGGCCAACACTTGTAGAACGCTTTTTGGGAAGTCGATTCAAGGCGGCTAATTCCAACCTGTTGCCGATGAACGGCTAATGATGTTCGGACGATTTTACGACTGCATCCGATTTCTTTAATTGAGCGAATGATTAAGTTTGGGTTATCATTTCACCTCTGGTATGTAATTACATCACAAGTGTGAGAATTTTGGGAGTATACTAGGTCCAGAGTTTCCTCACACAGTAACGGTAGCTTCATGGTTTAAATTATTCAACTTCAGTGTTCAGTCAGCTGTTGACCATGTCATAGATTCATTTCGTATAATAATAATATCTGATATGTTATAAATAGTAGACTAATTTAGCCATACACTGTATTTTTATCCCTTAGTTCATATGACAGCAATCTGAATTAGTATTCCGATTTGACTAATAGAATTACAATTTTTACGGTCTTTTTAAAAATGTTTTTCTTTCGAAATTAAACTCTATATAATAAAGTGACATGATTTGGTTGATTTAAACACAAACAAGAAAAAACGGTTATCTTCGGCTCGTCGAAGATTAAATTCTCTTGCAGTCATGAATATTGCGTTAATTTGGTTTCAATCACCAATTATTTCTATGGTAGCTATATGATATAGAAGTCCAATTCGAATAAAATTTGGTCAACAAATGGGACACAATTAGAAATTGATTCTCTTCGAATTTCGTTGAAATCGGTCAATAGATACCGAAAATGTTCATACATTTGCATGCATTTCGACAGATTGTTCCTATGGGAGCTATATGATACAGTGGTCCGATCTCTGCGTGCAGAGAGAATTCACATCTGTACCAAGTTTCATTAAAATAGCATTAAAACTGAGAGACTAGTTCACATAGAAACAGACGGACAGACAGACGGACAGACGGACATGGCTATATCGACTCGGCTGTTGATGCTGATCAAGAATATATATACTTTATGTGGTCGGAAACGCGTCCTTCAATGCGTTACAAACTTTGTTACAAATACAATATACCCTCTGCAAGGCTATAAAGAGAAAGCACAAACTATGTCTATATTAACTCATCCATTGATTATAATTATGAATTAAATAAGTGTCTAAGCAATTAACAATTGTGTATGAAACTAACAATAAGCTAAGCTAATGCGATAACAACAAAAGAAACAACGGCATTAAAACAAAGCCCAACACTTTCCCACTTGGCGATTGCTTTGTGAGTGATTATTAGGTCAGTTTGGTACATCAGAGGTGGACTCACCTGAGGCGTTACAGCGATGGCGATAGATGACGATAATGACGATGATAAGGGCGAAGGCGATAATGAGCATGGTCGAGAAAGTTGGCATGCCTATGTGTAAGCACCGAGGGAGTGGGGCAGGGGCAGGGGCAGGGCCAGGTGAGGGGTGTTCAGTTACAGGTACCGGAACTTGCACGAAAATAGCTGGGATTCCGTTTGAAGTCTACGCACAAATATGCCCTATCCAGAGTAGGAGGGTATGGCCAGGAGCCCTTTACCCATTAGCGTGTCCAGGGCGCCCAACAGGATAATAATTAACGCAATAATCATCGATGAATGAATATGAGTGGAGATTGGGGGTGAATCGGGGGAATGGGGAATGACCTGCTTCGCATGATGATGAACCCACTGGAGTGAAGAGCCTCCAGGTTAACAAGGTTCTTTTCTCCACTACACCCCTTCTCCTCCGCCCATGCGGTGCGTGTGTTCATTTGGTAATTTGCGTAGGTGATGCGATGGAATTTGATTTTCACACGTGTATTCAGCTCCTTCCCCGTGTGAGTTATACACATGTATTTTTGCTGTTCATTCCGTTCATGTTAATGTATTGTAAATAATAATGTAAATGCTCAGTGCAATTATTTTCCACTCGTTGATTTCGCACACACATGCCGCCCAAGAGTACAAAAATAGAAAGCCAAACTCTGACTGGTTCACCCTTTCGAGTAGACCATAGATTATCGACTAACTGAGCCCAGCACTAACAATTACCGCAAATCGTATAACTTCTCAGTCTCATTCTCGATTTGATTGCAGTTCAAAGCTCACGAGCGAGTTGTAATCATCATAATCGTAAATACTTAACTATTCGAGACGATGACAACCCTAAACTCTGCAAGATCTTCGCGGCTGACAACCAAAAGTGCGCCGTAAATCAAAAGCATTTGTTGTAGGTGCAGTCGAGTTGAAGATTCCTACACTGGGAAAACTCCACGAGTCTCCTAAGATAACAGATTTGTACATGGAAAGCTTAAAGAGCGGAAAGATGACTGCAGATCTACACGGGAAGAAATAGTAGGGTGTTTTAGACTAATTCTCAGTTAAAGTTTATTTTCGATAGCCCAAAGTGAAGTCATGAAGTTTAAGATGGTAGCACGACTTTTGTTGCCGTGTAATTGCTCAATTGTGTTGACAAGTGTACAAATGTTTGGATAGAAATGTTAAGCCCACTTTTTATCTGCCTGGAAGTCAAAGAGAGAGAGAGAAAACTGTAATACAAAACGCGAGTGAAGAATTTCAATGGAAAACGCGAGAAAAAATCATTAAAAAACACGCAAATTGCACTGCACTGCAGAAAGGTGTGTTCGCAGGGGGGAAGGGTGGAAGGTGCGAAAGGGGGTGGGGTGTGTTGTTTTGGTCCCATTTTAATGGCAGTTAGGCATCAAAAGTCGCTTCGGCCATTTTGTTGTACGATAAGTTTGCGTGTTTCATGTAATTTATCAAGCATTTGATTTAGTTGTAAGAAATTCAACTTAATTTCCGACCGAAGTTGGCTTACTTCGCCAGTTGATGGCTTACAATGTTGACCATCCACACAGGTTGCCAACTGAACGTGCACAAGCAACTAAAAGGTGGTCAAAAAGGGCTCCATACATACATATAAATGAAGCAGGTGTCATTTTCCATCTTACAAAGTTAACAAAGTAAATTATATATCTTCTTATCCCTCCGATAAATCTATAAAGAGTTTGTACTCCAAAGTCAATACTTTAATAAATAAATACACAGAGCGGCAATTTTAAAACTTATTGTTTTTAACAAGTTTTAAATCGAGCAATTCAGTAAATAAATCTTGACTTATTACCATTGCAGGCACACACACATACAATTGCGCACTGAAGTCAACATGGAATGTGCCTTGATCCATGGGCGGGGCAATATGCCTTGCCAAAAATACTAAAATACTTCTAAATGTTGCAATAATTGCAAAAATGTGATTGTTTAATTTTGCCATTTCTTTTCTTATCACATTTTGTGTTTCTTCGTCTTCGTCTCTTTGTCAGCGCTGCCCGATAAAAAGTAGCAGCTGCAGCCGCCGTCGTCGCCGCAGCCTGAACAACAACAGTTGCGTTGAAGTTGTTGGCAACCAATGCACGAACTGAGCGCCAACTGCTGTTACAGCTCTTTGTATTTAGATATTTATATGTATGAGTGTTTGTATGTGTGCGACTGCGACTACAAGTTCGAGCCAATGCATTGGTATTTGTTTCTGGTTTCCGCTCTCTTTGAGCGTGCGTGCATGTGTATGTGTAGCGCGCTCTTGCTCTCTCGCAGCTACGTTCCACTGCCATATTATTTCAGTTTCTTGACTCCGCCCCTAAATGCGCTACGCTGTGTTCCAATTCTATGCCGTTTCTTATGTACAACCCTGTTGTGTGTTTGCATTTTGCTTTTGTGTCTTTGCTGTGTGTTTGCGCCTGGCTTTTAAGAGCACAATATTCATTATTTACTTAAGAGCTTTTGTTTTTGCTTTTCTATTGTATATGTGTCTCTGCTGCCCGCCTGTATACGTGTGTGCGTGTGTATTTATGTTTGTCCTGTTATGCATTTGTTGATGTGTCTCGTTTTCACAATTTAAAGGCATTTCCCTTTCCCACACCGAAAATATTGTACAATATTAAATAAATATTTTACTTGCAAGGTAAAAACAATATTATGGTTTAGTCGCTTTTTCTCTCTCTGCCTCTCTATCTCTATCACTCTCTCGCACTCCGCTTAATTTGGGCGATGTCAGTTCGGCTCTTCTTCTTGCCTCTGCTGCTGCTGTCTAATTTAAAATTTATGCTTTATAAATTTTGTTGGGCAATTTAGTTTTGTAGGTGCAGTAGTTTTCCTTTATTTTCTCTTTTCATTTTTTATGAAAATTTTATGATAATGTCAAATATTCTGCAAATATTGCAAGGGAAGAAGTTGTCTCTATCTCGCTCTCTCTTCTTCTCTGTTTCTCTTGTCTTTCTCATTTCTTTATATACACTATTTTATTGGCATTTTCTTTTTGCCTGGCAAAACTCTCAACATTTCATTTGCAATTTTCTTTTCATGTTTGCATTTTATGACTTTTTCTCAACACTCCTTGCTTGCCACGCCCACTCTGACGCCCACGCGAGCTCCTTTGGCAATTGGCAACATCTGCGTAATGCAATTTTCCTTGGCATGCCAACAAAAATGTTCTCTCCTGTGCAAAATTTCTTTCTTCATTTTCTTAATTTTCCTACTTTTCTTACTTTTCTTCATATTTCTGTTTTCTTAGCAATTTTAATTCCTTCGTGCTACTGCATTCAACGACTCTGTCGGGATTTAAGTGCATGACCACGCCCACAAAGACATTTATTTATTTCTATAATAATATTGTAGAAATTCATACATAATTCTATATAAATACATACATTGCGAGAGTTAAATAAAATATCTTTTTCATTTTCAAACTGGATTTTTAAAATTTCAAAATTTTTATCATAATTGTATACAGAAATTTATTTATTTTTTAACATTTTTTACATTAATTTGGAATGAGTTTTAGTGTTAAAATAGCTAACTCTTCAAACCTAAATATTTTTCAGATAATTTTCTTAAATAAAATGTATGTCTCATAGTAATAATTATGACTATTAATCTTATATATTTTTATTTTTAAACATAACAGTTTGAAAATAAAATATTATTTTTTAAGACGGAACAAAGTTAATTTTTAAAAGACATTTAGATTTTTATGATTTATTCTAAATATTGGATCAAAAATTAAATTAATAACTTCTGAATTCGTTAGGAATCTTCTTTTATTAATAATTTTAGATCCATTCGTTTAAATTTTTCAAATATATTATTTTTGTATTATAATTTAAGGACAACTATTTTTTTAAAGCCTGTTTTCTATTTGGTTACTAATTTTCTTTTGATCTGTTTTTTAATGTTTAACATTTAAATTGCAATTCCCCAAACTTTTGAAACTTAACGATTTTGGGCACAGGATGTTCAAGTGCTTGAGGGCAATTTAGATATGACAGAGTATAAATGCAAGTCCCGTGCATATATTTTTATTAGATCTCTGCCTGAATGATCGGCCCATAAAATGTGCGAAAAGTTCGTTTTGGCCGATGAACCATTTTAAGGACCGCATCCTGAACGTCTTTTGTTGAAAGTTTATAACTTTCTGGCCAGAAAAGTGACAATAATTCAAAGCCAGACAAAAGGCTAGCTCAGTTCACCTGAAAATTTATGGTGCCACGCCCCCCATCCACCACCTCCAACCCCAAATCTAAACCCTCATCTCTTGGGCTAGTTTATTCTACAGTTTTTCCCTTTTTATTTTGCTCTTTTTTTTGGGCTATTTCAAATTTGGCATAACGGCGCATTTTATAGTTCAGGAAGCTCGTAAATACCTGTGCAGATTAGAGTGGGTGGGTAAGGGGGTGGCCGTCGGGAGAAGGCCACGAAATCTATGATACATTTTCAATGCTCTATTTGGGTTAAAAAGGTGTTACAGAATATTCTAAAAATATATTTACTAAATATATTATCTATTAAGAATCTTAAAATCATAATAAATAGTGGTAGTTAAAAGGTTAATGCCGATTACATTTATAGGGTATAAGTGATGTCCATTTCTTATCTCAGTCTCTGAGTGGGAAGGAAAGGAGATGGATTCTCTTGAATACCACAAAATCAATGCAAAGTTTGCTATGCTCTATTTGGGGTAAAAATGTGTAAAAAATTTTTTTTTTAAATATATGTATTTACTGAATATATTTTATGTTAATTTTTATAACATAAATAGTAGTAGTTAAAAAGTAACTGCCTAATACATTTACAGGGTATAACTGATGTCACTTTCTTTACCCAACTATATTATCATATTTCTTTAATATATTAGACTTTCTATAGCAGATCCCATATTCTATATGTAAGTGTTTTTTTTCCATTTGCTTCCCTTCTAATTTTCATATTTTTTCATATATTGTTTTTTTGCTGACTGACTTGTGAAACTTTGCTCAGCAGTTTTTGACATTTTGTATGATGGATTGCATTTTATGCTAATTGAGTTTAAACACACTTACACACATCTTTTGCACACTCCACTCCACACCCCCTGAGTTTCCCGCTTCGCTTTTTTCTCAGTCATTGCCTTTTTTTCCAGTGCTGGCAACTTTTGTCATATTTGTGGTTCGTCTGCAAGGGTTTCCTGAAGGGGTCGGGGGCTCTGAATGCCACTAACAGACCGTTGAAGGAAACTAGAAAGAGTTTAAGAGTTTTTCTCTTCATGGGGACACTTTGGTATTGTAAGAGAAAAACTAAGATGAGGAAGTTTAAGATGCATTTTAAACCGCAAAAAAATACTAAATAAGTAGTAAGAATATATTAAATATTACTATATTTATAGGCGATAAAGATTAAGTGTATTCCAGTCTAAACTTAAGAAAGCATGTTTATTTTGCTATTTATTAGGCAAATTTTAAATTTTAAGGAATATTTTTACTGTTTTTATAAGCGGCAACACAAAGGGGTTTAAACAAAATAAGTTTACTATCCTAAACAGTCCAAAATAATTAAAATAAAAAAAAGTTTTCGGCATTACTTAGTACTTCAAATAAATTGAGATGAAATCTTATATATTAAATTAAATATTTTTTTTAATTAAACCAAGAAATGTATCAATAAAATGTTCATCGCCAGGATTACAGTGGCGAGCACATGTGGATGCATGTTTTGACACTGTGACTTTGAGTGGCTGTAAAATCCACAAAAATGCATTAATCGATTCCAAATTTTTAACAAAAATTCACCAATAAGATATAAAACGAAAAACAAAAAGTTTTATTCATTATCCCCTCCTTAGCTCAAATTATCGATAAAAAAAACATAAAAATGAGCAAGTATCCACTTCTGCACGTTTCGATAGTTTTTTGATTTTTTCATCAAAATTAACCGAAAAGGGGTATTCCCCAAGTTTCCTGAATGAAACACTTTTTTATTATTGTCTTATTATAAAAAAAAATCAATAAAATTTATTCCGGTGTATTGACCCTGTAAACTCATTTACCTTTTATTTCTTTCAGTGTAGTCCCTTCCAGATTCGCCCTTTATCGCTGACCAAACTGCTCTCACAACACGTGGCAATTTTGGATTTGAATCTCAATGAAAATTTCTATTAAACAAATTGTTCAAAATACGAAACAATGAAAATGAAATACGAATGGGACTTTCCTATAGCAAATGGGGAAGTAACCTCTTTTTGTGGCTTTTGGAAACAGTATAGTTGCAATGCCCGATGATGGTGATGATGATGATGTATGATGATGGATTGTCAACTTAATTACAATGGCAAACAGAGAGGAAAATTGCGTAAAACACTTTTCCACATTTCCACATTGTGGTCTCAGTTTATAATTCTCTGATTTCCTAATGCCGATTGCCTGTGCAGTATGCAAAAAGGCAAAAACACACACACAAAAGATTTAAGGGACACGCTGCAGGATCAGCAGCAGGAGTGGGATCAGGAGCAGGGGCAGGAGCAGTGGCAGGGGCGTGACGGCTAAACTGCCTAATCTTGGCTGCAATTGTTTGCCGGTCTCGTGTGCATGTGTGTGTGTGAGTGTGTGTGAGTATTAGTGGGTCCTTGAAAGCGGCACTTTCAGTCTGCATAATACTCGTAATTACGCTATCACATTCCACACACACACACACACACACACACACACACACACATTGTTCGCGCTCTTGATAAGCATGGCGTCGTAAATTAGAATGTTTTTGCTTTTTCACACAATTAAAGTCAACACACACACACACACACTCGCACACACACATGGCCCGTGGGGACGCAATTAAAATTTCCAAATGCCACGTCAAGTTTTCATTTCTCCCATTTTCCTTTGCCTGCTCCCGTTGAGTTTCGGCTCTTCCAGTGATATATGTGGAATTTGTGGTTTTAGGTAAATATATCAAGACACGTGTAGTTGAGAATGAACCAACATATAGTCGAGTAGTTAAAGTAGTGCATTTAGAGACCTTTATTCCGCTAAACACTCCACTAAAATCAGCTCAATCATTCCGCTAATTGACCCCCAACTCGTACTCCCAACTTATCTAGCTGGCAATCGGCTATCTTTATCTTTTGGGAGAACATGTCTTTTGGCCAAATGGAAAATTTAAATTCATTTCGCAGACACTCGATTGTTTCCTTCTGCTGTTTCTCTATGTCTTTTGCTAACTTGTTCTTTTCGGTCGGCCTTTTTAACGGCATCAATTAAAATTTTGCGTACGTGACAAGAATTTTGTGCTGCAAGTCGAAAGTTTCCACTTTTGATGTTCGGTCCGAAGGAGCAGCAACAAAAACAATGGACAACAACAACAACAACAAAACATTGTATCAAAAATTATGAAACTTTGAAGCGTAAAATTAAAATTGGCTAGAGGAAGAGGAAGAGAAACAAGTGAAGAAGATCCGTCGAAGAAATCGAGTAGAACTCGGGTCCAACTCAGTTGACCCGAAAAAGAGAAGGCCAAAAGAAGCCAAATGTTGTGGGCGTTACCTTGTGTTGCACCAACAACCTATAACACTCAACTGGCTGATCTTCAGATAAAGTCAATACACACATATATATGTTTTATATATATGTATTTGTGTGTCTGCCTTAATTAAAACAGTTGATTTCGATTTTAAACGATCGGAACTCTTAATATGAGCAAACAATTAGCCAACAGTTTAAGGAATTGGTTAATGGGCGAAGAAAAACGGTATGGGGAGGAAAGGTAACCTTTTAAAATAAAGATACATTTGTAATTACTCGTAAAGTATAAACAACAACATTTAGACCTTCTTAAAAATATATTTGTTTAAACTAATAAATTTTTCATTCACTACAATTTTAATTTTAATCATTTCTATTTGTCAAATTTTTACTAGTTCAAAAACTTAAGCTAAACATAAGATTCCATACAAAGAGTATGGAGTGTGTTGTAACCATTGTTCAGAAACTAACTGCCAAACTCTATGATCAAATATCATAGAAAACTAAGATGAGTGTTAAGATATTTAAGTGAAACTCTTAATGGTTTTTTTTTTTTTTTTTTTAGACATTTTATATTATAACGTTTTTATGCTGTACCTTTTACATCGAGATCATATTTGGTTATAAAATTTAAATTAGTAAGAAAATATTTAATTTTTTTAATATTTCAAATGCACAATTATGCAACTAATGCCGTATGATTACGGATACGGGGTCTAAAAAGGCTATCTTCGCCACGCCGCATTCCAAAGATTGGGTAAATTGGGTTTCAATTACGAAACAAGGTATAATAACACATACGTTTTTCCTTCTACATGTTTTTAACCCATTTTAGCTATATGATATAGACGTCCGATCTGGCCGATCATAGACATGAGGAGCAAGCTTTGTCTACATAGCTATAAAACTGAGAGACTAGACGGGCAGGCAGACGGACATGCTTATATCGACTCAGCTGTTCATGCTGATCAGGAATATATATACTTTTTGGGGCGGCCACGCCTCTTATAATGGGGTATGAAAGCACATTTGATCAATAACTTGTACTCGATGCATATTTTGCGCCTTTCTTGATTCAGCTATGAAATTCATTTGACTTACATCCCTTAAAATTAATTACTCTTATATATAATATGGCTTTTAAAATGTCTGTTAGTATTATAAAATTTTAGCGATTCATGAATATTTACTTCAATTTATTCATACTGAAAGGGTTGTTATTTAAGATTTAAGCATTTGGAATCATATAAAACGTTTCCGTTATGTTCAAAGATTAAATTTTTAACTTTAACAAATTCTCCTCTTTTTGAATATTTTTTACAGAACATTTTTTTGGTAATTGTAGCTCTCAAAGGCACTTCCCTACACCCTCCACCACCTCGGCCTCTTTCCCCATACCCTACGGCCTCCACCTCCTCGGCCCTCTTCTCACTACCCTCCACCCCCCTACCCTCCAACCCCCCGCTCCCCTTCTCCCACCCAATCGCTTGCCAAATGGCAAAGCCGCAACGCATTTATTTGTGCAATGGCGCGTGAAATAAATGTCAACCGCAACTTAAACCGCATATGCTGATAGCGCTGGGTTTGTAAGGCTTTTCCCCCTCCATCCCCATCCACATCCTCATCTCCCAGCTCCTTCCTGCTGCCTGCTTTAACCTGAGAAACCACCCGAGACCGTGTAAGAGAGCGAAGCCATTACACATGGCCAGACGGAGGCACATGTGCAGAAATCGGGGAGATATGAGTCGTGGCTTTATCTTTTTATTGGCTGCCGTCGTCGACTCCCAAGACACGACAAAAAACATTACGACAATTTTCATTTTTCCAGCAGATTTTTATTCGTTTTCCCCTCGTCGATTTCTTTGACTTTTTGTGATGTTAATTTTGGCAAAGCTGCGATATTTATAATGTGTGAATCGCCTGTGTATTATGATTATGATTCCAGTTCCGATTGCAGTTCCTATCGCGACACTTTGGGGACCAGACAGAAGTTGGCAGTCCATTCGATGAATGCGGCTAATAAATTTCAAATGCAACAAAGTGTCGAATCGAATGGAATCGATGTGAATGTGAATGTGGATGTGGACATGGTCAAAGCTACAACGAAGATTGATTTGGCGGAATAAGTGGAGCTGCAGAGGGACAGGGGAGAAGAGTCCTGTGGGGAATGAACTAACTTGACTGCAAGTGATTTTGACTGGTTGCCTGCGAACACACGTATTATTCATTGTTCCTCTGTCCTGGCAGCAAGGCAAAAAGGGCAGACGCCCTCGACGAGTGATGTCCAAAAACAAAAACAACAACAACGAAAACACTGTGGAAAAACCGAGGAAAAAATTGGCCAGACGGCGACAAAGCGCAAATAAATTTTCGATGGGCACGAGATTTGGGAGGAGAGCTGAGATTGGAGAGCGGAGAGTGGAGAGTGGAGAGCGTGGAATGGAGCTTAACAGACATTTAAACGTTTGTACAAGCCCATGAAATGTCCTTTTTGCCAGCGGGACAAAAAGACAAACGACGACAAAAGCAACGGGGATGGAGAAATCAGTGAGGAGAGAGGAGTACCAGGGAGTACGGGAGTTGGGAGTAGAGACCAGCACATTTAGTCAGTCAATAAAACTTGTTAACGCCGTAATTGCCAGCAATTTATTTATGTGGCCCAACTTGAAGGAGTCTCGAAGGAGTCGGAGTGAGTGGAACTAGTTCCACTTTTGGAGCACTGCTACTCGTAGCAATCGCAGATCGTATCTCCTTCGTTCTACCTTAAAAACTATTAAAAATTCATTAGAAAAACACACATAAATTGGTTAAAATCACGCACGGGGTGGTAAACACTGCGAATACTTTAGAAGTACCTTGATTAATTTCAATTGGTTCGCAGTCTTGACCTCCGTCTTCCCACTTCGTGCTCAACTACTTCTACTACTCCTCCTTCCACTCCGTCTCAAAATTCATTTCCGTCCGGTCTCAGACCTCAGACCAAACGGAAACTTAAACTTATGCATGTTTCGCAAAAATTATGTTGTCGCAAGTGTTTTTTCTCTATTTCAGTTGCAGTGGGTGTTGAAGTGGTTTGATGTGAGATAACCAGATGGGAATGGGCGTGACGGAGTACATCGTGTTCCGAGCACAAGTCGGAAGAGCGTTCCAGTTTCAAATACCGGCTCAACTTACTGACAGGGGCATTTGTTAACATTACATAGTTGGGTTTTTAATAGATTAACTATTCAGTTAATAGAAATATAATTTGAAGAAGAATTTTTAACTGGTAGAACAAAAATTTAAAATTAAAAATTAATCAAATTTTATAGTAAATTTTAACTAGTGACTTAAATAGAATTCAAGCAGTCACAGCTATAGCTCTAAAGAGCCCATTTATAGTTAATAGTTTCAAACTTCATCGAGAAGGGTCATTTGACTAGTGACCAAAGTAGAATATTATTTTACCGTGAGTTAAAGACCCAGGCGGTAAAATCTAAAATCTGAAGTTTTCTTTAGCTACGTTAATAACTTCAAAGTTGCTGATAATCACATTCCCATGACTGCAACGGTAGCAAATTCTTTGAATCTTGATTCTCCATGCACTGTGTTCCTACTGTGTTTTGTTCCTGGAAAATGCGACACTTTCCTAGGCTTTTGTCGCCCATCGTTTTGTCGGCCAAAGATCAAATAACTTCACATTGTTTTCACAGACAAACGAATGACAATTTGCATAAATGTCGCGACAATGGCGCCCCTCCCACAGCGTCTCAGCTAAGACCTGCTACTCCTCTGCCTGCTCTGCCTACTCCTCCGCCTCCATTTACCATTAAGCTTCATCAAAGGGCTGACTGGGGAGAACTGTGGGTGTTTGAGACGAACATATGTTGTTGTTGTGGCTGGTGTTGCTGTTTTTCACTCTCTTTTTATTGTTGTTTTCACGCCGAGCAACAAGCTCCATCCCCAGCACTGTGAACATCCCACCCCAAAACCCTTTTCCATTTCCTCTTACCCTTTCCCATTTCCACTTCCATTTTTCGTGGAAGGCTCAAAGCATTTTGGTTCATGTGTCAAATTTAAAATGACAGCAAATTTAATCGATTTATGCTTTTGTTGCACTGATTTGTGCGGAAACGTACGCTGACTGATTCAAGGGCAGAGTCAGCACACGTTACGAATCTTCCACAGATATTGAAAGAGACAGAAAGATTGAAGGCGAGTGAGAGCTTAGAATTCAGTCAACGACGCAACGTCTTCGGTTGTTTTATTTATAATTAATTTATGCAGCCTTCAAATGGAAAATTGTTGCATTAAAGTATTCCAAGTTGGCCATTGGGATGCAACTTTGTAGGTACAACAAAAGTTAATTGAATTGAAATGTCGGTTTGACATGATATCGTACATTCAATTCGAGTAGCAACAATTTCTCCACTTGTTGCCATTACTTAGCATACGTTTTTGTTGTTGTAAAAACGGTTTTTGTTTTCTGTATTAAGTATCTGCCTTCGGGCCTTCAACTTATTAAATATTACAATTTTTATAAATTTTCAAATTAGCCATAAAAAAAAGACTTGGATCTCCTGGTTGGCAATTATTTGACTTGTAATTTAACAGATTAATATCATGAATGAAAACAGAAATTAGGGCTACCTGCGCTTACCTGCGGCTTTTGTAACACTATCCGGCGTATTGATCTACATATCCAAAATTATTAAATTAACTCTTGGCCCTACTATAATATTCCTACGTAATGTCTTTAAAAAGTTTCTGTAACGTACACCCAAGTCGTCGTACCCTGCGTGTTTTAGGGTATGAGCTCAAGGAAAATGATGTGGAAAATTATTTAGTTGTATGAAAAATAAAACCAGGAATGAAATTAGAGTTTCTTCAGACTCTGCGACGGTTAAGAAATTAGAGCTTAATAACCAATTTGCATGACAGACTGATATTAGCCAAGGTTTTAAATTAACTTCGGGACTTGAGACGTAAATTTAGACAGCATATATAATATGTTTATTATATTATGTTAATTTAGGCATAATCGTTTGTCGCAGCATTTTCCCAGTCAAAGAAAGCTTTAAATATTTTAAGTATACCATACTCGAATCTACGATTTGATCAAAGGGCGTCCAAATTGTATTTTCACAAAGATCAGAAAGCCAAAAGGGCTACTGAAACAATTTCATTTGACATTTTACATGCAGAGGGTCTACCATGACTTAATGAAGTTACAAATCAAGTCGCAGTCTGGTCCCTGAATTTTCCTGTTTGTTTTCTGTGCTCCGTTCTCTGTTTGCCTGCATGCAACGAGTCTATGACAAGCTCACAAAAGTTCAACTTTGATGATACATTGTCGCTGAACAGAAACTGCAGCAGCTGTAGGTGTGTGTGTGTGTGTGTGTGCACAACAAACGCATATATGTACATATACAGAGATATAGTAGTCTCTCAATTGCAGTTGCAGTCGAGTGTCTCGCAGTTCATTGTTTTCAGCTTTGAGCTCGTGTTTGGGGCTCTGAATTGTACAGAACTGTAACGAGACGGAGTCGGAGTCGGAGACGGAGACGGTCCTGGGGGTGAAGGGCAGCAGTTCAGGGATGGGATGGTCCAGGGACCTGCAAGAGTCACTGGTTTATGAAATGAAAGCAAAGATAAGCGACGAGCCGAGTCGATCCAAAATCCAAAACACATCGCAAAAAACCTTTTTTCGGCAGTGGTGGCGGCAAATTGCATTTTGCATGCGACCTATACGTGTTGTTGTGGTCTCCAGGGTGAGGGCGAGGGCGGAGGCGGGGGCGTGCCCTGCTGCAGAGACTGCACACAGAGATGCACACGGTCAGATACGTAGATGAGAGTAAGAGAGACAGAGTGAGAGCGAGAGCGAGATAAATTGGAGTGGGACAATGTCAGCAAGTTGACAATGTGCGAACAAATAATTCCATCAGCAAGAACAAAAGCGTCGAGTGATTGTTTGGGTGGCGACGCCTCTCAGCCCCCTAAAGCAACCTTACGACAACCACCCCAACTACCTGGGCCGACAACCACAAAGATATGTATATGCACATATGCTTATACAAGGACTCCAACAGAGGAGGAGAGCAGCGTGTGCAGAGGCTGCTGTCCGAGCTGCGATGCAGTCTTCGAACACTTCCGAACAACACTTCTCCCCATCGCGATTAGCACTGATACAATTTATGAATTGCAAGGGGTGACGAGAGCAACATAGGAGGAGAAGGGGTAGGGGGTGGTTTTTGCATTCAGGCACCCACACTCTCTGATCATAATTTGATATATGTATAAACGAAAGCCACACTGCATCTGATCCAACTGACGATGCTGACGAAGTTATCACAGAAATAGAAAACTAGTATAGTATAGTATAGTAAGTAGTAGTAGTAGTAGTAGTATAGTAGTATAGTAGTAGTATTAGTATAGTAGTATAGTAGTATAGTAGTATAGTAGTATAGTAGTATAGTAGTGTAGTAGTATAGTAATATAGTAATATAGTAATATAGTAGTATAGTAGTATACTAGTGTAGTAGTATAGATAGCTTTTAAAATATTTGTAATTATCCCTGTATGAATCTTGTAACGATATTTATGTATCTATGAGAGTTTTTAAAATGTACAATGGGATATATAATATAAGCTCCTCAATTTAAACCCACTTTCAAAGTATGAAATAAGCTAAATGTATAGCTGGAGTATTTAAAGGATTAAAGCGGGAGCATGGAATGAAATAAAATGATCAGAAACACTAGGAAAAGGTAAAGAAGATGAAGTAGGTGTATGAGTTGGAGCAAGGGTAGAGGAAGAAGTATGATACGAAACATGCATTAGAGTATTAAAATAGGAACAAGAAGAAAATAGTAATTAAAGACGTATCGAATATGAGAGAAGGAGTAGACATTGGAGTACAGTTAAAAATAGAAGCTTAAGTAGAAGCATGACACAAAACAGGAGAAGAATAAGTTGTGGGAATAGTAGTAACAGTATGATAAAGAGTATGATAGAAAAGAAGTAAATGTAGAAGAGAAGAACTACAAGCAAGAGCAGGGGAAGAAGTAGAGGGAAAGGAAGAGTGACTATGCATAGTAGTAGGAGAACAGGAAAAGACTCAGACGTTCAAGAAGAAGCAGAAGGTGTAGTAAGAAATGGAGGAGCACATGTTAGACACGAACTAGAAAGCTAGACATGATAGCAGAAGCAATAGTAGGAAGAGTTTTGGAATGGAAGGAGCAGTAGTAGAAGTCCAAGTAGGAGCAGGACATGAGCATCGGAAACAAGAGAAGAATCACACGTTTGAGCACATATAAAAATACAATACATATGCATATAAGACTTTTATTAGCTATTACAGATATACTACCCAGTCTCCGAGCAAATTGATATATTTGATTGCCCATTGGTTACCGTACTAGCCAGCCAATTCCAGGGCTGCACTGTGCTGCTTCAGGGTCACACCTGGGCGTACTGCAGAGCCAGCCCCTCCATTCGACTGGTAGCAGGACCGGCAGACTCAATAGTCCTTGTTCATTTGTCGAGCTCTTGGTCTCAGTGTTTTGGTGTCGGTGTCGGTCTCAGTTTCGTTGTCGGTCCTGGAGCACAACGAAGGCAATATTTTGTGCATGCAAACAAAAAATTTACATATAAATGCGAAAACGCATTCAAACTAACAAAGAGCAATGGCAAGCGCATGTATGCACACACTCACACACACGCACACCCCGTATATACCCACGAGCAAGAAGGAGTTGAGGATCTCGGGAGTACGAGGGGGTACGGGGTGCTCGATGGGAGCTGGAAATAGGGGCAGAGCTCCGTGTGCAGTGAAATAAATAACATTTTTGTGCGAACGGCCATCGAAAATGTACGAAAAAGTAATTAACTTGTGGCTGGACAAGGCGGGAAAAACGGTTGCAGAAACTACTCCCCCTCCGCCTCCCCCTCCAGAGTCACCGCCGCACTCTTCCTGCCCCCTCTCTACATGCTGGCATATGCAAATTTGACCAAATGCAATGCACTTTTGGCTAATGGTGGCCATCGCTGTCGCCGGTCGGCCATTGCACAGCTCAATTGCATGCAGGGAAGAATAGAGTCGGTCACGCCCCTCACACTTTATGTACGTTTTTGCGTATATATAAATGTATATGTATATGTGCATTCGCTGGCGACAAAATAATATCATTTGCGATCAAAGTAATTATTTTGCTTTGGTCTACAGCATAATTACAGCCTGGCCTGGTACTGCATGGCCGGCTCTTTCGTTTGGTTGGCTGACTGTTCAGCTGACTTCGACTGCGACTGCGAATGGCCCACGAGGTTGGCAGCAGGGGGCACTGGGTAATGGGTAATGGTAATGGGTCCTCTGTCCCGCTCGTGGTTGACATTTTTCCAACAATTCTGGCGGCCATTTTGGCACCCTCCGATGCCACTCGACTGCACTTTTCCAAATAAAATGTCGCAGAATGCGCAAAATATGCAAATGTTCGCCATTTTCGAGCCCATGACAACGCCATTTTGTGCATGAACCTAGAAAACAGGCTCTGCCATACGACTATTCATACTCATACTCCCATTCGTTTCCATACGCGCTCTCGTTTCGGCTCTAAACTTTATAGTTGCAGGCACAACACGAAAAACTAAAATAAATTTATGTCACTCTCGAAAAATTGAAAATTGCATGCTACGAGGGGAACTCTTAAACTTTGTAAATTGCATGGAGTTGAATGGGCATTATATGAAAACCAATCATATCTTTACTCTTTTCCATTTAAACCATATTAAGATAATAGTAATAAGAGACTGGCAGTTTATGGTATAAAACTAATTTATATCACCAAGGTACAAAAACTCTTCAATTTACATATCTAAGCTAAATTTGGAAAAAACAAAAATTATCCAAACTTCTTACATATATCATTAATCGGCTTAAAATCGTTATTGCTGACTAACAACCAAAGCATTGAACAATTATGCATATAAATTGCAACAACAACAACAAAACAAGATGAAGAAAAATTCCAACGGTTGAACATAAAGTATTGACTTCGAAATTGATAAGAAAATGTAATCGAAATTCAGAGGCCAAAGCGAAGTAGCGGATGCGGCAACAGCATCAGCAGCAACAACAGCATTGGCCTCGGGCTATACCACCAAACTGCATTCCAAATCAACAACAGAAGCTAACAAAACATGCATCAAACTCATCCACATCCTCATCAGCAGCAGCAGCAGCAAAGCAGCAGCAAAAGTAGCAGCAAAAGCAGCAGCAAATTCTGCGGCAACGGGGCAAACAACAGAGGCAACTTCAGGCGCAAAGTAGCAGTGGAAAATGTACTACGATGGGAGGATGATGATGGGGATGTGGATGGGATGGAAATGGGGAATGGGGTTGGGTAGGAGGCCTGCCCAGACATGTCTTGGTCTCGCTCGATTCTGCCTAACTCCGAAACGGTTCCAACAGCAACTATTACGACAGGAACAACAACAACAGCACCAAAGCTGATACGAGGCTTATTACTTACCAAACAACTCTGGCAGCTCGTAATGAACTTGAGGCATTTGATTGACTTGACTCGCGACTCGCGACTTCGACTCCGACTTCAGCTGCAACTGCGACAGAGTCCGCGACTTCGCCATGTTGCAATGAAAAATCGCAGCAACTGTTGAGGCTATGAATGAATGATGAATGCCATTCCGGTGCTCAAGCAGCCAGACTCTCTCTCTCTCTGTCTCTCTTCATCATGGAAGCAATATCTAAATGTGAATTTTATGGATTTTATACAAGGTGAACAAGGAGATGCCACAGTGGAGCAAAAGCAGTAAGCTATTCACAGAAATGACTACTATTTTAGCTAAATGTACATAGATAAAACAAAATATTCTAATACGTGAACAATATACAAATTTTAACAACTCTAATTAAACAGACCTTAAGTTTTACAGCATTACATTTTTCCTAACACGTCTTTTGAACTGTTTTAAGTCCGAAATAGCTGTAATTGTGTAAAACTTTGGTTACTAATTAAAAAGTATTATTTACTAAAACTAAAAACCCTTGTAACGTAAAACATGACGAAAATAATTTACTTTCATTCAAACTAAAATTGTTTCTTCAAATAATTTTCTTATAAATTTTAATTGTCGCTTGGCCGTACAGAAACGGTTCCAGTATTTTTGAGAAGGGATTTTGTATGAAAATCATTCCTAAAAACTATAAATTCGTCTGGCTATGGAAGCTGTCTGCCTGAGGGAGCTGTCCTCCAATGGGATCTGTTCGCGAGTAGAGCTTTCACTGTAACATATTTTTTTATTTAAAGATCTTAAAACTTTTGTAACGATTTATGGAGTTACGAAAATAATATATAACAGCAGGACCTTAAAACAAGTTACAGTTGTCAATATCAGGTTTTACTTTTTTCAAAAACTGAAATTTCTCGAATCGTTATTTAAACAAATTTGCTTAGTTTCATAAACAAAATTCTAGTTTGAAACATTTTAATCAATGTATGAAAATTAGGTATTTAAACATAACTCAAGGAAGCAGTTGTACAAATAATGGTCTACACCTTCCGGAAATGCATTATGTAAATACGGTCTCTACAAATAAGTCCTACAATATTTCTCACAAAATCACAATTATGGCACACTGTGCGGAGCCCTGCCGCTGGAGGATGTGGCAAAAGTTGCACAACGCGTAATCCTTGGTGTGTCTTGGATCCATTTACTCCTACGAACATCGACGATAAATATATGTACATATAAATTTATATACATATATATAAATGTATATAAAAATACTTGTATATAAAGTATACGTATGTGTGGCATAAAAGTGCTTTAGGCGCGGCACAGAGGCAGCAGCAGCAACAGCATAAGGGGCAGAGGCAGGAGCAGAGGCAGCGGCAGAGGCGGCGAGTGCGGCAGATGGCAGCTAAAAGATTGAAAGATACAATGTATGGATGGTGGAAAGACGGTGAAGAGGAGGGACTCCAGAGAGGTACTCGTACTCGTACAAGAGCAGACGTCGCTGAGTGCAGACATTGTGCATAATTTCGTATACGTTTTGTGAATTTGTAATTTCAAAATTATTATTGTCAGGGTTGCAAAAAGGAGGAGTCCAAGATGTTGCACACGTTCGAAACTTGATGGCGTTGATGGAACTCAGATTGCCAAACAACAACAGCAACAACAATAGCAACCTTCGTCTGATTGGAGCAGCCTCTTCTCCTCGTCTGGTTCATTCCAATTTGATTCGCTGTGTGAAGACATTAGCGGAAATGAAGGAAACTGAACTGCAGACAGCACTAATTTTCTCACGAAATAAAAGGAATACAGACCGTTCTCGTATGTACTGCTCTCGGGTAATTTTCTGCCTATTTCACACACAACGCGTGTGTATTTCCTTTGATCAACTTTTCCTTCACCTCCAGTCTCTTCATCCCACCCAAACCCCCACAAATCTCTGGCACGCAGCGACCCATTAAATGTGCTTTTGACCATTTTTCCGCCGCGCTTGCGGTTATTTAAACGAATGAGCTCACAACCCACATATAAATACAAGGGCCACTGTATGGAAACAGATTCAAGGCTGTATGCTCGACCTAGGGATACCCTGTTCTAAGACAAAAGTTCCTCTGTCGGTTTAACTAAAGCGATTAAGCATCGCAACTATTTTAAGCACTGCAAAAATAAGTTTATTTAATTATTTTGTAGTTTGTAAGCGGATTTTAGAGGATTATCCAAATATATAATTAGAGTTTTGCCATTATTGTTAGTAGAGTGCATATACTCCTCGTGTGATTTTTATGTGTTATAAAATAATTTATATATAGGAAAACCTTTGGCGTTGTTGATTTACACGCAAAACCCGCGCCGCAACTCAACTGAACTCAACTCAACTCTCGACTGTTTACTCATGTAAATAATTAAGCAAAATAATGGTACAGCAACAACAACAACAACAACAACAGTAAAAAGGTCCTTCGTTATGCGACAGTGATTTTTTTCATCATTATGAAATACACACACATGCAAGTGTGTGTTGTGTGCTGTGTGTATCAACAAAAGACAAAGTGATGTCCATTGTTTGGCCTTTTTAGCCACAAGCTCACTTCCTATACCCTGTAACCCCGATCCCTCTCACTCTGTCCTCCACCCCCTTCAGCTCCATCCCTTCCAACATTTTTCACTTGCGTGTTCAACGTGTGAAAAAATGGTCGGTTTTTTATATCGTATTGTTAGGCAGACAGACATACAAAAGTGGTAAGGGTATTAACGTATTTTCATGCATTTTTCAATCAATTTATCGTGCGTACAAATTATAATTGATTGTGTGTTTTGAATTTGGCAAAGGATGTAATTAAAGACAGAGGAAGTAAATTTAATAAATTAAAAGAAAACTTATGAAGATTGAAGATCGAAGAATCGTGGAATCAAGGGATGCAGTTAAAGATATAGGACATCCAATTTGAACAATATACAATAAATAAATTAAAAGAAAACTCATAAGGAAAATGGATGGAATGTAAAGATGTAACTAAAGACAGGAGACAACAAAGAAATTAGGTGAAAACCCATAAAGAAAATGAATGGAATCATTTTAAGAATTTTAATTTATTTGCAGTTTATGAAAACTATTTTCTGACAGTCTAATTGAACCGCAGGTTCATCAACTAGTAGAGAAAATCCTAAAAAAGTCTATAAAATGCACACTCTATTTTTAGCTTTTATGTGACTCCCAGCGGATTCCAACTGCTCCACATTCAGAACCAAAATGGCGCCAAGTTATTGTCTATTTACCTCAGCGCAAACAACATTTGCCAGCTGAAAAGTAAATTCTAAATGAATTATTGGATCCATTAGCAAAATCCATTTACACAAATTTAATGCAAAAGCCGCTTCTGTGCTGCAAGGCAGAAAAACTTTACACACTTCGTTAAACTTTTGGCAGTGGCTAAGATCTGCAGGGGCTGGGGTATTTAACGGGGGGTTGGGTAGTGTTTTTTAAGGATTCGGCAGTTGTACTTCAGTAGGACAAGTTGCTGGCGAGGGGTGGTGATGGGAATGGAGAGGAAAAACAAAACTTAACAATTAAAAAATAAGATTCTCAAACTAGACAAGAAGAGGCGAATAAGTGATACCCTTAACATAATTCTGGACAAGATGTTAGCTAATTTTATGGTCACCTTAAATGGAAGAAATACTAACAAGTTTAAAGAGAAGATGTAGAAGAAGAAATATGAAAAGCTTTTCGACTGGTTACACGGCTTGTGATAAGTTCTGCATACCCTTTAGCAGAGTATGCTAAGGATGCAAAGAAAACATTTTGAGATTTACGCATTATACGCAAAGGGTTGCTACTCAAGTTCTGGGACTTTGTTTTGAGTCTGCGACCTCGGCATTTGCATAGAAAAATAGCAAATGGAAAATTCGAGTGTCGAGTGACGAGTTGCGGGTGACGAGGTCCGTAGTATTGCCCTGTAGCGCCAAAGACTTTCCTTGGGCAAATGGTGAGAAAGTTTTAGGGTTGGCCCGAGTGGAGATAATATTATTTTAATTTTTGGTAGAGTTAAGTGGAAGTAAGTTATAAGTCCATGTTTCATTTTGAATAATGCCGTAAAGCAGTCGATGTACGCCATAATTCAAAATGGGGTCTATTTGAAATAAATAATAAGTTTATTGCTTATTTTATCGAATGGCGATTAAACCGGAAAAACAACAACTTTAATTTACTTCTCTTTGCGTGCAATAATTTATATAGTGATTTATATTGAATATTAACCACGACAGTTGGCGTCACAGCAATGGCTACTTTTTAATTTATTTACAAACCACTTAATTTGTTGTTATTCTGTTTTAATTACATTTTATATGCAGCGTTAAATATGAAATTAAAAATTCATATACGTCGACTTTTTTATCGCATCGATTTTTATGAGTATAATGAGAGTCGTTGCTGCTGGTAATGCATTCATGTTTAAAACTAACAAAAGTTTTATACATTAACATGTTGTCTACTTTATACAGTGAGAAGCATAAGTTACGCCCTTAGCTTCTGTAGATACTGAAGTTAAATTAAATATAGACAACCATTTGATTAAAACCTATTTTACTCCAAAAAGCGTTTTTAAAGGGTATTTAAAAATCAATCACTCTTAGTACCACATTGATTGCAATGAATACAAAAAGTTCACTTTAAATTTGTTTTATTTTATTGATAATATTTACTTATTTTCTTTTATTTGAATTTGCCTTGTGTCTCAATCATTAATTAAAAATTTAAAGCCTCCAAAAAAAAAACAAAAACAATTTAATACTGTTATGATTTTATTAACATTTTATTCAACACAAGTATATAAACACCAAAAGATAATTACAAAATATTCACATTTTTTTCGTTTAGTTCGTTGGTATTGATTTCCAACGTTGGAAAAAAAAGCACTGATATAACAATAACAAGGTCCAACTGTTGTTCGAAGCCAATAAGGTTTCCCTGTCTGACACTTGAGCGCCACAAAAGGGGTTCTGTGAGCCGAATCAAACCCAAGCTAACCCAATAAGAAGTCACTCAGTTAGTTGCAAGTGGTAACCCGAGACTGGACACCGAGACAATGAGCAAATTGAGCAGAAAACCAGAAGGCGCCAGTGCCAGTGCCCGTCGCTGGTCAATCTCCTCGAATCCCTGATCCCTGAACCCCAATCCCCTGTGCTGGTATTCTGACACTTGCCACCGCTTGTAAACAACAGTTATTTAGGCTTATAATGAATATGAGCAACAGCACGAAGGTCAATCATAAGGCAAAGTCCTTCAGGCTTCATTTTTGATGACATGTGGCGCCACAAACTCATTGAATTAGTGAATCAGAGTGCAAAACCTCAAACAAATTTCCGTTACTGTAAAGCAAATGGCGATCAGAACTTTGCTCTCCTTCTTCTTCTGGACTTCCTTTTCGATAGGGAGAAAAGCAAAAAATGCAGGAAAACTTTTCTTTGATGCAACCTCTAATGAAGACGGAAAATGGTTGTGCCTAATGAATGACAGGACACCAAAACCAAAGTGTATAAGGAAAAGGCACTTTGTGTCATTAAAAAATTAAATTTAGGAAAATTCTTTTCTTTCTCTTTAAATTTCGAGTTTTAACGACTGACAAAATGCTTTGAATTCACTACATTTTCATGAATATCATTGAAATCTAGTTTTACAAACAAAGTCTGACACAGTTTTGGTACAGAAAGATATATCTGAGATACAGTTCGAAAGTATGCTACAGATATAGACTGTATGGTGTAAAATGGTCACCTTTTTAATATATTTTTGAAGCTCTATAGCAGTTCGCTTTATATTACTTTAATTATTTATTAAAAGAAGTCCCAAATAGACTTGGAGCTTATAGATGTTTTCAATATATGGTATATTAAATATTTTAAATATACGTTTCCAACTGAATGATCTCATTTTCAAGAGTATTTAAAGTTCGTTCACTCGCAGTAATTTGCGCTTATTTGTCCGTTCATTTCCCTCTTTTGCGCTTAAGTCAACAAAAATTTTTAATTTCATTTTTCAAACGTCGCTTTGATACCTGCATGCCGCATTAACACCCTCCTCATTCATCTCATCGGATGTCAGACGGACTATTCGGCCCTTGGCTGATAATTTGATATGCCTTTGGCTCAAACCGTGGTGCGGGGTCGCTTGTGGGCAGAGACTTGGGGGCGGAGGGCTTTAATTTTATTTGCACAAAAATGCGCATCAATTTTGAGGAACGTTTTTATGTCACAACGTCAGAATGTATTTTTGTTTCCTTTTTTTTTTTTTGCGGCCAGAGCAAATAAAATTCATTATGAATTTCTAATTATAGCGCCGGACTAAAAAATCCCCAAAAAAGTTTACATTTTCAACGTTTTTCTTTCGAGTTCTTTTTTTTTTGTTTTTTGTGAGCTACCCACCTTAGGACAACGTCAAGCCGCATTTGACAATGATGAATTTGCTAAGGGGAGAAACCCTCGATAAAACGGAAAAGGAAAACTCTGCTGATAAACTGATTAAGCACATCAATTGGGCAAGTACACTTCATTTGTGTGTGTTTCTCTCCTAATGGCAATTGTTTTGTGAAAATTGAATTTTCTTTTGTATCTCATATTGCATTGTAAAAGGAGAGCTCCAAAAACCTCCAACTTTGTGGATTTCTAATTACAAATAAGTAAAAAGGCAAATACTTTTCGGTTTTGTGCACCTGCTGCTACCAACCGGGCATAGATAATTATGAAAGGTGGCTGGGAGTTGGGCATGGGGATGACGACGGGGATGGGAGCCCTAAATTGGTAAAGGTATTTATTTAAATTATTATTGGACTTAATTATGCCATGTTGGCTTACCTCAGCAGAGGCATCGCTTGAAACAAAGACAGTGAAGAGAACAGAAGCCAAACTAAAGTGGGGAATGAACTTTGCACAAATTATGAGAAAGAACACAGAAAACAGACACAAGATTACAAAGGGAAGCAGCAAAATGTTTCTGTATAGACTTGTAAAAGGTTTCCTAAAGATAACATCTTTTTTTTCGCAACAATTAATAAAAAACAAAAGCTCCTAAACTACAGTTTAATTAAAATTCAAACTTTAAAGAAAACTCGTATAAACAATACAATATTTAATTTCTTATGATGATTCACATTCCCCTCCGTATTGTCTATAAATATTTGCCAATACTAGTCCATCTTGATGTTTGGCCACTCTAAATATCATTCGAAATCTGCACTCCATTAGTGACTATGATATGTTCGAGTGAGGGATTTGCGGATTTTGTACAATAAGCATTAACCATAGATAACACACACACATGAAACTGGTATTATATTTCTCTTATTTGGTTGACCTATTTCCGTTCTCTTCCCTCTCTTCGTCTCTTCGTCTCCCTCACACACACACAAAGCATTCAATCTAAATCCATGTATGAGTCTAATGTTTAGCTAACACACTGCTCTCTTTCTTCCTCTCTCTCTCTAGCTCTCTTTATCTCTGTGTTCTAGCTGATATAAATCAACGAACAATAAGCAGCACAGATAGTCACACACATGCATACGAGTAGTACGCTGGCCTATACATACGCACACACACACATACACTGCCACTCGAAATTCAGAGGACATTGCAGATTAACTACACGCCTTTCGCCTCTCTCTTTGCGCCCTTTTGTGATCCGTTTCATTGTCAACACTAAGCAGCGTGTGAGGATTATTCGTGAGTGCGAGTGCGAGTGCGAGTGTGAGTGCGAGGGAATGCCATTCTTATACAGGGTATTCTCGCATGTCTTTTGTATAATTGGTGATGTCATATACTTTGTATTGTGTCCTTCTATTGTCCCCTTGTCCTCATAACCGAGGAATATTGTTGTGACTGGTACATTTTGTGATTAGGAGCCCACAAATACAATTTTTTAAGTATTTGTTTCGGGTATTTAATGCTTCAATTGATTTTTAATTTAATGGCAGCTGCTGTACCCTGTCCTACGACATTGTAAAGCCCAGCAGGTTGCCTTCTTCAAAAGTCTTTAAGACAACTTGCTGATCATTTAGGCCTCTTGATGGGTTCACGCTGTGAATCACAAAGTAAAGTACTCGAAAAACAACAAAGAGTAATAAGTTTCCTCTGCTTAACAGCGTATGGGGAAGTATCGGTAGTTGCTTCCTCTTATCCCCAAAAAAGAAATTTCAGGTCAACAAAATACAAATGGTAATGTGTCTTTATGAGGTGTAGTTCAAACTACTCAGACAAAATATTAAACTACACATGATTCACTGTGAAAATAATGAATGACAGAAGAAAACAATTACTCAGAACAATCTATTATTTAAACAATAAAAAACAAACAGTAAACAAATTATTATCAGTGAAATTCGCCAGATGAGAAAAGCTTTTAAAAAATATTTTTGAAAGCTTTTTAATACAAGATTGTGAGTGTCGTCCAACAGTTTCAACTAAACATTCATTAAGTTCACTCGTGAATTTTCGTACCGACTAAATAAATCCAGTGGCAATGAAGCTATTGCTTCTTGCTGTACTCACCATTCAGAGCTTATCACTCACTCTGGGCAATGCGGATTCAAAACTGATTTGCTACTATGATTCGACTGCCTATCTACGCCAGGGTCTGCCCAAAATGGATCTTAAACACTTGGAAATGGCCCTGAACTTTTGTACGCATTTGGTGTACGGCTACGCTGGCCTCAAGTCAGACACCTTTGAAATTTTCAGCTTAAATCCCGATCTGGATAGTTATTACTATGGCGAAGTTATAGGATTGCGCGAAAGGTTCCCCGATCTGAAAATACTCTTGAGTATCGGAGGAGATCACGATAAATACGTGACAAATCATGCGGAAGATAATAAATATATAAGACTTCTTGAGGCGAATTGCACCACTCAGCAGAACTTCATAGATAGCAGTATGCTAATGTTAATACGTAATGGATTCGATGGTTTGGATTTAGCATTTCAATTTCCCAAGAATAAGCCGAGAAAAGTCCACGGAACTGTTGGCAGCTACTGGAAAAAGTTTAAAAAACTATTTACTGGTAATTTCGTGGTGGATCCTTGGGCAGATGATCACAAAGGACAGTACACAAGTTTTGTGGCGAATTTGAGATCAACTTTCCAGAGTGCCAGTTTAATGCTGACCATGACTGTATTGCCCAATGTGAATTCGTCTTGTAAGTCTACGTTATAAAATTATATTCAACATGCACCAACTGTAATTATATGTACTTTTTACAGGGTATTTCGATGTGCCCAAGTTGCATCATCACTTCGATTATATTAATCTGGCAGCCTTTGATTTCCTAACTCCAATCCGCAATCCTGACGAAGCAGACTACACCGCACCCATTTACTTTTTGGATGGACAGAATCGTCAGCCCCATTTGAATACGGAATTCCAGGTGAATTACTGGATTGAGAATCAATGTCCCACTAAAAAGCTAAATTTGGGTATTGCCACTTATGGGCGTGCCTGGAAACTTACAAAAGATTCGCCTTTAAGTGGACTGCCCGTAATACAGTATGCCTCTGGACCCAGTCCAGGTGGCCTGCAAATAGCCAGCACCGAAGGATTACTGAGTTGGCCAGAGATTTGCTCGAAATTGGCAACGAACCACACAGAAGGCACTTATCGTGGCGAAAATGCACCTCTTCGGAAGGTCTCGGATCTGGAGCATAAATATGGAAATTACGCATACCGCCCCAGCGATAATAACGGTGATCACGGTCTCTGGGTGAGCTTTGATGATCCCGACTTTGCGGGTATCAAGGCCAACTATGCTAGGAACAAGGAGCTCGGCGGCGTTGCCCTTTTTGACCTGACCTACGATGATTTCCGGGGACTTTGTACTGGCCAAAAGTTTCCCATAGTGCGCTCTGTTAAATATTTGCTTAACTAATAGTTTTGCCATGAATTTGTTTACTAATCCACGAATTAATCACACAAACGAGTGTATGTTGCAGCCAACAAGGTCAAGTGTCAACCCTGAACAGAATAATTTAATCAATTTGTATGCTCTGAATGAATTAATTGCGAGAATAATGAGAATTGTTAATAAAAACTTGCTGTTATTAAACAACTGACTTATTCTCAATTTGTTGTTCAAGCTTGAGATTAGACTGGGACTCCTCTCTTTGAAAGCTTTTGCTCACGCCATCAACGCAGGGCAAACCTGTTTAGCGACTTGCTTTATTTATCAATATTGTCCACACTTTCGATTTCAGTATTTAACTCTTGGTTTAACTGGACACAATCGCCATTAGGCTCGTGTATCTTGTATCGTGTATCTGAATTTAGCACCATGAAACAATTGTATTTAATATTGTTTCTCTCGTGTTTTTATTTAACACTCACAAGTGCAGCTCAAAATTTATTTTGCTATTATAATGCTGAAAGTTCTACCCGAGAAAGTAAGACATGATATGCTTGAAATTCATCAAAATTAAATTGAATTTTCTTGACAGATCAGGGAAAGCTATCGCTGCTAGACTTGGAGGTCGCTCTACCCTTCTGCTCTCATTTGGTTTACGGATATATTGGAATTCGTGGCAAAAGCTTTGAGGCATATAGCTTAAACGATAAGCGGGATATACAAAGCCTCCATTTCTCTGAGATAACATCCCTTAAACGCAAATTTCCACACCTGAAAGTCCTACTTAGTTTGGGTGGCGATCATGATATCGACCCGGATAATCCAGATAAATATATAGAACTGCTTGAAACCGGAAAGTTTCGCCAGAAATCATTTATTCGCTCCGCTCATACCCTGCTAAAAACCTATGGTTTCGATGGCCTCGATCTGGCCTATCAGTTCCCCAAGAATAAACCCCGGAAGGTGCACGGAACTGTGGGCGGGTTATTCAAGAAAGTGAAAAAGGTATTTACTGGCGATTTCATTGTAGATCCAAAAGCAGCGGAACACAAAGATCAATTCACTACTTTACTGCGTGACGTGAAGGACGCTCTTCGTCCTGACGGACTTTTGCTGAGTTTGACTGTGCTCCCAAATGTCAACTCTACTTGTAAGCCAACAAATATTGTAAAAGAAACTGGTTGTAAATATTTTTTATTTGCCTAGGGTTCTTTGATATACCTATGATAGTTCCTTTCGTAGACTTTGTCAATATTGCGGCTTTTGACTTTCTCACACCAGAACGTAACCCTGAGGAAGCAGATTTTACGGCTCCTTTGGCTCCAAATGATGACCAGAATCGACTTGCTCACTATAATGTTGATTTTCAGGCAAAGTATTGGATACAGCATGGATTTCCACCACATAAAGTAAACTTGGGCATGTCTAGCTATGGAAACGCTTGGAAATTGACCGAGGATTCGGGTACAGACGGTAAGCCCGTAGTGCACAATACAAACGGTCCTAGTCCGGAAGACACTTTATCCAAGAAAGCTGGACTTTTAAGCTACACGGAGATATGCCTCAAGCTGAAAGATCCAAGGAACAACATTTTGAAGGACAACGAGACACCAGAAAAGCAAGTCAGCTACGGAAATTACGCATTCCGTCCATCAAAGGGTTCCGATGATGGTATTTGGATTAGCTATGACGATATTAACACCGTCTCCCACAAAGCCTCCTATGCCGAAACCTATTTCGGAGGAGTGGCGCTCTTTGATCTAGGCTACGACGACTTCCATGGCTTATGCACCGGGGCAAAATATCCAGTACTGCGTATTATTAATCAAAACTTGAAAGATTTCTCAACCAAGTAAGAAAACACTGCTACAATTTGAAACGTAGTAACAAATATATGTTTTCCATACAGGGTGGCTCCAGTGTTTAAGTCCTCTGGATTGAGATAGTATGAGATAAGACCGACTACAGATCGTAGATATCAACAAAATAAAGAAAATTCCTTCGGTGTTTTGAGATAAGACGATCTTCCCAGTTCCCTTTTTGTTTTGTTATTTCTGATGTTATTGTTATTGTTAAAATTTTTACCATTACCACATACTCTATCAGTTTTATATTTACTATGTTTTTCTCAATAAAGAATAAATAATTTATCATCAGCAGAAAATTTAAATTTTTCACTTTTATTGGAATGACTTTACTACATATATAGTATTTTGTACAGTTTAACCTTGACATTTTAAGAATTTTAATCGAAAAACAAGTGCAAATTTAATAAAGCCATTTATGGAAATGCGCACAACCAGTAGCCAAAACCAGAAATTACGCAAAACCTGAATAGAAAAGTTATAATTATTTTGAAAATAACAATTCTGTTTGACATTTGAATTGACGCAATTACCTGCATTCTAACGGCGTATTTTTGCTTAAAACAAAAGCGACTTCACATATTGGTAGTCAGTCAGATGTGAATATACCAAAACATCCACTTTCTTTTACTGTGAGACCAGTGTTATATTTGCGTCATTACCGTGGATACAATTTTTATACCCGTTACTCGTAGAGTAAAAGGGTATACTGCAATCGTTGGAATGTATGTAATAGGCAGAAGGAGGCGTGGCAGACTCCATAAAGTATATATATTCTTGATCAGCATTAATAGCAAGTTCGATATAGCCATGCCCGTCTGTCTGTCCGTCCGTCTGTCCGTCTGTATGAATAAAAGGATCTCAGAGACTATAAGAGCTAGAAGGTTAAAGGGGTCGCAAATAAAAGGTAGAATGCCCAAGCAGTACAAATTTGACACGCCCACTTTAGTTCTTCATATAAAGGTAAATGCAAGGGTAAAACTGGAATGTTTTAGTATAGAAAACTTTTTTGTTAGCTATGGTATCTGAGCCAAATGTCCATGGATAGTACATGTCTAAGAAGAACACGTACTGACTAAGTTTAATCGGACAACTATACCGTATAGCTCCCATATGGCCGATCGGTCACACAGAATACATTCGCCAGTAACATAAACAGACTGACCAAGTTTCATGAAAATCGGGCTACTATATCGTATACATAGCTCCCTTTGGATCAATCGGTCGAAAATATGCTCTAAACATGAATATGTACGATCGAGGGGGGTCGACTGTAATTTTCTTAGCTCTGTACTTAGTATAATTAATCTTATTTGTATGGAATAATGCGCACTAGAATAAGTAAGGGGCCTTCTACAGTCGGCTCGATCAATTTTAGACTTTCTTACTGGTTCAAGAGTGAAATATTTTATTGCCTCATTGATTGAACTGAACCTGTTGTACGGGTATACCAAACTCTCACTAGTTATATTCGGTAGCATTTTCAGTTTTATCATTAGTCCGATTTGAAACACTCAATGTAGTTGGGCTTTATACTTTGAAGGGGACATTTTGAATACACCTAACACAATGAGGAGTTTAATTATATTATTTATTATCACGTGTGTCCATTTGAGCTTTACGAATGCCTGGCGCTACTTGGTCTGCTACTATGATTCGGAAAGTTATTCGCTTGAAGGTAAGGAGGTCTAAAAATAATCAAAAAGGATTTGATAATGATAGGAATCATTGCTTTAAGGCAAAGGTCATCTTTCGAATGATGATTTGGAAAATGCTCTCGACCTCTGTACGCATTTGGTCTACGGATATGCGGGAATCAAAGGTGACAGTTTCAAGGCACACAGTCTGAACGAAGCGGTCGACATAGAAGCAGAACAATATTCAAAGGTGACGTCGTTAAAGAGCAAATATCCAAACCTAAAGGTGCTACTGAGTGTGGGTGGTGATCATGACATTGATTCGAAACATCCAAATAAGTATACAGAACTACTTGAAGCTGGTCAGGAGCGCCAAAAGGAGTTTATTCAGTCGGCATACGATCTAGTCAAAACCTATGGCTTTGATGGCATTGATCTGGCTTACCAGTTTCCCAAAATTCAAGATTCCAAGGCAGCTGAGCATAAGGATCAATTCACAGCCTTTGTTCAGGATGTGAAGAACTCCTTGCGGTCCGATCAGTTTATACTGAGTCTGACCGTGCTACCAAATGTCAACTATACTTGTAAGTCCCAGTGTTGATTAATTTTAGTAGTCAAGGTTTCTAAAGTTCTATACCATTTAGCCTACTTTGACATTCCCGCTCTCAAAGTCAATGTGGATTTTGTCAATCTCGCCGCTTTCGACTATGTCACACCTGCTCTAAGTCCCGAGGAAGCAGACTACTCATCACCACTGAACAGTTCCAACGACCAGGCGCGGTATTGGCTAGACAATGGATTTGCCTCTGAAAACATCAATTTGGGTATGACCAGCTATGGAAATGCCTGGAAAGTGACGGATCAAACTGTCATATCTGGTAAGCCCAGAATACCAGCATCAGGTGCTGCAGCTGAAGGACCGTACTCGAAAAAAGCTGGATTACTCAGCCACACAGAAATATGCATTATGCTTCGAGAGCATCAGGTGTTTAAAGACAGCGATCTGAATGTGAATTTCGGTAACTACGCATTCCGACCCGTGAAGGAAACCTCCGATAGTGTCCCGCTTAGATACGACGGTGTTTGGGTTAGCTACGAGGATGATGTTACATTTCTCTCAAAGGCTTCATATGCCGCACTGAAGCTAGGAGGCGTGGCTTTATTCGATCTAGGAAATGACGATTTCGCTGGATTGTGCAAGGGTGAAAAGTACCCCCTGCTGCGTCAGTTACATAGACACCTACAATATTAGGTGCACTGGCATCAGGAATATTCTATGTATGTTTTCTATAATTGTTTAATACTTCTTTTGTCAACTAAAAATATGCCATACACCTGTTAAATTAAATGAGTTTTTAATAAGAACTTTTAAATCAATTTCAAACCAACACTACTTGACAGGATCCGTTTCAAATGAAAGTAGTGAAATGCGCATTTGATCCTCCTGATTTAATTATTTGCCTACGTCATATAGACAAACTTACCTTGTTAAGCCGGTGACTTAATTAGTTAATTTATATAAAAGAGTGCAACTTGTATCAAAAGTTGCAAAATGAAAATGATTTTTTATTTGCTTCTGGCATTTATTCCCGTGTCTCTTTCAAGTGCAGAGAACAACTTGGTTTGTAAAAATTAAATTCTTAGTCAAGTTAGAAAGCGAAAATTACTCAAAAAATCCTGCACAGGTGATGCCATGTTGTCGAATTCAGACCTGGCTATGTGGGAATAAACAGCGATAATTTTAAATCACACAGCTTAAACTATAAGCTGGACATAAAAAGATATCAGTATAAAGAAGTAAAGTCCTTGATGAACAAATATCCAAAATTAAAAATGCTTCTTAGTGTGGGCGTTGATCATGACATTGATTCTGATCATCCAAATAAGTATATAGATCTACTCGAGGCTGGAAAAGATCGTCAAAGAACATTTATTCAGTCGGCTCATTCATTGGATAAATCCTATGGCTTTGATGGACTCGACCTGGCCTATCAGTTCCCCAAGAATAAGCCCCGAAAGGTGCACGGTGCTATAGGTAGCTTTATTAAGGGTATAATGAAAACTATCACTGGAGATTACGTTGTGGATCCAAAAGCAGCAGAACACAAGGAACAGTTCACTGCGTTGGTCCATGATATGAAAGAAGTCTTGAGTGCTGATAAATTCCTGCTAAGTTTGACTGTACTTCCCAATGTAAACTCCACTTGTAAGTCCACTAGTTCTTATGATGTAAGTTGCCTTAAATATCTTTTTGTCCTTAGGGTACTTTAATATTCCCGCTTTGGACGGTCTTGTTAACTTTGTCAATCTTGCCGCCTTTGACTTTCTTACTCCTGAGCGCAATCCTGAGGAAGCGGACTATACGGCTTCACTGGTTTTAAATGATGGACAGAATCGACTTGCTCACTTCAATGGAGATTTCCAGGTGAAATACTGGCAGCATAATGGATTTCCCTCAAGGAAGATCAACTTGGGTATAGCAACCTAAGGAAATGCATGGAAATTAACTGAGGATTCCGGCACTGACGGAAAACCTGTAGTGCGCAAAACGGACGGTACTGCCTCTAAAGGTCCTCACTCCAAGAAACCTGGTCTACTAAGCTACCGAGAGATATGAGTGAAGCTGGGAAATCCAGAGTGTACATTTGAGAGAAGCAATTAGTCCGAAACTTTTCAAGTTAGTTTCGGTAACTAAGCACTCCGTAGACTAAAGGGTTCCAAAACTGAGGGAATCTGGATTACCTGTGATGATCTTAATACAGTTGCCTACAAAGCGGTCTTTGCACATGCCCTTTTTGGGGGGCGTGGCGCTATTTGACCTAGGATATGATGATTTCCGCGGAGACTGCGAGGAGAAGTATCCGTTATTGCGAACGATTAAGTATCGCAATGTTAATGTCTTTGATAAATAATTTATTCGTAAACCATTTGAGAGTTGTGAATACAACTAAACTGTTATCAGCAATTTACTCGTTTGGAAACACACAACAAAACTAGTCCGAAGTTCTCTACAGTTCTCTACAGTTCTCTCAGTGAGCTTTTGCTTTCGTCATCACCATCGTAATCGAAATTGACATCGTCACCGACATAAGCTCAGCTCATTTGGCTCGTGTAGCTTATTTTTCAGTTTCGATTTCAATTTAAGCTTTAGTGCGATTTCATTAAAACAACGCAGCGGTCGTGTATCTCCCAAGTTTCTATAGAGTATATTGATCAAAGTGAACAAGCATGAACCTGTTGGTTTCGTTTGCGTTTCTCGCATGTCTCCATGTGACTGTCACAAGTGCAGCCTCCAACTTGGTTTGTTATTATGACTCAGCTAGCTATATTCGCGAAGGTAAGTCTAGTTGTTCTACATTTATTTCCCTAGAAACGCTTTCCATACATTAATAGTGCTCTATATAGAAAGGAGAAACCTTGACATCTGAAGAAAGTGGTTAGATATTGTTATTCAAACCGGTTTACAAATTAACACACAAAATCAAATCCATCGAAGCAATTACGTCAAATATTATTTAAAGTAGTCGAAAGTGTTACATAACAGACCAGTATTTAATATTTTTAATACATTTTTTAACAGCAGCTTTTATTAACAATATTAACACAGTGAACTGCTTATCGATTCGATCCAAAAATCTGCATAACTTTTAAAAATTTACATATTTCGTAAGATAAACAAAAATTAAAAACCTGAAAATGAGAGCAGTAAATACAATTCGCAGAATTTTAAGCGCTTTAAGTTAATTAGAACACAATTAGTACAACAATGTTAATTGGTTTTTTTTAAAATAAGCTTTCTTTAATGCCTAATTAGTGTTTTATTTTTTTTTTTTTTTTTTAAAACAAATTTATATTGCTATTGCTTCGCTATAAAATTGGCTCAGAATTAATCAATGGTTAAAAAATGTATATTTTATTTAGGATTATGTGTTTCAAAATAAGTTTTAATATTTTTTCTTAAAACTTTATAATCATAACATTCTTGAAACTTAACAAAAATTTCACATTTTAGTCCCTTATATTTTATTTATTTAAAAAAAACAAATATTTGTCTGATTCTTGAGATCGAACAAACCAAACGTGAAAGCAAAATAACCGTTTTTTTTTTGGGACTTCTAAATTTGGGTTTAATTTATTGTATTGCTTTATATTTATATGTTGAATAAAGTCATAATTAAAAACTTTTTTATGCAGAATAGCTCCGAATGGCAAACAAACAAATGTTGAGTTACGACAAATTATTTAAAAGCAGCATTTTGTTAAATGGCTGTGTAACTTTATGTGCATATTATGCATAAACTATATTTTAGTTTTACAAATAAGCGTCTTCGTATTTATTCAATTAAAATGCTTATCGCGTAGGCAGAGTGCCAAGGCAGCTTCATGGAATACGATTACTAGACAGGTCTGGAGGTCAGTGGCTTATCATTGGAGCTTTACGGGAGAGGCACTGCTCTCTCTCTCACTATAAATTGCTCTCTTTGAAGCCAAGTTCTCTCAGTGTTATTGTTGAAATTCAAATCCAGATTTAAAGTGAATAATTTACACATGTCGAGATGATGTGAAGCGATAACTTACCGACAGTAGTAAAAATTATTCAATGTTGTTGAAAGTGTAAATAAAATTGTTTTGGTTTAAGAACTTTTTAAGGCAAAATACAAAATAAAACACAATAAACGCACTAGAAACCGAAACCTGAGTGTACAACTCTGAGCGAGTCCAGCGCGACAACTGCCAGAGCAACATTGCTCAGTTGGAGACCAAACAAGTGATTGACTCTGGGACGCCACAACGCACAGTGGAGCAAAAGCAAATACCAAAGAAAAAGATGAAATACAAGTGAACTAAATCTGAAGGCATTAAAACTGTGCCCAATAAAAATACTTCAATTTGAAATGGGCAACACAAAATACCTACAACACTTTCAAACCACTTTTAAACCACTGTGCGCTCTTCAAGTGAACGATAAATTTCTTAATATACACATAATTTCCAACAAGATTGTTGTTGTTCCATCTAAATTGAGTCACAGCAAGTCAGAGATCACAATACGCATGTTGATTTTTGTGTGGAATCGGGAAGGCGAAGATTCAGTGACAGTGGGGGACATTTGATTGCAGTCGAATAGTGAATATGTAGTACTTACATCCCGAGTGAGGGTAATTTATCACTCAATTCATTTAGTATTCATTTAAACCGTGTCAACATTTCTTTCATTCAATAATCTTTACAGGTTTTGGCAAGTTTCTGAATACCGACTTGGACGTTGCTCTGCAGTTCTGTACCCATTTGGTATACGGATATGTTGGCATTCGGAGCGATAACTATCAGGCGCAGAGCTTGAACGAAAACCTCGACATATACAAGCATCAATACGCCGAAGTAAATGAACTTAAGCGCAAACATCCCCATCTGAAAGTCCTTCTGAGTGTAGGTGGTGATCATGATATTGATGCGGATCATCCAAATAAGTACATCGAACTGCTCGAGGGCGGAAAAGTGCGTCAGGCTGGATTTATTCAAACAGCCTACTCTCTGGTTAAGAACTACGGTTTTGATGGACTGGATTTGGCCTATCAATTCCCCAAGAATAAGGCCCGGAAGGTGCACTCCAGCATCGGTACGACCTGGAAGAACTTCAAGAAACTTTTCACCGGCGATTTCGTTGTGGATCCTAATGCGGCAGTGCACAAGGAGCAGTTTTCTGAATTTGTGCGTGATGTAAAGGATAAACTTCGTCCCGATGGGTTCCTACTGAGCTTGACTGTACTCCCAAATGTCAACTCAACTTGTGAGTACAAGAGTTTGCTATGAGTGTATTCTCTAATTAATCTTTTGTTCCTAGGGTACTTTGATGTTCCCGTCTTGAGGAACTATGTCGACTTTGTCAATCTGGCTGCCTTTGATTTCCTCACAGCTGAGCGTAATCCGGAGGAAGCGGACTTTACGGCTCCACTGTACGATTCGGGCATTCAGAATCGACTTCCTCACTACAATGCCGATTACCAGGTGCAATATTGGCTGAAGCAACAGTTCCCCTCCCAAAAACTGAATTTGGGCGTGGCTGCCTATGGAAATGCTTGGAAACTAAGCGAAGACTCGGGCATCGAAGGTACACCTGTGGTCCCCCACACCGAAGGAGCTGCAGCAGAAGGCTTGCAATCTCAAAAGGCCGGAATTCTCAGCTATCCGGAGATCTGTGGCAAGCTTCAAACTCCAGAGAATCAACATTTGAAAGGCAATGATTCGCCACTGAGACGTGTAGGAGATCCCATGAAGCGTTTTGGAACTTATGCATTCCGTGCAGTTGGCGCTGACGTAACCGATGGCATCTGGATAAGCTACGAGGACTTGGAATCGGCGTCCAACAAAGCGAACTATGTGCGTGCCAAGAATTTGGGTGGTGTGGCCTTCTTTGATCTGGCATACGACGACTTCCGTCCACTGTGCACCAGCGAAAAGTTCCCTCTGCTCCGTGCCATTAAATATAAATTGTAATTTCAGTTCAGTTGAGTTGAGTAAAACTTTAATAAATCAAAATAAATCTTTTGTCGTTTTAATACAATTATTTGGCAACTTAATAACGAAATTAGCAAGTTCTTATCAGCAAAAGATTTGGTCGCTTTAAGCTTAATGCTCATTATCAAATATTTGCTCATTATATATTCTGTTGAGTAAATATCACTTGAACAAATTTGCGCTTTACTTAAACTTAAACTTAAACTGGTATTGAGTCACTAAACAAGTACGCTTGAGGTTTGTAAACCACCCAAAAGCGGGTGATCTCACTGACCTTGACGTCAGCTGCCTACTTGATATTCCCGTAGTATCTACACACCAAAAACAATTCCGTAGAATTCCATTGTAGTGTTAGTAGTATAAAGCCTATGGCTCGATGTTTGTCACTGTGGCACTGCGAAAAGCTTTGTTGATGTTATTTCCAATTGGATTCAGTTTCGTTTTGTGTCTCGTTACGTGCGGACGTATTCAATTGTGATCGCATCGCATCGCATCTCTCCAGTCCAGTTCAGTCCAGCCCAGTTGCTCTCTTTCGCTCTCTCACTCTACAAAGTCTCTCCAAAGTCTACAAAGATGCGCTCTTTGTGGTTTGGCTTGGCGCTTTGCTGTCTGCTCTCAGCTCCCTTGCAAGCAATTGCCGCTGGTCCAAATCTAATTTGCTATTATGACTCTCGGGGCTTTCAACGACAAGGTATGTGGTATAATCTCTTTCACTCTCCACTCTACACTCGAGTATCAATTCTCCAATTTATTATCGTTCATCCGGTGTTGATTCACAGGTCTTGCTCAATTCTCACTCACTGACCTGGAGCTGGCACTGCAATTCTGCACCCACGTGATCTACGGCTATGCGGGAATTACTCCAGAAACCTTCGAGTTACAGAGTTTGAATCAACCCCTGGACTACGAGCATAGGCATTTTGCCCAAGTCACGGCTCTTAAAGACAAGTATCCCTACGTTAAGTTCCTCTTGAGTGTGGGTGGCGATCGGGACTTGGAGCAGGAGGACAAGTATGTGAAGCTACTGGAGACTGGACTCCAGGGAAAAAAGCGTTTCATTGATTCGGCCCGGGACATTGTACGTCGCTTTAACTTCGATGGTCTCGATTTGGCATTCCAATTACCGCGGAATAAGCCTCGTAAGGTTCACTCCGGTGTTGGCACTGCCTGGAAGGGCTTCAAGAAGCTATTTACCGGTGATTTCATTGTGGACCCCGATGCGGACACCCACAAGACCCAGATGACGGATCTTGTCCGGGAACTGAGCAACACTCTGAAGGCCAACGATTTGCTTCTCAGTCTTACGGTCCTGCCCAATGTCAATTCCAGCTGTAAGTCCAGCCTCTCAGAATTTTAAAGAGTACTTTCCTCACAGTGTATCATTTTCAGGGTACTTTGATGCACCTGCCATTGCCTCCAAGGTGGACTTTGTTAACCTCGGCACCTTTGATTTCCTCACACCCGCCCGTAATCCTGAGGAAGCGGACTACACAGCCCCGCTCTACGAAGTCTTCGGCCAAAATCGCTTGTCCCACTTCAATGTGAACTTCCAAATGGAGCACTGGCTTCTACAGCGAGTACCATCGAACAAGTTGAACATTGGCATTGCCACCTATGGACGTGCCTGGAAACTTACCCTGGACTCGGACAATGTTGACCAGCCCGTTGTATCTAGTACCAACGGTCCTGCCCGTCCAGGACCCCAGAGCAAAACAGAGGGTCTCCTAAATTGGGCCGAAATCTGTCAACTCCTTCCCAACGCTGCCAATTTGAATGCCAAGGGCGAGCTGGCGCCCATAAGGCGTGTACCAGATCCGACCAAGCGCTACGGCAGCTTCGCCTACCGCGTAGCCGACTCCGATGGAGCCCATGGCTTGTGGGTCAGCTACGATGATCCCGACACGGCTGCCAGTAAGGGGCTGTACGCCCGTTCCAAGAACCTCGGAGGCGTTGCCCTCTTCGACCTGACAATGGATGACTTCCGTGGTCAGTGCACTGGGGATCGGTTCCCCATGCTGCGTGCTATCAAGTACCGACTTCTTTAAGCCGTAGTGCCATTCCCTTCGATCGTGTGCACACTGTACACATATACACACATACACAATGTATCTGTCTCGTTTGCAAATTAATTACAAAGTTGTTAACTAAAATCTGCCGCAAATTAATTCATTAGCCTAGTGGGACCACAACTACAGCTCCTTACCAAAAGCCGCATTTGACTAACTCCCGATCTGGCTTTAATTGTATTCGATTTGGTTTGCTTTGACTTGGGTTTAGTTTTGGCCTGGTTTGGGCTCAGTTTGGCACCCAGTGGAGTCGACTGTCTTTTATCGCCTTTCGACCATCTTGCTCAAATGGCATTTAGCTTTAAAGACCGGGTATGTTACTGACAACGGGTGTATTTAGTTGAAAGGAACGTTTGTAACAAAGAGAATTTACTCACACTGTATAGACGAAAGCTATCAAGCTCGGGGAGAGCTCAATTTAAGTAGAGCTTGATTTGAGTAGGTGAAAACTAAATGGAAAAGTCGCGTATGGAATATTGTAATGTCTGAATCAAGGAAATATTTAACTCATTTTTAAATTTGAATACCTTATCTTCAAAGCGGATATAGTTAAATTAAATTAAGATACTTCAATTAAGTTTTATGCTTTGGTATAAAGTGCTTAAGTTAATGATTTCTATTCACATCTTACAAAGGGTATTTAATGGAATACTTTTTTGTCCTCATTTAAGATCAAATCAGCTCAGAATCTCTTAAGTTCTGTGTACATAACAAAGTCGGGTCTGTGCCGGGTATAACCAAGTCGTTCTTCCTCATCTGACTTGTTTTTTCTGTCGTTTCTCGTGGTACTTTGCTTATTTAGCTTTGCAGATTTCCAGATCTCCAGATTTCGAGCTGCGTCGGCGCAGCTTTGCTTGTTTTCGTTTGTATAATTGGCGCTACGTTCGATAGTTGGACTTGGTTGTTGTTGTTATTGGGCTCCATATATGCGTAGTTTTTCTGTCTTTGCAAGCCATGGGCCTAAAGCCAAGGCCCAAACACTGACATACCACCCGTACAAACATTCGAACTGTACTGTCTCTCGAGTATGTTGTCGTCTACTCGTTTGTGGGCCAGGGGACCGACTGTGAACTGATTGGGCACGGCTAAGCCTTATGGCCCATGGCTCTTGGGCTGTGGACGCTTGAATTGTGGGACCATTGGACGATGGGACGATGGGACGATTGGACGCTTGAACTGTTGGCAACGACACGATGTAAGACAACTAAATTAAGTTATTGTTTCTGCGAAGTGTAACTAAGAGACTCGGACTTTTGTATACACTTTAAGCCAAACAAAAATTAATTTAAAGATCGTTTAACTAAATACCGTTTTAAAAAATCTGTGCTCAATATAAATTACTCTAGCGGGTTATAGTTTAAAAAAAAAAAATTTTTTTTTTATTTATTTTCCTAATTAAAGCCATTAAAAATAAATGTTATTTTAAATGATCGACGCTCAAAGTTAAAGTTTAAATTGTGATTTTTTTCGAAAATAAAATTTAGATGTAGGAACTGTTAATACTTTTTTATTGTCTACAGATACTCAAACTTTATTCAATATTTATTACCAAATTTCCAATCATAATTTTAGTTACAAATTATATTTAAATAAATATTAAATTACATTAAATAACACTCCATTCCATATGTTTATGAGAGCAACTAAAAGCGTCTTAAAAATATTCAAGAAAATGGTTGTGGTCTAGTCACTGCTAGTTTATCTGCAAATCGTGATCTTATTAAGCAAACTACACTTTAAAATTATTTGCAATTGGCGCAATGCCCTTTTGGAATTTAAAATATGTCATTAGTGGTAGCTGCTTCCCCAAGATACAGATACCTTAAAGTAGCTCACACCCCGTTGAGCCCTTTCGCAGCCTATCGACCTATCGGCTGACTAACTACGAGTACATATGCATGCCTACAACTTGTAAACATGGTATTGTTTAAAGCCAGTCTGCTGTGTAGAGTCTAGAGTCTACTGTCTAAATTCTCAGCTGTGTGCCATATTGCTTAGTAAGTATTACCGATCGTGGCTGCTCCCAGCACTCGCCTCAACTTCCCCTTTGACCATTTCGTTACCGACTCCAACTTGGACTCCTTGAACGATTTTGGCTCCTGGGCAGCTTGTCGCCTCATCTAATTAAGCCGCATTTGTAGTGGTCGGTAGTGAGACAACAGAGATCTCTTCATGATATTTGCTCTGCGATTATTGCAAGGTCTGCGCATGCATGCGAATGACAAATATGTTGCTTATGCTACTCGTACTCCTTGCAAGCTCCTTCCATGGAAGCAAGCGGGCGTCCACATCCACATGCACTGTGTCTACCTCTTTAAATAAAGATATTTTCGCCCTCATTACGCTTCGTATCCTTTTGTTCACCGAATCTCTACTCCTCTCCTCGTCTCCTCTACTCCACTCCTCTTCTCCACTCTTCTTTTCACTTTTTTGTCTGGTGGCCGATGAAGTGTCGCTGATTGCGCGTTGCATTGTTTTGCCTGTGTCGATGCTCATGATGATGATAACAGATGCATGGAGTACATGGTTTGTTTTGGCTACAGTGTTTCGCTTAACTTGGCTAACTATGGCTTCTTACTACCACTGATATATCATATCAGCTGCTGTATTGACCGTATCACTGCAGATTTCTTAACAAGAATTGGCGGATTACCTGCATTACCATTCATTATTCTCACCACAATAATATAATTGAAATAGACTCATTTAAAATATATTTTAGCTGTCTCGAAGACATTCAAATTTAACTAGTAAGAAAGGCTGCAGTCGAGCGAGCCGACTGTAAAAGACCCTGTACTCCTTCTAGGGCAAAATTTGCAATACATATGGGCAATTTTCAACCAACATGTCCCATGAGAGCTATAAGCTATAGTCGTTCGAGCCGGAGCAAACTTTGTAGTGATAGTTATAATTGTACTATACACATAACGTCAAAGTTTGGTTGCAATTGCTTAAATAATACTACGTGTTTTAATACATATTTAGAGTACGGGGTCTAAAAGGTGCGATGTGCTTAATTATAACAAATAAAATAAAATTTAAAAATAAAGTTGCAGAAGTATTATTAGAAATTCTGGTTTACTACCTTATATTTATGTAAATTTCAAATAAAAGAAGCTCAAACAACCAATTTTAATCGAGTCCCTTTTTAGAGAATAGTGTCAAGAGTTATGCAAAACTACCAAATAACCTTTTGTTATCAATATTTGCAATCCATTTTGGTTTTCTGTTCAGAAAAAAATTCAAAGAATAAAGAAGAGACTGCAATTAATATTCATAATGTGTGCGAAAGCTCGTTTAAGTTTCGCGCTCAAAAGCAAGGTTTTTATAACCATGCAGAGGGTATATTGTTTTTGTCGCGAAGTTTGTAACGCATTGAAGGAGTCGTTTCTTGAACAGCATCAATAGCCGAGTCGATATAACCATGTCCGTCTTGGTACAGATATGAATTCTCTCTGGCAACAGCTTATATGTAAAAATCGGCCAGATCGAATGACTATATAGTTCCCATACGGACAATCGGTTGAAAAACATTATTTCTATAGCTATCTTAACCGCTATCTTTCGTATGCATTAAGTACAAAATCCCATGTGCGAGGCAAATTTCTTCCGGATTGGACTACCGATTTCAATATATAGTCATCCGCTCGGGAATAAAATTCAGAGAGTATTATACGGTCGGGTGTGCTCGACTAAACTTTCTTCCTTGCTCTTCTGCAGCTTCTCTTTTTTTTGTATTTTTTGTATGCTTCTCTCACTGGGTGCCCGTTTTTCATTGTTATTGTTTTGCATGCCCTTGGTCTGCATTTTTATTGCTTTGTTAATTTTAAATAAACCACGAGAGTTTATGGTGTTCAAGTCGAGTTGACTCGACTTGACTCACCTCGGAGCTGAGTCCTGGGAGATGAACTTGATGAGGAACACAAGTCTTTGTTTGAAGGCAAGTTCATCACCTGGACGTCTTGGATTGAGCTGTTTCTCTGGGCACTCGTACAATTGTCAGCGGGTTGTCACACAACATGATTTAAGCCCAGTGCCCCGATTGTCTGGGGAACAAGTGGCGCCAGCAATGAAATCACACTGGAATCGTGCAGAGACGTAGAGATGCAGATAGTCTTGCATTGGTTTATTGATTTTTAACGCCCCGATCGGGGTCTCTCACCACAATTATTTTGGGCTTTGCCTTTGTTCTCTCGTTAGTTTATTCATTTACAAGCGACAATATAAAACGTGTCGTAAATGGTGGTCGGACACAAGTTAAAGTTATTGTTGCTAAACGAAATAAACAACTCATCAAATTATGCAACATCGCCAGAGAGAACAGAAAATAAATCAAAATAAAAAACAAGAAGTTCGTTTTGAAAAATCTAAAAGTTTTGTTTATTTTCCTACAGATTTTTCACGCCAATTAAATTCAATTAGCTGTCGGCAATGGCTGCGATGCCCTATGATGTGGATACCTCAACTGGGTGTGCGGGTGTGCGGGTGTGCGAGTGTGCGAGTGTGCGAGTGTGCGAGTGTGCGCGTGTGCCCGTGTGTGCATTCTCCACAGATAGTTCTAGCGCCACTGCGTCATAAAAGGTTAGTTTAAACAAATAAACACGTGGAATTTAATGAAGAAACGTGTGCAGGTTTATGGTTAATGTACAAAAGGAACGAGACAGATTATAAATCTGTGGAGTGTAGAGAATAAAGTACAAACAGTTTATCCTAGGATGGACATAATTTAATATGTTTATCAAGGACTTTATTGGCAAGTGTTCAAATATTAGTTTACAATTATTATATACAATTTCCACAAAAATGTAAAAAAAAATCAAAATATTTTTCTCTTTTCTTAACTAATTTGAATAAGAAACAAAAAAGAAGAGTATAGTCGCAATATATTATTAACAATGATAATAATACTAGTTCAATCTTTTAGGTGATGGATAAGATAGCTTTGTTAACACAGAATATTTCCATACAAATTCATGTTCAGAGCACATTTTCGACCGATTGTTCCTATGGGAGCTATACGATATAGTGGTCCGATTTGAGTGAAACTTGGTTAGTATGTTCTAATATTGGCAAATGTATCCCAAATGGTTCAGATAGCATAGCTCTAATGTGGGCGTGTTAAAAAACAAAAACAGTCGTGTACTGCTTGGATATTGTACCTTTCATTTGCGACCCTTTCCTAGCTTCTATAGTCTCCGAGATCCTTTGTTCACACGGACGGACGGACGGACAGACGGACATGGCTATATCGACTCAGATATTGATGCTGATCAAGAATATATGTATATACGAGTACTTTATGGGGTTTGCCGCGCCTCCTTCTCCCTGTTGCATGCATTCAAAGGATTACAATATACCCTTTTACTCTACGAGTAACGGGTATAATAACAACAGAAAGTGTTAAAACTTGGATCGACACCGCATAAGACCGATATTAATGGACTAACCTAAATAATTCAAGGAATTAACATTCAGCATACCCAAGACTAAACTCGTTTTATTTGACACATAATCTATATGTAACGCTATATAACTGACAATTTTCTTAATTTATCTACAGTTAATATCTGCAGGACAACAAAAAACCAGTTGTTATCTTAGCAATTATATGATTTAGCCATTGTTTCACTTTAATAGAATGTAAACAGTTGAATCACGGATTGCCCGAGACTTGTGGTCACCAAAAGAATGAACATAAACATTTACAACTTTAATTACCGCACTAAAAACGGCACGATATTCAGCAATATAGTATGTGTCTATATAAAACAAGAAAACGTGTGAAATTGCCAGAGAGATTAAGAGCAACTATCTGACTGCAACTGGAAGGCCGAAAAGACTGGGGAGACTGGGGAGTCTGGAAGGGGAGTCTAAGAGGGGCGGATTAGACTGATGACGACGACGCGCCTAAAACAAACAAATAAACTCAAAGTATATTGTCCAAGTAACAACGTCGCTGGCGGTACGCTTTGCTCTGGCTTTAATTAAATCGACGGAGAGAGAAAAAAGAAGAAGAAAAGCAAAACAAAAACAATAAAACTACATGCAGCCCAATGAATCTGTATCTGAGTATCGAGTCTGGGTGAGATTTTATTACAAACTATTACGACCGGTGCTGTACTACAATAACTCAAAAAATACTTGTCCGTATATCATTAAAATCAAAAACGATCCCCAATTGCCACCCAGTGTGCCGCCCATCTGAGCCAAACCCTGGACTATACTCACATTTACTGTTTGCTCTTTGCTATTTCTTGTTGCTTTTGGTGTATTTGGGTTCCGGAACCGTTTAGATGTTTAGATCCACAAATAAACACTCGTAAAACTTTCGCCTGATTTCAGACGCCTGCCACGAGTATTTCCCATTCCGTCGGTAAACATTTTCGAATCGAATGTGCTTCAATGTTTCTCAAAGGAATCGTGTAATTCAAACTTCTTTGATTCCTAACTGGGAAAAATCAGCTGTAATTACTAGTTTAAAGTGAACTAATTTGACAACGGAAAGGGGCTTATTAGTAGTACTTTGGATATCATAGATTATAATAAATAATTTGGCAACGGAAAGGGATAAGCCCCTAATAGTACTTTATGTATTCTAGATTATAAACAAATAAAACTCAGTTAAGAGCCATAATTAAAGGCAAAGATTTTATTCTTTCAATAACATTAAAACATCATTACTGGAATACTACCAAGCTACCAATATCTCAAGCAATCTTACACAAGTTGTGCAAAACTTTGTTTTATATTCCTTAAACCAAGGACAGCAATACCAATGAAAATTATATATTATATCAACATTTTTAAATATTTTACCCTTTTGGCTATCCATGGTGGATATTATGTTGTTATGTTGATATTTTAGTTATAATTCCCTAAACTTATATACCCTTGGTTTAGACTTGTGCATGTGTTAATATACAAAGTTTCTTGAAACAACAGAAGAATAGATAAAAAAGTCGTAAGTGAGAAAGTGATTAATGTAATGTGGTTTATTTGCTCGTGTAGAATTTATAATTTTCACTAATTTTCTTGAAGATAAAAAATATATGCAGTGTACAACCAATATAGTTTTGTTTAGTTCATGTGTAACATATTTATTTATAGATCTTTATTTTGAAACAATTACTTTAATACTTTCCAATTCGGAATCCATTCTTGAGTATGTCTATTGCTTGGGACAGATTGAGACAGACATATTGCATGATCGAAGATCAAAAAATTATGTGTAAGTTTACAAAAAATATATTTTTTTTAGTACCTTTATTCAGTTCTTTTATATACATATTTATTTTAAAACAATTAATTTAATGCTTTCCAAATCAGAATCTGTTCTTTGAGTATATCTATTGGTTGGGCAAGAATTATTGCTGGCGTGTCAATATTTCACGATTATGTCAGTCGCCTGTGTTTGGATCCCTGCGTGGGGTCCGAAGAGGGCAGCAGCTGGGAACGGAATGAGTAGGGAAAGCGGGAAGGGGAAAGGGGAAAGGGGAATTGGAGCACTGTTGGGAAAATGAAAATTGCGTGCGCACGCGTACAGCGCCAAAACGAATTAAGCCTGATGCACCAGCCACTGATAATTTAATTTTTGTTATTTGCCGGACAAAAGACAAATACAACAAGGAACTGGGACTGGAAGTGGAAGTGGGAATGAGACTGAGACTGAGACTGGGTTTGTTGTGGTCCTTTCTGCATTGAATTTGAGTTTGAGTTTATACAACTGTTACACACGCACATCTTATCAACAACAATTTGACAGTTGGCAGTTCGTTCTGCGACCAAATGAGAAATCTGCGCGTGACACGCAAACCAAAATGATGAGAGATTGTGTTTATGTCAAAGTGTCGAAGTGGTTGTTGTTCTTTTTGTTGTTGTTGTTGTTGCTCTTCTTGTTGTTATTCCAGTGGATGTTGTTGATATTCCTCAGCATGTAATCATTGTAATCTCAGCTGCTGTTAGAATCTGTAACCTTTTCAAAACGTTGAGCAATTTATGCAAAAATTAAGCAAACCTTCAACTATGCTCGTAACTTCCCTTTATCCCCTCTCTAATGTACAGCTCACTGTTATCGGCTGTCAAATTTGCCAAATCATGATGACGTATCGCTAAACCGCGTTTGACATTCCCGTTTTTCTCTTTCTCCTTTTTTGTGTCTTCCCGAAATCAGCGGAAGGGTTGCATACTAATTTCCTTGCAGCTACCCGGAAGTCAACTCCACAGATTTTCTGATGACATACATATTGAATGTTTACAGATAAAGGGAAATCTTTCTCAGGCAGTAAATTTGGTATTTCTGGTAAGCAAATTTAGTGAATATTTTGTTTATTTAAAGTGCATTTCTAATATCGTAGCCAAAGAAAGTTTTATCATCTGACCATCGATTTTATTATAAAAATTTGTCTTAATGAAAATGTAATAAGATTTAGCACTGAATAAACAACTCTATGCACAATACAAACACCAACTATTGTTATACCCTTGCAGAGTGTATTATGTTTTTGTCGCGAAGTTTGTATTGCATTGAATGAGGCGTTTCCGACACCGTAAAGTATATATATTCGTGATCAGCATCAACAGCCGAGGCGATCTAGTCATGTCCGTCTGTCTGCCCGTCTGTATCTATGCGAACTTGTCTCTCAGTTTTAAAGCTATATGCATGAAATTTGGTACAGATGTGTATTCTCTCTGCACGCAGTTTATATGTTAAAATCGGCCAGATCGGATCACTATATCGCTCCCATAGGAACAATCGGTTGAAATTCTGTCTCTTTTGACCGATTTCAACGAAATTTACGCAAAATGAATTTCTAATCGTGACCCATCTGTTGATTAAATTTCATGCAAATCGGACTACTAAATCATATAGCAACCATAGAAATAATTGCTGATTGAAACCAAATTAAGGCAATGACCTTAAGGGACCGAAGGGTGAGCCGATGATAACCGGTTTTTTTTTGTTTTAAACTTAAAATTATTTTCAATTTATTTTAATACTGTAATAAAATAAGTTAATAGATACTAAAAAGGTTTAGTCCATATGAAGAAACTTATTTTAGAACAGAAAATGTTTGGAAATGCTGAGACGTTCCTTTGCAAGCAACTTAATAAAGAGTATCTTATGGTATTCTCTTTTAACATAATAGATTTTTGCAGAAAAATTATGTAAAACAATGCTGCAGAGTTCAAAAAAAGGAACACATTCGGACATATTTAATTGTATTATTCTTTTTCCTAGTTAGACAGAACGAACAAAGGAAACGCTTAATCCATGGCCAATTCAAGCACAGGGTATGCAAAATTCGTTGAACTTTCGCCTGATTGAAAGTATATTTTGCTCCATTACTTTCAAATGTGGAAAAATTTTAATTTGCATTAAATAGATTAGAGAAATCCCTTTTGTTGCCAGAGGCACAGAGGCACAACCCTAACCATCCATCATGCACAGTAGGCACTCGGTAAGTAAGTCGCTCTCTTCCCATGTTCCACTGTGTGTCCTGGCAAATGGAATCGTCATCGATCAAGGACTCGTGTACAGCTGCCAAGGGCGCTCAATGCTATGCAACATATTTGCACACAGCACAGACAAATTAAAATGCAGAGGAAAATCAAAAGCAGAGGAAAAACACCGAAACTCCAAATTCGAACAATAAAAAAATTTTGAACTTGCACAATAGAAATACAAAAACTGATGACGAATGTTTTACGAATTAAGATGGATCACTTGGAATGACGGCCACAAATCGAATGAGGAGTAAAAAAAGAAAAAAGGAAAATACAAGAGCCACTGTAGTGTTAATAAAAAATACAAAATAAAAAGGATACATGTGGAAGCCAAGTGAAGTTAGGATTACGAGTATTGTCCGATGAAATCGATGCATAATAAAATGAGAAAAGAAGAAAAAGAACCGAAACATCTTCGGCGACTTTGCCATTTGATAATGCAGTCACTAAAAGCGGCGGCATGACACAGCAATTTGGCTACCTATCGTCATGGTCATGTCACTCAGTCCCATACCCATTCCCACTCCCTTTCTTATTCCCCATCTAAGACCGAGTCTGGATTCGAGTCTGGGATTGAGACTCAGTCTCGGTGAATTCCCCTTTTCTGCCTTTGCCCCTCGCAGCAGAGCGAAAAGAGTTTGAATTTCAAATTGAATTGAATCGAAGTAAATGACGTTGAAAACTTACAAGATGCGCACGTTTCTACAGGATTTTCATTGGGTTCATGTTGTTGTTATTGCTCCGACTTTAATGCCTTAATGGTTAATATCGCGACTCGAAAACGTCCAGTCATGGCGCCACAAGACACAAGATACAAGATACAAAACACATACGACTCTTGGCTGCGTTTGCTTCAACGATTTTGCTTAAGATCTCAACACACTCACACACACACAGAGACAGGATATGAGCAGACAATCATTTATAATGTTTAAATTTTTAATAAATATTCCCCGCACACACACACACACACACACGCATGCTTGCTGGGAAATTGGAAATGCCTTGGCAATAGGGGAGTAGGAAAAGTGGGCGGGGTACGCTGTGAACCCTTTCCCCTACTGCCCTCCGTTGGTGCTTCTGTAATCAGCACAGGAATCTGATACTTGTACAAAAGGCTTTTCTTTGTAAACACACTTCCTGAACTTTGCCAAGCAATAGCAACAACTATAACATGTACACACATGCATAGACATGCACACACTCTCACACACATACAGTCGCAGAGTGGGAATTTTCGTTTGTATTGTATGGATTTTGCGCATATTTACACACACATACGTCTGTTTGAAAAACATGTTAACCAGAAAATTAATTATAAAATTTTCGAAAAACCTTAACAATGTCTACAATATGGCGTTTATTTTACTCAAACAAAAACTTACTCAACACTGGGTGTGTGTGGGGTGGGGCTGGTAGGGTGTATGAAAGTTGGTGGGTATGTGTGTAGGTATGTGGGCGTATGAGTATAAGAATATCACATATTTCGTACAGGCAAATAAAGTCATACATCTTTAAAGTTCAAACTGATTCAATTCACCACATTATACAAGAGTTCAATATATTTACTATAATTAAGTACAAATTTATTTATTAATACTTTAAACAGACTTCCTGTTTAATATATAAAATATTTTACTGTAGTCAGTCATAACTATTTGATTCTAAAACAAGCCCAACCCTATTTAATTGTCGTACAAAGTTTATTTACTACTCGTACACAAATCTACAAGTCGCACGATCTTTGCATATTTATATACATGATATGTTGATCCCATAATATATTTAAAAGCTGAAGTTATTAAAGTAATCATTTTTTAATAACTAATTTTAAATAATAATGAATTTTCCATTTTAAACTACTTAAAAGAATAGAGATTCCTATCCACTTTTACAAAATAGTATTTCTCAAGACGGAAATCTCTTAAGTGGGACACGCTGCGCAACACCCTGTATGATTGGGTTGTAGGCGGGTGGAGGGACATGCAGAATATTCATTCTCATAAGACGTTGCGATGGAAAATCATATACATTTCATATACATATATAAGTAAGTGCGCACATACATTCTACATTGTTAAATCCACAGAAAACAAAGACCCACAAAGGCCACAGAAAACAGGAGCGGAAAAAGTGCACGTAATTCATGCTTTCCATAAGAAATTCAACATTTCTTTTCTTTGGCCCACTCCATAGTACTTCACTCCACTCTGGATGAGTTTCCCCTGCGTTCCGCCCACTTTGCATGCCATGGGCTAAGCAAGAAGGATAAGGATATGGATATTGTACTTGAGCGGGCACTGGGAGCTGCTGTGAAATTAAACACGGTCTCTCTATATACACATGTATACGTATATATGTATATATAGTACATATCGGGGAAACAGAAACCGAAACAGAAACAAGAAACGTGCACAAGTTGTGGTTTACTTGCCGGAAGAAGCCAAGATGGAGGTGGCTGGAGACAAAGATTCATGCACACATATTCAGCTTAAAACTCTAGCAAAAAAATAACATATAAGAAAGAAAAGGGGGCAACTCTGGCGCCAATCCCATGGCCTTGCCCCGGCAATCTGTTGCCAATTGCTTGGATTCTCTGCGAGCAATTGACAGCTGTTGTCACCTGTGTCCAGACCTCATGTATAAATCACAGAATCTGCTCAATGAACGCGCGCAAAAAAATAACAGAGAATTACCATAATGTGTGGTCTGGTCACATAACGGTAATATTTTAAAGGAGCGACAACACTGGAAGGGACAACACCAAGGCACAGAGGAGGCGGAGGAAACAGGGGGGCACTTTCGGACACGAACAGCCCGCAGACACTGCACAAGAACGAGAAAACTGGGAAGATAATGCAAATAAATAACAGATCATATTGCATTCACACAAAATTTATGTTTATTTTTCAGGAAATTATTAAGTATAATCAAAGGTTGCTCTATAAGCAAGACAGCAAACTGTAATAAGTACAATATGTGCTAGAAAATACCCTACACTAGTTAGACTATTTTAAAGTAGGTGTTAAGGAGGTCGGTTGAAGTATGTCAATCCTTAAGTTAAGTCGTTATTTAATCCAAAATATTTAAAAATATACATAAAGAGTACAGTATTGTTTTAAATTTAACTAGTTTAAAATGTATAAGTTTCTCTATTTTTTTTATATTTACATATTTTTTAATTGAAAACTCTATATTAGTCATTAAGAAATGATTACTTTAATACATATGATGTATACAAATATGTAAAGATCATACGACTTGTAGGTTTGTGTAATTTATCAGAAAGTCCATACTTTTTTTTGAGAAGTATTAAGTATTATCCTAACAAACACTCAAAACTTTAATTCAAAAAGTTTAAATTACTTTTTTTAATTCTAAACTAAAATTAATTTTTTACACCTCAGACGAATGTTTGACCAAACTTTGTGAAAATTTCAAAGTCAAACACCCCTCTTAATGTTAATAAAATCTACAGGGTATTAAGAATATGCAAGAAATGCAAAAGCAAAAAAAATAATAATAATAAAATGTACAACACAAAAGACAAGAAAAGCGTTATTGATTATATGCTGGCTCGTTGCTCGAAATAAAAGTATCGAATTAGCGAAATAATATCAGATGTCCTCTGCAGACAGGAGAAAGGCAGAGAGAGAGAGAGAGAGGGGGGAAGATGAAGACAACTACTGCTGGCAGTTCCACTTCCACTTGAACAGCCTTTTAATATCGGCTCTAAAAGAGTCTGGCTCACACTTGCTCTGTTTTCATTTTCTGGCCATGTTATGGGCAGATTGTTGTAATTATCCTTTTAGATGGTAAGGGGGAGGGGTAGGGGCAGAACGTCAGCTGCAAGGACCTCGGCTATGAAAGTGCCTTGCACCAGTTACACAACGAAATCAAACCACAATTTCCGCGCCCTCGACATATGTAAGCCTAATTCCAAATTCAAGTACTTGTACTCGTACTCATACTCGTTCTCGTCCTCGCTGTTGTTGCATGTTGTTGCCACATTCATAAGACCCGTGCAAGTATTGGTAATGCCCCCTTTTTTACCCACTGTGGCAAAGGTAACCGCATTCGCAAAAAAAAACTTGTTCGCTTCAATGCATTAGAATCGTTTTCATCATTTTCTTTTTGTTCTTTTCGTATACGAGCATAAGTAGCGCCGGGATTCTCGAGGATTTTGAAATAATGGACGCAAAATATGTTTTTTATAATTCTTTGTTGCGTTTCTTCTTCCTTCTGCGGGCAAATACATTGTCAATGGTAAAAATATGAACAAAAGCATATTGTAAACGGTTTTCTTCAGTCTTGAGCGGATTTTCGACCACAAACAGTTACTACATCAAATTGCATTGCAATTGAGACCCCGGATAACCACAAGGATCACTGCGAATCGGTGCAAAGCGATTAATATTTATACAGATGTCCTTCTGTGTATCAAACGCGGAATTCTTAGAAATTTTAATGCTTTTTTCTTCTTTTTATACCCGTTAATCGTAGAGTACAAGGGTGCAGGGAGAAGGAGGCTTGGCAGACACCATAAGGAATATATATTCTTGATCATGTCTGTTTGTCCGTCCGTATGAAGAAAAGGATCTCAGAGACTATAAGAGCTAGAAAGGTCGCAAATGAAAGATAAAACGTCCATGCAGTAAAGTTTGTATAGGTCAAAGCTGGTAAAAATAGCCTGTTTAGTATAGAAAACTTTTAGCTACGCTATCTAAACCAAATTCACATATATATCTATCTATGGAGTATATATATATATATACTGACTAAGTTGAATCCAAATTGGACAACTATTTCTATAGGATTTTATAACCAGAATCGGCTATAAATGACGCCAAAACATGAACTAATAGGAACAATTTCTATATTTACAAAGCTATCATAATGAAACTGACACAGAATACATCCATCAATAATATAAACGTATTGACTGAGATGCATTCAAATAGGACTACTATATCGTTTAGCTCCCATAGGAACAATTAACCAAAAATATTCTCTAAACATGAATTTTTATGAAAATTGTCTGTGTTTACCATGCTATATTGATTACTTAAACTATTGCACTAATATTAGGACCTTGAATAAGTTCTCGCTGTTTTTAAAAAGATGGCGTTGCGGCACTCTGTGCACGGAATTTCGTACGGTAACGAATCACCAACGTAGTACTATATGTAACCTCAAATTTAAGTAGAGTATAGTTTACGACAGTTTCAACTACATATTTATTTGCCCTCTGTGAAAATGAGTACTTTTGTGCCAAATAAAGTGTTTTTGCGGGGAATTTTATTACACTGCTTTATTCAGAAAAAATCTGAATTTTTACGTTGTATTCGACAAAGCATTGTCACCATATGTCTCAACGAGAATTCTGTGTGCTTCTGCTGCAGATTTTTTCTGAATAAAGCAGTGTAATAAAATTCCCCGCAAAAACACTTTATTTGGCACAAAAGTACTCATTTTCACAGAGGGCAAATAAATATGTAGTTGAAACTGTCGTAAACTATACTCTACTTAAATTTGAGGTTACATATAGTACTACGTTGGTGATTCGTTACCGTACGAAATTCCGTGCACAGAGTGCCGCAACGCCATCTTTTTAAAAACAGCGAGAACTTATTCAAGGACCTAATATTATTGAGTAACGGGTATCCTTAAGTCACGAGGCGACTGTAGCATTCTTTCTTGTTAATTATAAGGAAATAAGTTTTAATCTATACAGCTAAAAAATGTTTGGTGAGGGTGTTATCACTAACCACGCAATCCGACAAGTATATACATACTATATACATATATCTCCTTTGAGATCTGATAGTGGATTAAGTCATTGGCATGCCAAAGATAACCTTAAGTTCTTCACGTTTGAGCTTTAAGTAGATACTAACAAATTAGTAGAGTAGAAGAGAAAACACTTTGCAAACGTCCAGCTAACATAAAGAGCTTCAGATACCGAGGATTCATTCAAAGTGCTTTTACAGCATGGCGGTGAAATACACTCCTCCTGCACTTAAAATCTTGCACTCTATCCACTCGCAGCAGCTACATAGATCATCATCAGTAAGTACGTCCTTTGGATCGTGTAACTTGCTGACAGGGAACTGTCACCACCAGCGCCATATTCCTAAAGCTTCTCTCTTTAAAGCTTCTCTCTTTTGTTTGCCGGCAATTTCCACACAAATAAGCCGCCAATTTGCCCCCACGATCATGACAGGCGAACAACCAGCAAGCAACAGCCAACAACCAACAACCAACAACCGAGTAAAAACAACAACAGCAACAACAAAACGTCAATGGCCAGACACGTTAACATTGAAGCCAGAAAGGGACCTACACTCTTAGGGGCAAGTTGGAGCCTGGTTATAAATCAGTTGCGCGGCTTTTAATAAATTGTAATTGAGTCGCGATTCACGAGCTGAGGTCATGTGTGTTGTCTGAGGAACTGATAGATACGTTTGTATCTTCTTCGGCTTTTTGCTACAACTACGATTGGGATCGCGTGTGGGAATGCAGACGAGCCGATGTCGATCCTTATGGCTTACCGACGACCCTAAACAATCCTCCTGTAGTTGTGTAGTTGTAGTTGTTGTATACATGGCACTTTGCCGGCTGTCGCCACTTATACCTCTCTCCCTCTCCCTCTCTCACTGCTTAAATATCACGTAATGAAAAATGTTTTGTTTGCAATTTTTCCTTCCATTTGTTTCCTCAGCTTCCTTCTTATGCTCCTCCTCCTCCCGTTCCTTCTCCTCTGCTGTTGTTGTTTGTGTGTTGAGCAGCAATAAAACTCATTGAACATGAGTTGCTTTTGAGCAACATGAACAATTAATGCAACATATGTTTGTCTGAAGTTGAAGTCGCAGTCCCACCAAACTACACACAGTTCACAACAACTACAAAAACACAACACACATCTCCCGATCGTTGATGCTTCCACTTGGAAAAAAGCGCAAGAAAAAAAAAACAAATCGAATTAGCTGCAAGCGCGACTGCCAAATGATGCACAACACGCGAGCCGAACTATGCAAGAATTTGCAAGGAATGCACGGCACATGCAATACCCTAACGCTTTTAAGTGCGTAACTTGGAAAATTATCGAAAACTTGTGTGCAATGACAAAGCTTTCTTTAAGAAGCAGCACAAAATCCATGTGGAATCCAATCAACCCATTCATGGGCAAAAAATTAATTTCATAACGATGATTAAGTGACACGCCTACCCAGGCAAACAGTTGCTGGACACTCTTCAGCTCAGATGCTGCAATGTACAATTGCACACATTGCGAATTGAATCTAGACCCTGTACTCCACAAGTACAAAGTTTGTACCAGTAAGCATAAAAAATGTCAAAAGTAAAATTAGTAGATCCTTTCTATAACTCAAAGCAAACTCATCGTTGTTAATAATTGTTAATGTATAATAAAGAAAACTGAGAATCCACAATTAGTAAAATTTAAACAAATCAGAATTTCTTTTAGAATTCTTTAATATGTATTTATCAAGTAGGATCCACACAGGTAATAAAATATATAAAGAAATTCTTCATTTTAGCTTGCTTTTATTACTTGAATTATAATATTTTTATGATTCAGCATGTAATACTCTTCCAAGTACTTGAAGGTAGCACTTCTTAATTGCCGAAAAAAAATAATATTCCGCCGAAAAGGTACACAGTCCTTTACAGTCGAGCTGCACTATAAATGCTACTAGTACTAGCAGCTTACAAAGCTTTGCTTGCTTAACTATTTGCTAAAGCAAATCGTACGATCGATTGCTCCGATACGAATTAACCCAATAGCAATGGGGCAGATACGAGCCGCAATCCGAGATACAAACTTGTCCGTATTCGTGCTCGGGAGTATGAAAAATTATTGTTATAATTGTTTCTAGGCGTTCTCCGAGTTGAAGAAACTTCTGCGCATTGCCGCTTAAATTGCTTTTAACCTTTTGGTGTATTTGTTTTTTACCTTTTTCGGATTCTTCAATTAAGAATGCTGGCATACCCGATAGAACATCTTTAATTGATAAACGGCACTCTACTGCTGCGGTTGTTGTCAATTGTTGTCTGGTGAGATGAATCATTTATTGAAATGCAATCAACACAAATATATATGATTGCCACAATTTAAGAGGCAGGTGGGTAGAGAATAGGGAAGGGGACGATGGACGAGGGAACTGGAAATCAGGAACCCGCAATCAACTAAACGTTGCACGTTGCCCCAAAGAAATTAACAAGAATTAAGCGACCTGCCCACCTAATGCCAATATCGAGGACGAGTTTTGGGGACGAAGGTGCTCGCGTACCCCTCGAACACAGTAATCAACAGCATTCCATTTGAATTCAACTTTTTGCATGAATATCACACACTCAATACGCCCAGGAACAGGATCCAAGTCGCTGCCAAATCAAAAAGTCCAAATCAAAACCAATAATAAAGTTAAATCGATAATTGAGGTCAACTTTTAAAGGCATTCTTTATGCTTTTTTGCTGTTTTACTTTTGCGTCCCATAAAACGTTTGACCGCGAGGTCTTTTCAAAACGAACACACTACGTGATCGTTTAACTGTAAATTAAATATAATTTTTCAATAATCATAATTACAATATATATGTAGCTCTGTCTTCTTCATTTCTTCGCCCTCTCTTTCTTCGCATTTAGTTAAAGCTCAAAACTCGTCGTTCAGCTGATCCCTTAAGTCACGCCAGACGCATAAATCAACCAATTCGCTCTTTATGGGATCAATAACTGTACAAGTCAGACGAACGTCAGAACGTTTGACCGATTTCCCCGTCTGCAAATTGGCCTTCTCTGGATTTTTATGCTCACATACGGCTTAATCTGTGTCTCACAATCACTTGATGTGTTATTATTTCAGTTCTATTCGGGCAACTGTCAAACAGCTTATAATCATAATCCTGCCACCAAATGATCTATAATCCTGCACATGTTGCCTCTCCTAATTATAGATTCTAAGCTTTGCTTGAATAAATTTTACTCGAACAATAAACTTTTACTTTGAAAAGTTTTGCAAAACATCAAAAATTAAAGTTTTGTTGGCTTATCAGCATTTAACTGGTCAATTTTACTAAAGTTTAGCTAAATTCACACACCAGCAGGGCCGGATTTACCACATTAACATCTTGAGGCCAGCTGTGGTGGGGGCGTCTAAAACACGAGCTAAACGACCCTATACCAAAATAATTCAGTAGTACCTAAATGCTGTACAGCTGAACTACAGAATTAGTAAAGAGTTAGGTACTACATCCCTCGTTCAATGGAAAATTCTCAGTAAGAATTTTACGTTTTACAAGTGAGAATTTCCCGCTGCTATGGTCAGCGAGCAATTCACACTTTTGTGATAGATTGCGCTGTTGGTTTTGCTGCTCAGAGCTTTTTGACGCCTAAAAAAAATTCCTTGTGTGAAAAGTCTCTTGAACGGGGAAGCGGCGTTCTCACACAAAAGTGCTACAGCACGACGGAACGTTCTGTTGGTTTAGATCAATTTCCTAGTGACTTTGACGGACATGCCCACGGGAAAACGAAGTTAGGCAGTCTGTAGTTGGGACGACTTCTGTGTGAGTTATTCGCACGAAAAATGTCCAATTCTCGTGCAAATTCTCCTACTGGGGAGCTAAAGCTAAATAATCGATAAGTTACTTAGCTCGGCATTATATTAAGTAGTTCTTTGTCGAAGGTTGCCTTGAAATAATTCTAATTCATTTGATCTTTGCTTGAACGGTTACATTCTTTACGAACTTACGCCCTGGCCCAACTGGCGCCCATTTAAATCCGGCCCTGCTCACCAGCCACCCATTGAAAGTGAAAACAACTTGTTTGTATTTATTATTTATGCAATAATAATTTATTGTATATTATTTTTAAACTTTTCGCTTTCGTTATAGATTGCTGTTTCTCTACTTGCTTGTTTTTATTGTTATTTTTATTTCATTTTTTCGACAGTTTTCTGTATTTTTAATGGTATTTATTGTAACAATTTATCTGATTTTGCAGCGAGCGATGAATGTAGCACAATAAGATTATTATTAGGTTCTCAATATTATGTTCAGTGACTATTGTTATGACTAAAGTTAATTTTAATATATATATATTTATATAGTATGTTATATGGTATATATAATAGCATATATGAAGCGTTTAAATAGGTATTTAATGTCATTATTTATAACATAAGTGTTTAATGTCGGCCATTTTGTAGCATATTATATATATGTTTATTATATATCATATTGTTTATGGATTAATGTCTAAGCAAGTGAAATACAATAATTTGATCTTTGCGTTTTTTCTTTTTATTTTTTTTTAGTTTTTTATGTTAATATTAGAGCTTAATCGACTGGTAGATTATTGAATAAATTAAAAATCTTAGCTTTTAACATTAGTACTCGGCTTACTTTCAATAATTACTACGTTTTCCCATTTAAAACACTAAAAATCGGCATATAAAAAGTAGCTGCACTAAACATACACATGTATGTGTATATATATGTTTGTTATAAATTAAAAAACTAAGCTAACTAGTCAAAACAATGCTAAGTTTGCGACGCTTGGATGTTAAATGCTAGATATAATAGTATTCCAACTATGTATATATGGATAGTCCAGTACGTGTACGATACTACAGATTTTTAAAAGTCTTTGTATGCCTATGTACAAAATACAAAATACTGGAAACTGTTTGTGAATGTACGTTTCGTACAGCTACGATTACGAATACGAATACGAATACGCTTTGTTGGTTTCGGAAGTGTCTCAATTTTTGCTATGTATTTGAAAATATGTAATTACAAATTATTCGAAGCACCGTTTGCAACGATTTCAAGACGAATTTCAATCATTTCATTAGTTTCTACATACTTTTCCTTGCATACGTATTAATCATAAGTAGTAAGTTTATTTACAAAAGTTTGCTCTAATAATGCTGCGATCCCGTTTCTTTTGGTCCGACCGCGTACCCACCCTCCCTTGTACCTCCCTTGTACCCCTTTCTTCCACTTGCCAATTTTTTCAAGAAAACGCCGTCGCCAGTTGGATTGCACTTTGAGATCAAATATCATTGTTGCCTTGTTCTGCCAATAAGCTTTACCTCCACCAAAAATCACTGCTTAATTAGCACTTCCGAAGAGCACTGAATTCTTGTAATACGCCGTAGGCCTCTCCGACAACGGACTCTTCACATCACGCTCTGCATTCGCTGCACGCGTCTTGCGCTCCATTTCCAGCTCCTGTGCTAGAGATTCTTTAAAGAGAGGAAAGCAGCAAAAGACAAGAAAGGTTAAAGAAGGTTTGGCGAGAGAGGCCCTATTTTTAAATCTCCCGAGTCTCTATATAGAGGCCCTGTTTCATTTATTCATTACTTAAATATTTAATAAATGTTTATTTTAAAATTTTCTGAAAACTCTTTTGTGTAGACCTTTTGATTATTGGGTTAAAAAATTTATTGTGTTTTTTTTTCTACAAATTTGAAGAATTACTTTACAGAAAACTAACACCAAATTCGAAATGAAAATCCTTCTATATGCTATACGTGCTCGGGAGTTTGAAAAATTATTGTTATAATTGTTTCCAGGCGTTCTTTAAATTGCTTTTAACCTTTGGTGTATTTGTTTATTTGTTTTTTTCGGTTTCTCCAATAATTAATACTCGAATCCCCGATAAAACATCTATAATTATAAACTTCACTCGACTATACGCAGATAAATTTTATTGCAAGTCTTAGCCACGCTTCCGATCACATCAAAAATTTTAAAAAATAGTATTCACATTATTTTCACTTGGAAACTACTAGAGCCTTTATAACTATCCTGACAATATTTTACCAGATCGAACAACATTAACCTATAGCTCCCATAGGAAACATCGTTCGAAATTGGTTTATGTTCTTTACTTGAAACTTACCCGAATAATTCTGCCAGAATGCTCCGGTGGCCATCAGATCTATGCCCGGATAGCTCCAAGGCGCCTTGCCATTGCTGGCAGCTGCAGCAGCAGCGGCGGCGGCGGCAGCGGCAAGACTGCCATCAGCTGCGGCAGCGGCTGCAGCAGCGGCAACGGCGCCGGCTGTGGGTGTGACTGGATGATCCTCGCGGTCGTGACTGGAGCAGCGCGCTTGCGAGTCTTGGGCGGCGACAGGACGCTGCTGGTGATCCATGGAGCCTTCGTGATCGGAATGGGGCTCGCGCTTAAAGTGGGTGGGGGAATCCGAGCGTGTGGCAGAATTGGTTGTGTGACCGGTGATGTCACAGGTACCGCTAAGGGACTTCTCTGACTTATCGCTACCGCCTCGACTGCCGCCGTCGATATCTATTACAGGGTTAAAGGTAAAACAGAGGGCGCTGTGTTGGTTATCAAAGCGTTGGGCGTAGGGCGCAGGGGGGCGCGGGTTGTGTAGGGAGAATACACAGAAATCGAAGGCGAAAAGCGATAGAGGAGGTGGATTATCGTTAGACATGCGTTTTTTTTGCTCGCCTTTCATTTTGTTTTTTGCTTTTTTTTCTAACTTTTGCCTTGTCACTCACCTTTAAGCGTCTCAATGGCGTCGCCGCTTCCGCTACTGCATTTGGCATCCGCTGTGATGCCTGTGCAGAGTTCAGTATCGCTGCAGGTGACACTGTTATCATTCGCATTTGAATTCAGTTTGCTGCTGCCTCCAGTTCCAGCTCCTACACCGGCTCCTGCTCCGACTCCAGCTCCTACAGCTGCCGCTGCTGCTCCACCTCCCAATTGCTGCTGATAACGCACGCGTATCTTGCGCTCCCGTCTGAAGCGCTTCTGATAAAGTACTGTGAAAATGGAAAAGATGGAAAAGGGGGAGATGGTAAAGTTAATGATTTAACTTATCGTTTTATTTTATGCAATTTAAATATAACATTAATTGGGAATCTTAAATTGCACAAATATATATGGCCTTTAAAACTCTTTTCTTTTGATTCTGATTTAAACACATTTCATAGAGTAATACGCTTTGATAAAAGCTAGTAACTCGACCTTTAATAGAAGCTTTACTTTATCCCACATATGTATATAAAGTAAAGCTTTCTATTTGATCTGTCATCCCCACCAGATCTGGCTACACTTGATCTCACCTGTTCATCGTCGTGAAAGAGCGACGAGAGGAAGAGGAGAGGGCAGAGTTAAGCTGCCTAACGAAGAAGGAGGAACGACGTAAATAAAATTGGATGAAGGAAGTAAAAACGACGAACGACGCTGATTTAAAGACGACCAATAACTAAACTATGAATTTGATTGGAATAATACCTTGTAACTTTTGTTTTATTTGTATAATCTTAATATAGTTAATCAACAATAATATTAATAGAAAAGAAAATAATCACAGTGGTATTTGAATCACAAATCCCATATATATACGATTATTAACTGATTCCTCCATAAGAAGATACAGGGTATCTACACAATGAGTATTCAATTGACCATGTTTCTTTTTAATAACAAAATATTTACATTTACCCCTGTACTATTTAAGAGAAACGGCGTTATTAAGATTAGTACAGGGTGTTCTACTTAAAATATGTGCAGGGTATCTTTAAGCCGATAAATATCAGATATGAAATTTTCAGTCATTCCAGAGCACACACAAAGAGAAGAGACGAGGTGAGCAGATGAGAGCGGGGAGCAGGTAATTCAATCGATGGAAATTCGGTTGTGCCAATTCGACTGCGCATCCGCCTGAGAGTGTGTGTATAGGCGTGTGTGTGTGTGTGTGTGTTGGTGTGTGTGGGCGCAATTATGCTTTGTTGATCCTGACTGAAAGGCAGTCGTGTCGAGTAGGAAACTCAATCGAATCCAATCGAATCGACATCATCCAGCGCTGATCAGGCCAAGTGAAGCGTGGTGACAGCCGTTTTGAGGGTGGAGCAATTTTTGATGGCAACATTTGTTGCCTATGACTCGGTTCTGCCAAATGCCAGATTGAATTTCACATCAACGGTGAGGATCGAGTGAGCAAATGTTCTCAACCGTTTTGATTTCTTTTCCAGCTCGGTCTCTGCTTTTGCACCCACGCTGCCATTGAAATGGCCAATTTCTGATTTCTGGCATGTTATACTTACGTAAATGCATAGACATAGACATATATGTACATGTACAACCTCTAGATGATTATCGGCTCGCTTTATTATTAGTTGCAATTAGATGTCGATGTCTGTGTGGCTTTTTGCATAGTTTCATGCAATTTGCTCAACCCCAAAACAACAAAAAGCCACAACAACAACAACAAAAACAGCACAAGCAGCACTACATAAATGGTTTTCTGGGACGGGCCCCCCAACAAAAAGTTCCGACATTTCTAAATGCAGACCTTTCGTCTTCTGATTTATGCTCTACCTTCACAATTGTGAATAGCGAATGCGATTGTAAATTCTAGTGCATTATTTGCGAAAGAGATGGCTAGAGAACCGTTCCACAACCGAGTGGAGTTCTACTTGCAATACTCCCCCCTTAATTATATACTAATCTGACCGGTTCAGTTCGGTTCAGCTCAGGCGCAAGCGTTCTGAGCAGACCACAAAGTGTGTGGTAAGTATCTTTACTGACATGGCCAAATTGATTTATCACGCTCTTTAAGGGAAAATGGTTTTCTCTTCAACTTTTCAAATTCTTACATAATTTAAAAGTTTTGTTCACTGACGACGGCTTAATTTAAAAATAAATAAAGAAATTTATGAAAAGGGAAGACTAAAAATGTATTACAATATTTGTATGCTTTAGCAAAAATACCAAAATTTAGACATTTTTGCAAAAAAAAAAAAAAAAAAAAAAAAAAAAAACAGGTATGAAAGGATACAGTCGAGCGAGCCGACTGTAAAAGACCCCGTACTTTTTCTAGTGGAAAATTTCCATGCACTTTTGAACCAATTTGTCTTGTTCGATCCGGATCAAATTTGTCGGACATATAGACAAACTTTCATTCCAAGTTTGGTGGCTCTAGCTCGTATAGTTTAGAAGATCCAGGTGTTCACCCGGACAGCGGACAGACAGACAGAGGGACATCGCTGTATCGACTCGGCTGTTGATGCTGATCAAGAATATATATACTTTATGGAGTCGGCCACGCCTCCTTCTGCCTGCTACGCACATTTCGCTTCTGACAAACCTAATAGACTCCTCTACTCTTTTTAAGAGTACGGGGTCTAAAAACAAATTCTGATTTTCTATTCCCTCTTTAAATTTTCTTCATAAACTAAACATGATATTTTAGCACTCAGTTTTATTCCTTTATACTTTCTATGACAGTAAATAAAGTTTTTATAAAAGTTATTTCAAGTATTCAAACCAAACCAGTTTCCATCGTTGGCCAGTATTTAATATCTTTTAGCGTAATTGGCCAAATGGTTTTCAATTTCAAAATAGTCTTGCGTAATGCTAAGTTCTCCCTCCCCTATAGCTACCCCATATATTTCAGGCTTGAGGAGAAATTGTTGACAACCCTTTTAGAGTTTCAGAATCTGGAAGTCATCTCTTCATTATCATCATAAGCATAACAACAACCAATTAAAAGATTTATCTGTGTGCTAAATGAAACTTTTGCCTGTGTAACCAAAAGCAACTCAGATTCCAAATAGCCCCCCTTTTATCCTCCTCCCTCCTGTTAATACCAATCCCAATCCAGAGGTTGTCTTTGTCGTTGTTATAGGGTCGACATTTGCTACTTTTTTGCCAATCGTTCGAGTGTAACTAAATAATGAAATGATATTAAATTCATTTGAATTGTGATTTCTGTTGAAAAGGTCCCGCGACAGACCAAGAACCAAACCAAACCAGAACTGAACTGAACCGAACCGAACGGCAGCCTTGGTCATAAAACCCTTTTTAGCTTGATACGACCACCAACAAATAGAGTGAGACGGGGTAAACTTTGGCATGGGGCGGGTAGTGGAGTTATGGAGTTCTTTTTAAAGGGTGAGGAGCGTACAGTCAGACATATCAGGTGTCATTGTCATTTGAGTCATCTTGCATTAAGTGCGCCTGATTGGAATTGGCATAGGCACTCATAGAGAACTCAGAACTCGGGCACTGTCAAATCGCTTGTTTGTCAATTTGGGTGTGGAATCGAGTGTGGAAACGGCATTGAGAATGGTATTCCTCAAGCGACTAATGTTTAAATATTGCATATTTTAATCAAACCGAGTGGTATTTTATTTAAGAATAAGTTTTGAAACTTACCACGCAATTTGCGCTCATCGACAAGTTGGCGTTCCAGTGAATCTTTGACTTCCCGTTCGCGGATCACGTCCATCTTGAGCTCAGCTGCAGAAATTAAAGAGGGAGAAGAGAAAAGAAGAGTTAGTCATTTTACTCGCACTCTTTAGTTAGTCAAGTGTCCATAAAAAATGGAATTCTTGAAATTTTTCCTTTTTTCCTATGGTGAATTTTAACCGATGTAAATGAAACTTAACCGATTTGGAGGTGCAAATTAAGTAATATAATACTTGAATTATGAACTTAACTCATTTTAAATAATTTAAAAAGTTTTTTCCATGTTGAATATTAACAATCAGTTGATTGTCTATAGAAAACCTCTGTTATTTCAGAGCCTCAAAAAAACCTTAATATGAATAATCGGATAGCATTGAAAATAATACCATCATAGTAAGGTCATTCCCCTCGACTACAGCCTTTTCTATTATATTTTTAGTTAGGCAAAAATTCGGATTAATCACAGTGACTGGTCGTGTCAATAGCTCAGAGTACTAAGCTGTCGACCAGTCACAGTAAGAACTTTCATGCTCTTATGAGTTCGAATCTGCATGTGGACCCTGAACCATCGTCTCTAACCGTATTACTCATAACTTATAGTAATAAACCTAATTGTATATATGATAAATAGTTTAATTCAAGTTAAGTAACAACACTAAAATTAAGAAAAATTTAAGAAACTTATGACTCAAGTTATGCAACTTTTTTTTACTCACCTTTTTCATAGCTAATCTGGCGCTCCTGTTGCCTGGCATTGTCAGCGGCGACTTTGAGCAAGCTTTGGATATTGCGGAGCAGAGTTTCCGTGGAGCTGGCGGGCACAGCAGCATGAGCATCGATGCCAAGCGGACCGAGTGCAAGGCCACCAGCCAGAGCTGCAGCGGCAGTGGCATCATTGGCCGCCAGCAGAGCCTCATTGGGTGTCAGAGCGCCACCGCCACCAGCCGAGGGAGGACCATTGGCAGCGATGCCAGCGGTACCAGCGACAGCGCCGTTGGCAACAGCAGCTGCTGCAGCCAGTTGGGAGTAATTGAGAGCACGCTGATGATGCAGTGCAGCGGCAGCAGCCGCCTCGGCTGTGGGAGAGCCGTGCTGGGTGGCAACGGCCGCCAGGTGGTGCGCCTGAGCCTGATGATGGTGCTGATGCTGATGATGGTGATGATGATGATGTGAGGCGACCGCAGCATGCTGATGCAGGTGAGCAGCCGCTGCAGCAGCAGCAGCGGCAGCGGCCGCCGAACCCGTGGACAGATTATCACGTTCAGTGTCACTCAAATCTGATGGAAAGATGTACACAAAAGATGGAACGAATAGAATCATTCAGAGAGTCAGTCAACGTCAGCGGCGGCAACAGAATAAGCGTTATCGCAATCGTTATCGTTATCGTCATGGGCTTAAGTAAAGTTTACTCACCGTCATCGTCTTTGACCAGACAACGGTCATCGACTTCGGATTGATTCTCATCGCTCAAGTTCTCCTCCTCCTCTTCCTCGTCATCCTCGACGCCAATGATGGGACCACCGCCAACACTGCGACTTCGCTCATCCAGACTTCTGGGACCTCGAGGAGATGCCGCTGCAGAGAGGCAATCACTGCGGTCACTTCCTGCATCACAATTGCTGCCACCATGATCCGTATTCCCGCCAGATTTGCTCAGATTCAGCACAGGACTCTGTCGCGTGGGCGAACCTAAAGAAAAGAATCAACAAATCATAACCAATCCCTTTATCCCCACTCTCGCGATTGCCTTACAGTTATGGGAACTAAGATCCCTGGGCTTGGAGTCACGTTCGCTGATCACACTACCGCCTCGATCCCCGCCAGCTCCACCAGCGCATATGGCCTGTTGTCTCTCGTCTGTGCGCTCCTCCCGCAAGCGTTCCAAGTGCTTCACGATATCCTCGTAGGCAGCTCGACAGTTCTCCCAGATACCCGATCGAGCCAGTGCATCCATATTGGCCGCCGACATGCCAGCATTCTGTGCAGCCGCCTTCAGCATTTGACTCTCTGGACGCGCATGTAGGCCATGTGGTGGCATGCCTGGTGACATCAGAGCTGCCGCTCCCGGATGATGGGCATTCATCTGCATAAATGCCATATGGTTTATCGGCGGCGGGTTATAGCCATTGGCCAGCAGCGGCGATTTCTCCAACCGATTCATATCTGCAAAGAGTTCAAATTTATCGCATGTTTTAACAGGGACAATACCTCCAAATATCGAAGAGTTTTCAAATCAGTGGCAATACAAATATACATACATATGTACATAATCTCGTCATTGGCTATAAAAGAAGTAGACATACTTTAGATTTCTTATGGGATATATTTAGAGGAGTAGGAATATCACTAGGTTTGAAAGGGATTCAAGCTAAACTCTGTCGTAAGTATAAACGTTCGAAAACGTGGCATAACATCGGGTATACATATCTTTATAAGTAACTAAATAAATAGTCCTTTTAGAGAAGTAGGAATATCACTAGGTTTGAAATTGGTTCATGCTTAACTCTAGAGCAATAAGTTAGAAAGTATTAAAGGAATCAAACATCGGATGTAAATTAATTCTAGCTAACTGTTTAAGAAGCCAAAGAAACAATCCACACTTTAGAATAATATTTAGAGGAGTAGAAATATCACTAGATTTGAAATTGAATCAAACTAAACTCTAGAGGAATAAGTTAATAAGTATTAACCTTCGAAAACGAGGCATAACATCGAGACATACTTTAGATTTCTTTGGGATATATTTAGAGGGGTAGAAGTATCACTAGGTTTGAAATTGATTCAAATTAAACTCTAGAATAATAAGTATTAACCTTCAAACCACAGTAAGTATAAACCTTCGAAAATGAAACACAATAACCAGTTTATAATAAGTCTAACTAACTGTGTAAGAAAGATAAGAAACAGTTCATCAATAATAATATAGACCTTTACTCTCTAATCTTTAGATTTCTTATGGGATACATTTGGAGGAGTAGAAATTGGGAATTGATTCAAGCTAAACTCTAGAGCTGTAAGTTGGTAAGTATTAACCTTCTAAAACGAAGCATTACATCGGGTTTACATTAGTTCTAAATCACTTTGTAAGACACCAAAGAAATAATCTAGATATTTCCTCTCTAGTCTAGATATACTTTAGATATCATTGGGAAATATTTAGAGGAGTAGAAATATCACTAGATTTGAAATTGAATCAAACTAAACTCTAGAGGAATAAGTATTAAGCTTCGAAAACGTAGCATATCATCGATTATACATCAAGTCAAGTTATTATAACTTTGTAAGAAACCTAACAAATAATCCTTCAACTATAGTCTAGACATTTGGTCTCTTGTCTAGACATACTTTAGATATCTTTGGGTAACATTTAGAGTAGAAGAAATATCACAAGATTTGAAATTGATTCAAGCTGAACTCTAGTCATTTAGAGGAGTATAAATATCACTAGATTTGAAAGGGATTCAAGTTATTAAGTATTATAACTATGAAAACAAAGAATAACATCGGGTTTACATCAATTGTAAATAAGTCTGTAAGTAACCAAATAAATAATCCCTTATTTATAATCTAGACATTTACTCTCTGAAATCCAAGTCAAAGACTTGATTTAAATCCTTAAATGATTCGAAAATCAATTCGCATAAACAATGTGCTTGAAACCGGACTCAAATAGACATAAAATCTAAAAAATAATGAATGAATAAATCTCATGGAGAGTGAAGCTTAAAACGCAATAAACAGAATTTAGAACATGTAGCAATTCCCGACTAGTATAACGATAATTATTACACTAAAAATTGCACATTTTAATAGAATCGTGTAGAATAATGAAATTGGCAACATGATTTGTAAACAAAACATGAATCAAAATTTGGAATGCGAATGCGAAAAACGTGAAATGCGGAGCCAACAAAATTTAATTGTGCATTTTAGTGATATGGCTTGATGCCATCTAAGCTACATATATAATATATATAGAATATACCATACATATGTGTATGAGTGTGTGTGCAGTACATTGTCTGCAGGCCTAGACTAAACACAACAACTAAAATAACAACACGATAGGAAAACACACACCGACACACACACATACAGTCAGCTTTTTATGGCAACCTTGTGTTTATTTTCTTAAATATATATATACCACAGATACATATATATATTCACACATATAGGTAATTTGTGTGCCATTAAATTGCATAATTTGCAATAAAAATTCCAACTTGTTGAATTCCAATACAATTGTAACAAGTATTTACGGGTATATCATAGTAGAGCACACTCTGGAATGCCCGGTACGCCGTGACTCGACAAATTGTGAATCTTCACACTGATCCCTAAAGAGGCGCCGGCGGCAAATGAAAAAGTGAGTGTTGGAATGATTTTAAATATTCCCGATATTGTGAAGAAACATTAATAGAAAAGGGCGTAACTGAGCTTGTCAGAGCTCTTCAGGAAATCATAGAGCAGCACAACACAACAGAAAAAAAATCAATCAATTGTGTGCACAGATACACTACATGAATGTAGCTCGAAAGTACTTATGATAATTACAATGGCAGATACAGATACAGAATCATGCCGTAGCATCAGTCATAAGTTTATACAATATCGGTTTGTAACTCTTAAATGCGATTTCCTGTACAAATCACACGGCTACGACTTGAATCGTTTTTCGCTTTTGATTTTGATTGCTCTTGCCTTTTGCTGCTGCCTTTTCTGCTGTCTTTGCCATGGACAAATGGGCATTTATCTGGGCTGGGAGCTGTGAGCTGGGAACTGGCAACAGGCCACGGGTAAGTGGAAAACATGGCAGTTGCCAGTTGGTAGTTGCCAGTTGGCAATTGAGAGCTGCAAACGTGCAAAACTCTTCAACAATTGTGCATTGTTTCTTGCCTGTATCTGTATCTGCATTTGTATCTGTATCTCGTACTCTATCTGTATCTGTATCCGTTCGCTTAACTTATAATCAAGGCATCAACAAATCACAAACATTTTTATGCGATACCCAAAAGCGAGTTTCGCGTTCATTTCTCAAAATGATTTCATTACAATTGCAAGTGCGTCGTTTTTTTCTTTATTGGCTGATCAATTCTGCTTAACTTGTTTGGGTGAATCGTGGTAACGACAAATGGCCGACGGCCAACAAGATTTCCTGGGAAATGCAAGCAGAACTAACTGCAGAGACAGTCATTTCATTCAGCTCTTTGCCACTCATCACACAAAGTGTTCTAGTATTAAGATTTGAGTTTCATTTCAGGGTTTTGTTCTTTGCACTTACCACTTATATGGCCATTCTCATAGGCGTAGTCACCATTGTCCAAGCGATGCTTCTTCAGCTGCGGATGCTGGCTCAGATGCGTGGGCGGCAATGAGAGGCCAACTGGGCCACGTTTGGGCGGTCTACCCGGTCTAGAACTGCGGAATTGCAGAGAGTTACTGTTGGGTTGAAAGCAATGACAATTGGCTTGGTATCAGTATAAAGATGCTAAAGCACAATGAGCAAACACCACAAAATGGCATAGGTAAACAGGTGTGAAATCAGGTGTGTATAGAAAGTAAGTTGGTTTTTGATTAATTGTAAGTCTCAGGTTTGCCCGGATTGTGCTGCATTATATCAAAAATATTTAATAGATAAAGGCAATCGAATAGAGCGATAAATAGAGCAGTTGAGAGTTTTTACAGACTTACTTTACATAAAAGATAAAATAGAAAAATAAAATATCTATTCAATTTTATATATTTTCTTTCCCTTAAATTTCCTATTTATTATTTATTTAATCCATGCAAATATTAAAACTATTTAAATTTGCATTGCTTTGCGCTTGAACTTGTCCATTTCATTTACTTTGCCCATTAAAAGAAGCGGGAGCACCCCGTTGATTTGGCCATAAAATTTGTTACCATTTTAACTATCTGCTATAAAAAACAAACAACGAAAAAAATAAAAAATATACAAACTCAAAAAAAAAAGAGAAAACAAATTAAGAAGCGACTGTTTGTAGATGAGAAAATCCAACTATATTTTCCAGTAATTTATGCCCGTATTTGATTTTTAAATATTTCCCAAAAGCCTTTAACAAATACTTAATGTGGCCACAGATGTACACAACGAGAAGTATGTATTTATTATGCATAAGACATAAGCAAGTTTGCACAGCGGGCCGCTATGACAGGAAGGGAAGAAGCGATGCAGATAAAGATACAAATACAATCGCTACGTTTGCCGCAAATACTCGGAAACTTAGTGCAAATAGAGGCGCTGTGTCGCAACCAGGGATGGGCTCGTGACACGAAAACGCAACTAATGTGGAGTTTAAAGAAACAAGCACGATGGGGAAATTTTTAAACTAATTTTAAATATTTTTTCTGAAATTTTAAAGATTAAAGTGATTTTATGACAGTAGAGGGTTCTGCCCGCTGTCCGAATGAACACCTAGATCTCTTAAACTACAAAAGCTAGAGCCACCAATTTTGGAATGAAGGTCCATCTATATGTCAGGCAGGTTAAGTTTATTTCAAATTTTTGCCACGCCTCTTACCGCCCACTTAAATTGTAAAAAACAATTTTCATTACACTACAACTTCTAAACTATGAGAGCTATCGTAACCAAATTCACACTGTTCGTGTATAGTATCATTATATCTATCCTCACCAAGTTTGATCCGGATCGGACAACTATAGCCTATAGCTTTAATAGGATATTTCAGAAAAAATAGAACATTTGTATGACGACATGTTGTGTTATTTGAGCTATCGCAATCAAACTCATACATTATGTGTATAGTAACATTATAACTATCCTCAACAGGTTTGATCCGGATCGAACAGGACTATTTGGTTGAAAATTGCATGGAAAATATCGCACTAGATGGATTAAACAATTTAACTTTGGCTAAATAGACAGATGTATAGACAGAGTATACCGGTACAGGAGCTGCAACGCCTACTTCTGTTAAATTTTACATATTTTACCCCTCTGAGGTGAGTAACTAAAAATAGAATCGTGTTGCGACACGAGACCATGACCAGAACTGACTTTAAGCATTACAAACGCCAAGACAATTAAAAAATTAAACAAATGCAGAAGAATGAAAACATTTCTTAATGTTTGCTGATAGCAAACAAAAGGGCAAATAAACACAGGTAGCTCAGCTAGCATTCTGTCCACAGATTGAACAATTTATAATTGTGCGTACGACACAGATAGAGATACTTTGCCCCCCACCACCATCGGTCTATCTCGCTCACACTCCCGCTCTCATACAGTAATTGCAAATATTTGTAGTTATTTCAACCATAAATATTTGCATGTAAAGGCCCAGTTGAGATTTAATTGTGCAGCTCGTTTAATGACAATATATACAAGCCAATTGTGGACTTGGCCCGCGGGTCATGTAAAGAGAGCAGTTAAAGCCAGCAAGCTCAAGGCATTCGCCATGAATCATGGCCAAAAGCAGCACAACAACAACAAAAACAAAGCAAAACTTTATCATTATTTTTTGCTCATTTTTCAAATTTGATTCAGCGAAAGTGTTTTTATTTAAGTGAGACAATCGTTGGTGGATAAGCACGGGCAGATGTGGAGTAGCCAACCAGTCGGAAGAGCTTAACCATCTATGACGTGCAAAAACATACGCGACTTGTGTCAGTCAAATTAATGAATTTATGATGAAAACTGCTAGAAAAGTTCAGCGTTGCTGACGCGCATGGAAGGGATTGGGGCAAGTGTATGATAAGCAATCAAAACTACATGGTAGAAAAACACTCTTCTTGTTAACAGGGCCAAAACGATAAGCTTTCGGCCTCGTGGACTCCGCTTTCATTGGAAAACTTCTGTCGTCCAACTGTCTACTTCCAAATTGTGAAAAGAGCATTTCAGTTGGTCTTGTTTGTATTTGCCCTGAAATTGGCGCTCCTTTAGCTGGAATCTGTCCATCATACATATGTGTATTCCGGCTAAGATTTTTGGCCTGCTTAATATTTACAGATTGCATAATTTACAAATTTAATGTCACAAAGATTCTACCCAAATAGCTTTTAATCTTGAAGTGCATAACAAAGTTCAATTGAATTAGTGTGAAAACTCTATTCGAGGACAGCTCCCTCAGCCGGACGAATTTTATTGGTTTTTAGCATAATTTGTATACAAAATACGTTCTCTTAGGCGGACATCTCCCTTGGGCGGGCAAAAATACTGGAACCGTGGCTGTCCGGCCAAGGGAGCTTTCACTGTATGGAATTAAAATTAATAAGAGGACTTATTTTTAGACCAATTACTCTAAAAAATAGTACAGGGGTCTATTAGTTTTGTCAGAAGCGAAATGTGCGTAACAGGCAGAAGGAGGCGTGGCCGACCCTATAAAATGTATATGCTTTATAAGTATAATTTGAGTGCCGCTATAGTATCCAACTACTCTAGTTACCTTTAAACCTGTAGAACCGATATTTAACTAAAAATCAACTAAAACTATACGCTGTCCTATATGAGCTATAGGCTATGGTAATCCGTTCCAGATCAAACTTGGTGAGGATAGTTATAAAACATGATAGCAAGTACCATGCACATAATGTGTGAAAATGGTTTCTTACAATTCAAAATAAACGGTGCTCAAAAGGTTAATTTTCTTTAAAAACAAAGAAATTTGTTCAATTGTGTTTTATAAAGCTTTGAATTAAAATTAGTATCTGCCAATTACTTTAAATTGAAAACAATAATTTAAGGCTATACATGCCCAAGCCCAAAAACTTTTTTAAATTAGTTTAAAGTGGCATAAGTCTAAGCTACATTCACTACTGCGTATCTGTGCACTTGACTGTGGCCAAAAGATTTAGTGCAGTTTAACTGCACTGACTGACGCACAACACGGAGCTGACATGTTTGTAGAAACAAACGTTTAGTCTGAAACAAACCGAAAAGCAGCAAAGCAGCAAAACAGCAAAACAGAAACACAGAAAAAGCACATGCCTCGGCATGCTGCAAACCGGTTGAAAGTTTGCTACTTGCCGCATGTGTCTTGCAACTTTTGGCCAAAGCGGCAATTTAGCGAACCAGTTTGCAGCTGTGTGTAGTGTGTAGTGTGCTGGCTGCTGGGTGCTTTGCAGTCGAGTATAGCAGCGTAGTATATCAAGGGATAGTCGAGCTGTTAATTAGCAAATGAATGTGCCACTATCGAAATGTCTGTCCCAGTCCCTGTTCAGTTGGTGGCATAAATCATTGGCATCTTGGCAATTGAAAATTGCAATTGCAATTCCTATGCTGGGCGTGGCCAACATTTGTCAGCGCTTTTCCAAGGAAAAGACAGAGAGTCGGAGAGTTGGACTCCTGGAGCGTGTGCTTGGATTTGTCGCTTTTCAAATTGGCATATCAATTATATTTATGGACACGTTGCCACCTTAGACTTATAGCCAATTGATTGCAGTTAAATCAATGCAAAATTCGCAGCAATTAACTGACAGTGAAAATTTCCATATTTAACTTATGCAAGTTGCAAGTTTGCTTAATTGAATCTACAATTGAAATGGAAAATAGCAAAATAATAAACTACAACTCGTATCGAATTGCATGCCATTTGTCTATTATTGGCAAACTGGTAACTGATTTGCCTTTGAACCCAGTTAACTTGCATATTTCCCAGAAGAAGCCAACAAACAATTCACATTTCTTCAGCTATTTCACCTTCAATTCACTGGAAGTAAAGAAGATACTCCAATGTTGCTGACCAACTTACAATTCATTGAAAATAGACATGCAAATTCACAAATGACATGACATACATTCCTCATGCCTTCGGGTATTGCGTGGCATACAGAGAAAAAATGATAAAAAGATACTCATTCCCCACTGATAATTGTGGGCTTTGAGCTCAGCGAACAGAAAAACTGAGTAAAATACGCCCCGATGCGAGCCAAGTCCCAGTCCAGTTCTACTTGAATGTGTATTTGCAATTGGCTGTTTTCAACATATCATTGGGAGTATTCATGGGATATTCTTTGGAACTGGGCTTTAAGAGAAAGCACTGAATGCTACGGAGTCTACAGTTAGAAATTGAGTATACTGCGATAAAGTAATGGGATTTATATCAAATTTAGATACTTTTAAAATATATTTTGATATGCAGATTTGCAGATAAATTTAATATGGGTTTGTTGAAAACTATACAGATATACATTTGTTTCATGTCATGTAATTTTAAGTTAAAAGTCCATTTGATTAAATCGTTATGAATTTTATAGTCTCTTTATAGGCTCACAACAGTTATTTTCTTGATTTTATGTTTAAAATACTATACCCTTGCAAAAGGTATTTTGTTCTTGTCATATAGTTTGTAACGCATTGAAGGACGCATTTCCGACCCCATAAAGTATATATATTCTTAATCAGCATCAACAGCTGAGTCGATATAGCCATGTCCGTCTGTCCGTCCGTCTGTCCGTCTGTTTCTATGCGAACAAGTCTCTCAGTTTTAAAGCTATCTCAATGAAACATTGTACAGATGTATATTCTCTTTGCACGCAGATCGTTTGTAAAAATCGGACAGATCGCACCACTATATCATATAGCTCCCATAGGAACAATCGGTTGAAATTCGGTGTCTATTGACCGATTTCAACGAAATTTACGCAGAACGAATTTCTAATCGTGTCCCATCAGTTGACGAAATTTCTTCCAAGTCGGACTACTATATCATATAGCTACCATTGAAATAATTGGTGATTGAAATCAAATTCACGCAATATGCATGACTGCAAGGGTATTTAATCTTCGTCGAGCCGTACATAACCGTTTTTTCTTGTTTCTTGTTGATTTTCTTTTTATGTTTATAAAATCTTATTTTTTGTATTATCTATATAATGTTTTATATATTATGGAGTCACGAACAATGCTGAAGAACTAGCATTTATTTTGCCCAGCAATTTCCAAACATTTCTCAGCATTTTTCAGTACAGTTCACGTGTCACTCAGAACCAACAGAAAAATGAAAAGTACTCTCAAAATTAGATCAACTCTAATTAAATTTTTTCGTTTTATTTGCTGGGTTTGGCAACCATTTTGAACCCTTGATCTTACAGAGTATTGCAGATAATTGTGATCACTACTCGAACTAGTACTCACTCGCCAACTCCTACTCCTACTCGTACTACTCGTACTCGTATTCATATTTATACTCATAGCTGGTGGTTTCAATTGGCGTGCTAATAACTCATTTAGTTCGCATACTAAATTACAAGCATGCTACGTCGACGTCGAGGTGTGTGAGTTGTGTGTGTGTGTGTGTGTGTGTGTGTGTGTGTGCTGCACTTAACTCGCCCCACTTGCAACTCGCTGACAGCGAGAGATGCTGAGAGAATGCGAACTGCAAATTTTCCTTTATTTTTAGTTTTTTTTTGTTTTTGACTTTTTTTTTGGCGGCTGTGTAATTATTTATTATAAAAATAAATTGATCTATTGTTGCTACATTTATAATTTTTACAACAATGTTGCTTTTGTTATTCGGTTACACTCAATTAAGTCGCATTTGCAAAATGCAAATCGCAAACACTCAACAACACAACAACAAAAGTAACAACAAAAGCAACAAATAACTGAAACTCACACCTCAAAGACCGCGAAACGGTAAAATTAATATTTTGATTAGTTTAGAAATTCGACTTATTCAAATTAGTTTTAATAGCCTTGCTGAAAATATTTATAATGATTATTGTGTCACGGAATTAATAAAATAAATTAATCTTTTATGTAGTTAATTTGTAGTTTAATAAATTTGCCAAACATTTTGTTTGAAAATTCCTACACTTTTAAGGCCATTTAAAATGCTTTATTTTTAGACTCCCGTACTCTAAAAAGAGGTTGAGGGGTCTATTAAGTTTATCAAAAGCGAAATGTGCGTAATAGGCAGCAGGAGGCGTGACCGACCCCAAAAAAAAAAATATATATATATATATATATATATATATATATATATATATCTTGATCAGCATCAACAGCCGAGTCGATATAGCCATGTCCGTCTGTATGTCTGTCCGCCTGTATGAAAAGCTGGATCTCTTATACTACAAGTGCTAGAGCCACCAAATTTGGAATGAATGTCCGTCTATATATCTGCTAGGTTACGTTTATTTTAAATTTTTGCTTCGCCCCCTAACGCCCCTGAAAAATGTAAAAAACTAATTTCATTACACTACACTCTTCCAAACTATCAGAGCTATCGTGACCAAATTCACACTGCCAGTGTATGGTACCACTATAACAATCCTCGCCGAGTTTGATCCGGATCGGAGCCTTTAGCTCTCATAGTTGGCCCGACTGTAGCCTTTCTTACTTGTTTTAGAACATTTTTAGGGAACTTTGGTTGGCTTTATGTTTTTTAGTAGACAAGTAATTTCTAGTTTAATAAATTTGCCGTGCATTTTATTAGAAATTTCACAACTTAAACCTCTACTTCTATTGCTTTTTTGATCCTTTTTTTAATACTGAATATTTTTATAATATTTTTAGCTATCTTAGTTTGATTTTTCTGTTTTTTAGTTCGTTGAACAGCTACTCAGTTTCTATCCAAAGACAAGTAATTTCTAGTTTTATAAATTTGCCGTACCTTTTATTAAAATTTTCCTGGCTTAAACCTCTAATTTTATTGCTTTTTAAGGCTATTTTAAATACTAAATATTTTCAGCTGTCTTAGTTTGATTTTTCTGGTTTTTAGTTCGTTGCATAGCTACTCAGTTTGAGTCCAAAGACAAGTAGCACAAATTGATCAACTTTTCGCATCATCAAATTTAGTGGAAATTAATTTGAGTTAAACTTTTAGCTTGTGGGAGTTTAATTGCATAGTTGTGGTGTAGTTTTCAAGTGAACAACTTCAAAATTAATAGAAAGGTGTGGCCACCCGGGCACTGAGCACTGAGCACCGAGCACCGGGCACCGGGCCAACAGCCACAACACTTTGCATTCGTGGCACAGTGAGCCCCCACAATGTGCTACGCCCGATGTCGGTTGCTTTTGTCGATGCCGCACACAAACTCTAAATGGCGTTTTTTAGTCAACTATCAATTGAAATCAAATTCAATTTGCCAGATCAATTGACTGAAGTTACCTGACAAACCAACTGATGGACAGACTGACTAAATGATTGACTGACTGATTGATTGGTGCTGTGAATACGTTAACCATCGGCAAAAGAGTAAAGAAAAAAGGTAAATTGAAGTTGTCATTTGAAGAAGCCTGAACATAAAGGCAAAAGAAACAAATATAATAAAAAATATTGCAAAAGTAACAAAAACGGACGAGCTCAAGAGCGTTTTAGAGTGAAAAACAAAGAAGAAATAATCAAAACATAATTTACGGATGGACTGAACGAACTGAACGAACGGAAATCTTTGATGGTCTTGATAAGATCAACCGACTTGACCCACATAAAAAATAAAAAATGTTTTTATATGATGTGTTTTTGGAGTTATCCTTGGCTACACACATTAACACGCTCTATTTGGCTGGTCCTAAAACTTCCGGGAGTGTGCGAGGGCTTGACCCGTTTAGTTTACGTTTAAGTTGGAGTTAAATAAATAATTTAATAATAAAACAAATTGTTTTCGCTCTAAAAACTCTGAAGTGCATGAATACACAATTCATCTCTTGTGCGATCGATTATTACTTCGATTTCGATTTCGATTACGTTCCCGATATCGATTTCGATATTAACATATTGCCATAGTTTTTTATTATACTTGTGTGTGTTTTACCTTTCTGGCGGCTTGATCGATAGGCATCTGCAATTAAAAAGAGAAGAACAAGAGACAAGTGAAGTATCGTACTATTACGGCTTAAAAAAAGAGCTAAAAACAAATTGTTAAACGTTGTGTGTAAAGCGTCGACAAAAAGAGTAGAATTTTCAACAAAAAACAAAAATAAATAAAAGAAACAGGGAAACCCAAACTGAAACTGAAACTGAAACTTAAACTGTAACTAAAGGGGCAAGAGGGTGTGAAAATGCAAACGCCTTTAACCCTTTTGGCCAAGAAAAAACAACTACGACAACAACAACTACACATTGTAATTAACCCCGTGGTCCCATCGACTCGACAAGTACTCGCTGTGGGGTGAAACTGTCCCCGGCCTTGTTCCCGTTACGGGTCCACAAAAAATAAAAACAGAAAACCGGACAGACCAGGCCTATAAAACTGGCAACTCGCAACTGGCAACTGCCAACTGCCAACTGCTGCTTTTAGCGGTTTCCCGCTCGCCTTTTTGGGCTTTAACCCTTTTGTACTTATACCCCCGTTTTGCTCCTTTTCCTCTTTCGCTCAGGTCTGCACAGTTTTGCCAGCTAATAATAGGTTTAACCGCAATTTTTAACTGTTCTTCAATTGGTTGGACGCACTCTGGGCCCAGACATAGACTCTGGGTCTTGGGACAGCGCATGTGCACATTTGAGCACTATTTCCATAATTAACTAGATGCGTTTTCATTGCATTTTTAGTTCATTCACAACAAACAACAACAACAGGACGGAGCACCCTGTGGTATAAATAAAATTAACTCGATTTGCATTTCCCAAACTTTTTTGTAACCAACAAAACTATATTTAGTCACTAGTGTAGCACAAGTCTAAGATTTGCAATCGATTTAGTTGGGTGAACTGGGAAAATCAACTTGGAAAATAAACTAGCTTTAAAAATTCGAATTCTGCACTGATCTATCAGGTTAAACTTTAAAATTCTGTACTAAACTTTTAAAGATTTATATTAAAGTCTAAGATTTATAATCGATTTAGTTGTGCCAACATGGGAAGTCGAATTGAAGTCACTATATCTACATAGCTTAAAAATCCTTATCTTCTCTGACCGATCAAGTTTCGAAATTCTGTACTAAACTATTAAAGATTTATATTAAAGTCTAAGATTTATAATCGATTTAGTTGTGTCAACATGGGAAATCGAATTGAAGGCACTTTATCTAGCCTAAAAATCCTTATCTTCTCTGATCGATCTAGTTAAGTTTGGAAGTTCTTTACTAAACTATAGAAGCTTATATTCTGGATTGTTGGTCGCAATTCAAAAATATTTAGATGGTTTTAATACACGGTTTTAATAAAACTCAAGATTTTTGCATTTAATAATATGCAGATAGTTTCAAAAATATTTTTTTTAAATACTTTTTAAGACATATATGCTAAAGTTTGGAAAATCTCTAGATTTTTATAGAATAAAGATATATTTAATGCTAACTTGAACAGTAAAATAATTCCAGAGTTGGTTTAAACCTATTTTCTTTTTTTTAATTTTCATCAAATTTCATCAAATTTTAATTTAAATATCTACCAACTTTAAATGTTTTAAAATCATCGAATAGTGACTAGTTTTGTAATAATCTTTATTTGAGCTATAATAAAATTAAATTCTTCTAAAATTGCAAATATTTTTTTTCAGAAACCCAAAACTTTTTTTTAACGTTAACTGATTTGCCGACTAGTTTCAAAGTTAAAACGAACTCTTAACAAATCGTCGACCGTTATTAATCGTAATCTATAAATGCTATTAAAAAATCTATTAATTTAGTTACTTTTTATTGCACAAATAGCTAAAGAAAACCCGTTATAACAAATGCAGCAAAGCACAAATAATTGAAGCAAATAAAAACAAAGTTTAGAAAAATTAAGCAACTATTAGTTTAATGAAACAAGATATACATATATTTAAATTTTAAACTGAATAAATAGTTGAAAAAAAATAAGTATGTTATTTAAAATATATTTAATTTGTTGTGCTAAATGCATGATCATGGCTGTACACTCAAATCGCATTTAACTTAGGGGGCAAGTATTTGTTGCAACCGTGGAGCGGAAATGATTTGACAGCGCACCGCACACGTCGTCCATATAAACAAGAACAACAACAACAACAAGAACTAAGAGTAGTGAAAAGAGGTTGGGGGGGTTAAACTGAAAAACTGAAAACTGTTGGCCAACTATTGTTAGAATCGTTCACAAATTTACGCAATTCTGTTGGGCGTTGTTGTTGGAGTTAACAAGCGATTGGGAAAATGGGAAAATGGAAAATCGGAAAAGGGCAGCTGGGGGTGGGAGGTGGGGCTTGTGCAGTTACGTTTGCATTGCGTATTTCCGCCAAATGTCAACAGAGCAAAGTTTTTTGATTAGTTGAGCGCAATCGATAACGATAACTTTGGACTGAGCAACGATTGCAAAAAAACTATTTGCACAGCAAGTGCGTTGGCATTGATTTGAAATGGGGTTTACTAGAAAGACAGTTTTCAGGTGTAGTGCGGGAGAGGGAGTAGAGGGAGTAGGGGGGCATAACGCCTCACGCAATGGGCCAGCGAAAGGAAACAGGAAATGAGCAAAATTTTCACAACTGCAAATGTGTGTGGAGGTGAAAAGTGGTTGGTACTGTGCAGTGTTGCCATTTTCAGCTAATGTAAAGCTAAATTTGTTTAAAAAAATATTTAAAACGCACTTGAATAAAGATTTTTTAAAGCAAAAATTTATAAAATTGTATAGAATCAAGCCAAAAATTAAACGGTCTAAAGCTGTTGTGCAAAAAGTGCAATTCTTTTCAAACGGACCACTTTTGATTAATTTTTTAAATAATATTAACAAATTTTAAATAAAAAAATAACTAATGCTTTCAACTAGCTTGAAAACTGGCAACACTGGCGTGTATAGTTTAGTGCAGCTAACGGTAATGTAGGTGTGTGGGAGCTATGGTCGTACCTGGCTGTAGTGCAGTCCCTGTAGAGCACATCGAAGTCCTTGCAGCTGAGCAGCTTGCAGCGATTGACACCAGGTTGAATGGCGCCCAAGCCGCGTAATATTCGCACCTGCTCCACATTACACACCAGCGGCACAATATCCAATCTCTTGAGCTTCGTGTAGACCGTGTGGAGACCACCAACCAAATGTTTCAAAAATAATTCAAATGCCTGTGGCAAGCACAACATTGTCTCATTGCTAATTATGAAAGCGGCAACTTTTTGGCCACGATATTCGACCAATTTACACTCATTGGCACTGGGATCCGAGGTGGATATCGGTGGCGGTGAATTGTATGAACGCGGTGGCACATGATGATGTGCGGCTGCCATCAATTCGAGTGGAGAGGCATGATGCATCATCTGCAGTGAATTGAGCAGACCCAGTGAGTGCGGTGGCAGGCCATGGGGCAGGCGTGGTGGCAACCCTGACGCCAGTGCTCCCGTTACATGTGGCGGCGGACTTAGTTGATGATGTTGTTGCTGCTGTTGTTGTTGCTGCTGCTGTTGCTGCTGTTGTGCCATTTGTACCATCATTGACTGATTCAAGGAGCTAACGGGACTCACAGCACTGTTGTGACGTGTGGGACTACTCGATGGTGAACAACTCGATCCACGTCCATTGCGTCCATTTGGACGATCGTCGCCAGCGCCACGTGAGCTGTTGCTGCCGTCGCGTCCACCATTTTGTTGTTGCTGATGTTGCTGCTGTTGCTGTTGTTGCTGCTGCTGTTGTTGCTGCTGCTGTTGCTGCTGCTGTTGTTGCTGCTGCTGTGCTGCTGCTGCTGCGGCGGCGGCAGCTGCTGCCGCTTGCTGTTGCTGCTGGTGATGCATCAACATTGCTGTCGTGTTCATGTTGCTGCTGACCAGAATTTTATGTGCACTTAGATTGCCGTTTTTGTAATTGTTGTTTATTGCTGTTGTGTTGTTGTTATTTATTAATTGTTGTTCATCGGTCTGTTGTTGTTGCTTTTGCTCTTGCTGTTGTTGTTGTTGTTCACTGTATTCACTTGTGACAGAATCCATTCTTCGTCATTGGTTAAACAATTTAAATAGTTGTTTCTTTTTCTCTCTCTCTATTTTTCTGTTATTTCTTTCTTTGATTTATAATTTTTGTTTAATAACACGTTAATTTCGAGTTTTGAGTTCACTGAAAAAAGAATAATCGCATGGTATATAAATAATTAATGAACTTTTAATTCATTTTTAATGATTTATTCAAATTTTTGCGCTACGAACTTAGGAAAACCGCTCAAACATTTTATCTAATGAACCTACAGACAAACCTCAACTTTCTAAGAACCCATTTAATTTTAATGGCAATATTTGATTTAAAAGATTTAATTTTTTATGATTTTTGCACTGAAACTATAGATTCTAATACTTTATCGAAATTCTAAGCTGTCTATATAAAAATTCTAGATACTTTTGAGTTATACTCTGGGAACATGATTTTCAATCATAAATTTTTTTTGTTAAATGTATTAAATTAAGCTTGCATCAATTCAATTTAAATTTAAGAAAACTAATAAATTAATCGGTTACTGCCAAAGTTATCTAAATATTTTTAATTTGTTTTTAAACAATACCAAAATGATTATTCTTGAATGATTCCGTAATATGTTAATTTTTGTTCCAATTGTTTGATGTTTGTAGAATTTCTTTGAATTTTAATTTTGAACTCAATTCATTTTATCGACGTTATAAATTTACCTTTTTTTAGATATTAACAATTAAATAATTTGCTTCTATTGTTTAACACACACGCGCACCTTGTTTATTTAAATTTTGATTATGATTTGATTTTGATAGTTTAATTGAACTTTCTCCAATTGCATTCACAATCCAACTGAATTCTAGATGCGTTTCCAAACCATTTTCAATTGAATTGTCGCATCAACATAGCATCTCTTCACAAATCAGATCACGAGGCGACACCGATTGGGCGAAAGAGCGAGAGAGAGGACCGAAACTCGTTACCGTGCCGACGGCATGTCACCGAGCTTATGACGGCAGTCAGAGTATCGCACGAGAGGACGATAACGATGTCGACGACGACTGAGACTGCGACGATTGCGACGACTGAGACTCGAAGAAATCAAGGAAACGAATTGCATTCGAAAGGGAATCGTCACTCACTCGCACACCCGCTCATACACAAAGACACATCGATTGGTAATGCTGTTGCGCGACTGAAACAGAGCGACAGTGGAGTGAGAACATCCAAGAGAGAGACAGAGAGAGAGCACACTCACACTCACACACACACACACAATTCGAATGTTATTTTTTTAAGCCACCCACACCACGGTAACACTGACTGACGCTCCCGTTATATACCGTAGTACATTTTCGTCAACGATGTCACGAGAGTCGAAAATGGAAATGCGCGCGCAAAAATTTTATTGCATTACCTTCGCTTACGAATGACAAATTCGTAATGAAAGGCGAACCAAATGTGTTTCGTTTCGTTGCCAGTTTCTAGAGTTCGGCGGCGCGTCTGCTGCGCCAGCAGTAGTAGCAACAGCCCCCATCTACATTACAAATACATACACAGACAACATACATACATATGATATGTATGCATGTTCAAGTGTTTGTGTGCTCTCTGAGTGCGAGTGTGTGTATGTCCGATTGTGCAAAACCCGAACCGATATGTATCCGATTGTGCTGCCGTTTGAATTATACACCAATACAATCATAAAGTGGGAGTGGTATACAATTGCTACCTCTGACTGTGTGTTGTATGTTTGTACGCGCGCGTGTGTGTATTTTAGACTGGCTGCGCTGTGTGAGTGTGTATGTGTGTGTTAGCATCCCCGAAAACACAATGACAAACGTAAAATACAAACAAAAACAAACACAAATGAAATGAAACACAGAAGCAGAACGAACAGACAGAACGAGAACGTTGGTTGAGACGGAAGAAAATCGGCAGCAGCAGCAGCGGCACTCACACACAAACACAAGCATACATTCTCGCCGCTCTCTTTCTCTCTCTCATACTTTGCTGGAATAAGAGCGCCGACGTCGACGTCGCTGTGGCCGCCCTATACAATACAGTTACATTCGTTTTATTTATTTTTTCATTTCGTTTGTTGGCTTGGCGTTTTTTGATTGCGAGGATTTCATTTCATTTCATTTCAGTTTCATTTCGTTTCAGGCATACTCTCTTTCTCTCTCTTTTTCTCGCTCACACACACTCTGTCTCGCTCAATCGCTCACTGTGCTACGGGCTCGCACACGCTTACACATTGCACACATACAAAGTACACACAGACAGAGCAGGTGGCTTGCAACCAATAAACATAAGTGAGCGTCAGCATCGTATTTACATATTTTCGTTGTATGTGTGCGAGTGTGTGTGTTTGCCTGAGAGTGAGCACTGCCCAGTAGCGCTCACTCACTCACACCAATGGCCGACGTCGCTTATATAAACAAATGACAATTGTTTTGCATTTCTGTTCGTTGGCTGCTTTTTTTTGTCTCTTTGTGCCAAAGTAAATTAAAATAAATGCAATGCATTTGCAAAAAACTTCGTGCACTCCCGATTGCTAACCTTCGACTCCGGCTCCGACTCGGCGCCGGCGTTTGCGCAGCTGCTTAGCGTACAATTTTTGTGCTTTATTTTCATTAGCTGCACATCGCATTTTCTTATTGGAAAAGCATTTTAATTTCAATTAAAAAAGTAAATGACAAACTTTTTGCACCCCCGACCCCACACTTCAATACCCCCTTGCTCCTGTAAGGCTCCATCTTTTCATTCCATCATATCCTTATTAAACTAAACTCTTGGCTGCGCAAGCGAGACAGCTGCTTGCTGCTGCCGCCTGGTTTTGATGTCCATCTCGTCTTCGCACTGATGTTTTTTTTTTTATGCTGTTTGTGGGTTTGTCAACCGTTTTCCCTTTTCGTTTCTCATTCGTTTCACTGTTTTCCATTTCGTCTTCGTCGTCGCATTGTATTTATATTTCTTGCAATTTTTTGCTTCAATTCTGTGAGCAGTGCGAACACTCTGATGCCATTTCACTCACACTCGCGTGCGTTTTAATTTTGCAGTATGTATGTGGTCCAGGGGGAGGGGTGCGGCATTGGGCGTTGGGCTTTGGGCTGCGACGTAGATGAACGAACGTCAGACTTTGGGGCTGGCCTGAGGCGTTGATACTTATAATAAAATACCAAATGCTTGTCGTTCTCGCACCTTTTGGCATCTTTTCTCACACACATACACATACATACAGACATATATATGTATATGTGCTTAAATTGTGTGTGCGTGTATGTGTGTGTGTGAATGTTGCTCTGCCAATATTAATGTGTTACAGACCCACACACACATTCGTATGTATGTAACGACTGTTTTACTGTTGTATGTACATAGATGTGAGTGTGTGTGTGTTAATACGGTGGGTGTATTTTCTCTTTTTCTATTATTTGCTCCCAGTGACTGTTGCTGAAGCTTCTTTCTGTTCTCTGTTTGTTTGTTTGTGTTTCTTTTGTAATTTTAGTTGGCACAACCAATCGGAAATCGTGCTCGGTTTATTGCAATTTTTCTTTTTTCCCCCGGAGCACCTTTTTTTTCTTTCCCACATTTATGTACATGGTATACAAAAATACAAACACATACAGACAGTCGTATTTATTTTATGTCTACAAGCATATGAACATTCATATAAACGTCACAAAAGTATATAGAATAAAATGAGTTTAAGTACTGTGTATGTAAATATGTAAACACGTACATACACAAATATTAATACGTTTATGTACACTCTGCATTTAAACTTAGTTCGAATTTTAGCAACATCGATTAAGCAAACAATCGTTAACTTTTATAATTCAATTAATACTTTTCTTGAATCAATAATACAAGCATGTAAAAGTGTCAAGAAAATAAATGTAGAATTTAACTAATGAGAAATTCATTGTGTGGAAAATCATCAATAAATACTACACTAAAATTGTTAAATTGATTGATGAATTGTTAAGCAGACTTTACTATTATTTTGCTCAAATTGTTTACAATAAATTTACTTACTTTATTATTTCTATTTATTCTTACTGTTTTTCATTTATTTAAACTAAAATATTGTTTATTGTTAATAAGATTTACGATTGCAAACAAAGAGATAAGTAAAGGTTTAAAAAATTAAAACGAGTTATAATGTTTGTTTACAGTAATTTAAGCTGGGTAGTTATCTTCAATTATTTTATTCTATTAATTTAAAAATACTTTGAACTCTGTAGAATACAGTACTATAGACAAATATGTACATTTATTTTGTACAAATAATCGAAGCGCTCGGCAACGAGTTCTTAGGGGACAGCGATACTTTAGTTTAGAGTTTAATCGAAGCTTTTCTACTTTCTAAAATTTTTTTTTCTAAACAATTTAACGCGAAATTATGGAAAATAAATTAAAATAATTTTTTTTTAAATGTCGACACTTCTGCAGTGACAGCAAAACGCCTTTTTGGAAGCTCCCGGAGATCTCCTGTAGCATCTGCATGCTCTGCAATAAATAAAAATAAAATAAAATAAAATAAAAAATTTCTTAATACTCTTCCAAATATGTGCGCAAATATTTAACACTCTACTTCCAGGTGTTTTTTCTTGAAAAATAAAAATTATCTTTCGCATTGATCATGGCTTAAAAAAATGTTTGTTATGGAAACATTTCTGAATCGTGAAGATTCAAGATCTATAGGGTGACTCCATTAGGGTAAAACTTTGACCGCGAATGAAACATAAACCTCAAACAAAAAGCTTAAGGACACTCTTTCTTCCTAGTTTAATCCATTTTTTATAAGTTTACCAGCAACAATACAAATATAATTTATTTCTTTCAGCTACCATAACAAAATCAATTTTTTTGAAGTTATCACTTTGCACCTTTAAAGAAAATTAATTATTTTCTATTAATTTCACAAAATTTGACATTCAAATGTTTTTAACAGCGGAAGAAAGTTCGGAATTTAAATTAGTAAAACAAAAAAATTGAAAAATCGTATTGGAATTGGTGATAGGTGATCTCTAAAATTTAATAGTTTCCTTGAAATTTTTTTATTGTTAACCCAATTTTTTGTATATTATGTTCCTTATAAATAAAGAGAATTTCAAGTAAATATCTGCAGTAGCTGATAAATCTTAGGCTAGCTTAAAGAAAATTTTTGAATTGAAAATTGACTGATTTATTCACATTATATTGTTAAAAAGGTTTCTTTTAAAAATTAAATAAAATTTTTTTGATCTCGAAAAAAAAAAACTTTTATGAACTTTTCAAATAAAATATTCAAGAAGGGATGATTTTGGTAACAACTTTATTGTATTTTTTTTATGAAAATACGAATGTATGCGTATATATTTTAATGAAATCCCGATCATGCGTAAAAATTTCAGTCATTCTATGTCTGTCGGAATAATCAATAAGTTCAGCACAGGGATTTTAGTAAATTTGGAATGTGCTTAAATTTGTAATTTATTTTGATTTAATATTTTCCTGTAAGTATCAGCATTTTAGCTGCGAAGCTAAAGGTTATAAACACAAAACAAAATATAGCAGTTTTATTTTATGATATATATTTAATTATTCTTCTTTAAAGAAAATAATGAAAAGTCAATAAAATGTAATTAAGTTTGTAAATGTAAATTCATTTATTGTATAATGTGAACTCAAAACTAACATTTAAATTTCCCGCCAAAATGATACATAGCAGTCAGCTTTCTTCACGCAATCATACAAAATATGGTAACCCATTTTCATGAATTTGTTAATTTTACGCAACTGAATATTTATTGTACTTAATCTAGTGATTTACATTGTATTTATATTATTATAATGAGAAATATAAAACTAAATAAATTATAAAGAAAATAAATGCAGAAAATACTGAACATGCGAAAAAAATACCATTAAGAGCTGTCTTTCGACTAACTTTTCGATGGCTATAAATATCGAACTATCGATATAACATCGATACAAGTCATCATTCTTTCGTTACTCTGCGTTCACGCTGACGATGTCCGTCGGGTCAAAATTGTAGAATTTATTCAGTAAATAATTAGTATGTTGCAATAACAATAATTCGTAGATACCTTAATACACAACGGACATCGGCAATTTTATAGTATATATTTATCTTGGCACAAATAAATTCGAAATTCGCAGAAAACGGACAACACAACAAAAGAAAAAGCATTTTTTCATTGCATTGCGTTGCTTACATATATGTGTGCGTGTGTGTGAAGAGTACGGTGTACATACGAATTTGTTGCTGACTCAAAACGAAGAGGAAGAAAAGAGCGAAAAGAAAGGCGTACATATAATAAAGATTTAACACGCGCAGTCGATTGTTGTTGTTGTTGTAGTTCAGATTGTATTTGTTGCTGCGGATGGAAGACGTTATTGAAATCAGCGATAGCGAACGCGAGGAAACCTCATCAACCTCTGAAATGGACGTGGATCACCAAGAAATTCCCGATGCAGAGCAAATTGTGCCAAAGGACGCGGCAACGTGAGTAATCGTTTTGTCTCTTTCACACACTCTCTCTTTCTCTTCCCCACGGTGTTCGTCTAATGCTGCCCTTGACTTCTAATCTTAAAATATCGGGGAAAAAAAAACAATTGTCTCTTTGATAACCATACAATTGAAATGTGTGTGTGTGTGTGTGTGTGTGTATTACTTTAACATTTTATATAATCGATCGACGCCTCAGACTCGTTTATTTTCTTTGGTCTGAACGTGCATGTTCATGGACTTGTTCAATAACCCGCTGCCAAAGACGCCAACACACGCGCTCAATTTCAATTTCCCGCCCTTGTACCCTCCACCTCCTTACCCTAGTCTCAGGAAACACGTTTTTGGTCCGAATGAGTCAGTTTCATTTAAGCAGAATTTTGAAACTCTGTCTTGATAGTTTCTTAAAGTGACTTTTAAACAACTAGAAACCTTGACAGTCATTTGAACTTTCTACATCATATACATGCCATAAGTTATAAATTATTGTTTGATTTGTTTAAATTCTCTATTCGCTTTTAGCCAATTTGCGAAATTTTGTCAGCATAAACAGTTATTTATTCATGGCCGACGTGCATCATTAGCTTTTATGGAGAAAGGTCGACTGGCAAATACCCTCTAAATACTGTAGAGGTCGAAATGGCGAGCAATACAAACTTGTTGCTGCCTTAACGGGTCTTGCAACTGTTGACTGATTTCAGCAATTTGCATACTTACATTTCCGGTAACAGTTGGAAATGGGTGTAATGTGTGCAAATGGCCATAACCCAATGAAGGCAGCTAAGTCACTCCGAACTTGGAGAATTCAACAACTTCATTGAGTGTATAATCAATTCGCTTATTTAGTTCAAGGAACTAAATATCGACAAGAGTCCTATTCCCATTATCGATTTGTTGATAAGAGCTTAAATGTGTTTCCATGGCACTCGCCATTTTGTTTGTTGCTCATTTAGTAAACAAATCTTGAAAATGGACACACAAAACCGGTAAAGAATTTTTTTTAATAAATATAAAATATTTATATTAAATATATAATATTAAATATAGTAACTTGACTTTCTCGCACAATTCATAAATAAATAATGTTAATTTATTTAACGTTTTATTGAACACTCATAGAATTTATTTAATTAGAGGTATTTTACCTGTCTAAAATGTATTTGTAGATAAAGTTCAGTTAGAGGTAAAGCAGATTTATTTTAGTTTCCAAGTGACAAAATAAAATAATATTAACATTTTATTCAACCCTCTAAACATTTATTTAATTAGAGTTATTTGACCTATCTTTGATTTATTTGTAGATAAAGTTCAAATTCTTTTGGCTTCAGATCGTGCACGTTTTATAATGATTTCGATTCCATTCTGTAGCACGAACTCATTCATGTTGTGTGCTCTCGAAAGCGCTTGTCACAGAGAAAAAGCTTTAATTATATATATTTATATATATACATGTTCTCTCTGTAATCGGTTGCAATTCTCACACACTTGCAGTGCGTTTCTTGCCTCCTCGGTGTCGACTCGTTGTCCGTTTTGGTAATCAACTCGAAGAAAATAAATATTTTATATGAAATGTTTGTGAATTAACAAGCTGATAAGCTTAATAATATTTGTATATAGTATATCGTGTGGTTTGGAGTTTTTTGTCACATACTGCAACAAAATTCAAGTTATAATGCGATAGAGGAATATAAGTAATTTCTTTAATAAAAGTTTTGTCAAACTTTAAGAGTGAAATCAACGTGCAGTTCAATTGTTAAAAGGACAAAATAAACACGAAAAGTATCTTTTACTATAATTACCAGACTGAAGAAAGATCAAAATGTTATAGTAAGTTTTTCCCATCGTTTTCCTTTGCCTCTTTTCGATTTCATTTTCACATGGCACTTTATAATTGCTTATCGCATGCGATTTGTACATGTATATACATGTATATATGTATGTATTTGGGCTATGTACATTTGTATGGTATGTACTCGGAATACGACTAAAAGAAAACCGCAAAAGTTATTTGCCTGGTCAGTCGGGGCACACTTAATGTATGCATATATCTATGTGCATGTGTGCATACTTATTTCGGCACTGTCGTGTCTGGGACCACGTGTAAATACTTTTTTAATGAAATTTCGTACTTATTTCGCACATTCAAATTGTTTATGGGCAGCTAATTTGACAAGTTATCTGTGTATCTTGTGGATGCAGCAAGTTATGCATTCCATGCACAGATCGAGTTTCCTTCTACAATTTTAAATTAGAGATGGATTTTAAAAAGAAGAATCAAATGCAATATAAGCACTAATTTTTGTATAATTATAAAATAATCTATAAAGTCCATTAATCGTCGACTTCCCAAGCTAGTTTTTGAAAAAAAAAAAAAATTATTTTTGCATTGGTAATGACTTAAAAAAAATGTTTCTTCTGAAAAAACTTTTGAATCGTACAGATTCAAGATCTATTGGGTCAAACGTTGGCTTCTTTGGGGCTTAAATAAAAAGCTTAAGAATACTTCCTCTTCCGAGTTTGATCCATTTTTATAAGTTTACCAATACAGCAATACACATACAATTTGTTTTTCAGCTACGAAAAATATTTTTTTTTTTTTTTTTTTTTTTTGAAATTTTGGCACTATGTAGTTATTATTATTTTCACAAAACTTGACATTCTAATGGTTCAAACAGCCGATTTTCATGCAATTGTGAGCTGCAAATGAAAGTTTGCGATTGTCTTAAATAGCTAAAACAAAAAAATGTAACAATATCGTTTTAAAAATCATGTTGGGACATCAAATAAGAGGGTTAATATTAAAGTACTGTTAAACTATTTTAAATTTTTAATATTTAAAATTTTTTAGATTAATGTGGGTCATTCGTTTTCCTGTATAATATAAAAAAAGACAAAGCTAAGATTTTATTAGGAGATTTATTATTTTTATAAAGTTCTTAAGGCTGTCCAGTTTATGCTTACAATTTTGGTGACTATTATTATTATGATTATCATTATTATTATTCCTATTATTATTGTTATTATTATTATGATTATTATTTTGATTATTATTATTATAAATAAAAAAAGATAAATTAAAAAGTTCCACTCTAGTTAGGCTTTCCATTTTAAATTCACTTCCATTTATTTACCCACTTTAAGATACAATTTTCAAATTGAGAAAAAACTCGTGTAAATGCAACACACTTCAATGCTCCACTTTCAAAATTGCACACATTTTGCACATTACTCTCAGCTTCGGCTTCGTCTTCAGCTTCTTTTCAATGCAGCTAGTTTTCTGTGTCGCTTGAATTTTCTTTTAAGGCGCATTTTCAGCTCTAATATTTACATAGATACACACACATACACACCCATAAGTACATAAATACAGCGTTTCAGTGTCGTTTTTGGTCTATTGAGGCCGTCAAAGCACAACAAACAAGAATTTATTATTCGAATAGTTGATGTCAAGATAGCCATCGCATAGCATTTGTTTGCTTTATCGATTAAGAACTTATATATATATATATATATATATATATAAATATATATAAGTTAAGAATACAATTTTATTGAGTATTTCACACAAATTTGAGTATCTTTTTTGTTCTTTTGTCAGCAGTAAACAAAGCATTCGTCATATTATTTATAATTATAATTTATTTTTTGAATAGATAATTCAACTTTCCTTTATTTGATAAGATATGGATTGAAATCTTTTTTTATAATAATGATAGCATGTGTCTTTCGTCATCAGAATATATAAAAAACAATTTATTTGAACTGCAAAAACGTTAAATCCTTTAAGGGGTAGTAAGGTATTTAAAAAAAAAACTTGACTTCATTATCTTTAAAAATTCACTAACTAATGAAATCAATATTCGTTAAATATAACTTTATAATGCAGTTAATTTCAAATTAATATATTAATATTAATATTAATATTAATTAATTAATATTAATTAATATTAATAAATTAATATTAATATATTAACTGTGTCGCCTAGAAAAATTGCCAAAATTTTGCACCGAATTAACCTACTATCCCCTTAATACACTTAGTTTAGAAGCCAGGGAACAAAAGTATCTAAAAGTGTCTAAATTAGATACAAAAGTATCTAAAATCTAAATTAAATATAAGTGTCAGTATAAGAATACTCAAATATTTTAGACTGAATTCAATGAATTTATACAGATTTTTAATCGAAAACAATTATGATTATTTGTAGAATTGTAATATATTTATATATTTCCCATGTATTTTTGTGAACATTTTTATTAAAAATTAAAACGATTTTTTTCATTCAAGCTTAAGGTTTGCTAATCCCTGAAACATACTTATTTTAATTATTATATTTTTATTATTCAAAATATATTTTTTTATTGAAGTTTAAGGTTTTCTTCTTGCTAAGCATTATTTAATTTTCAATAATTAAAAAAATGGCATTTTTGTCCTTTTCTATTTTGGCATAACTCCCCAATCATTGAATCCACTCAAATATTAATATTGAACACGCAAAACGTGGATCACTCTTATTCCCGAGACATTACGCTAGTTCTTTGTGTTTCTACCAGTGTTGCCAAATCAGATTTTTTCCCGTCAAATCTGGCTTTTTTGAAAGTCGAATAGCGGGAAAATTTTCAAAACAGCGGGCAGCGGGAATTCTGGCTTTTTTTTTTAAATATAAATTTGCTTTTTTCCGCTTGTTTGTATACTGAACAATCTATCATTTTTTTCGGATTATCCAGTGTTGAGTTGTTCATTGTGGTTAAATTAAAACTAAATTGTTAAGTACTGATGATGAATGGAATGAATTAAAACTTCATTTTAATATGGCAGCGCAGATCAAGAAGTGTCTAAAGGCCCAATTATTAAGCAACATGTACGACAACACCAATCGCATATATATAATATTCTTAAAATAATTTCTTGGCGCAATGCAAAAAGTCAACAAATGTTATCAAACGTCACAGAATTACTAAACTATCTTATGTTGGCCATTGATTCCCTAAAGAACAAAATAATTCCTGGGAACACCAATATAAATATTTTCGAAATCGATGACTTCAAAGAATATATAGTCAAAAATTTATATCAAATCTATGAATTTGAAAAAGAAATAAACCCAATTTTAGACAACTACGTCTTGCCAAAAAAGTATTTAGACATGAAAGGATCAATGAAAACTTACGACGCGAACATAAATGTCTGTGAAATTGAAGATATAATAAATACTTTATAAAAACAAACCCTTAAAAGATGACCTAAAACATCAGCTTTTTTCCAGATTTTTTCCCCAAATTTTCAGCTTTTTTTCTTGTAACTTCCCACTAAAAACAGTTTTTTTTGCTCAACAAAAGTTGGCAACACTGGTTTCTACTAGACACGACTCCCACTTGTTATTAAATACACTCCATAAGTAGCACACAATTGCTGGGAAGGACACTTCTGCCCCCTTTCCTTTATTTGTCTTTCCCTTTGGATAGACAGATCTATATATATATAGTGTAAATTGAGTCCATAACGTGTCGAGCAATGACCGATTGCATCTCAGAGCATCAAACCATCGAACCATCGAGTGTCAATAGAACATGAACTCACTGTTGTTGTGCCTCATGTTAATGCTGTTGACAGCACGTGGGAGTGTGTGGGAGTGTGTGTGGGTGTGTATGTGACAATGTGTGGGCGAGTGGGAGTGTGTGCTGTTCCGGATGCTGTCGGCAGAAAAATCAATGAAGTATTTCCATATTGTTTGCACTCGAGCTTTGCAATCGTGCTAAATAGATGACAGCTACTTCACTTCTACCATAAACTTGATGTACATGTATTTCCCCATTGCTTTGTCAAGTCTTATAATCTTTTTGTTAAACACTTTTGTCAGTAATCAGATTTGCACAAGTTCCTATACTCTTCTCAGTGGGTCAAAGAAATAGCTAAAGAAATAGAATTCTGGAGCAATTCCAAAAGTTATTACGGAAACTATTACGAATTACGCTCTATTTGTTTCCTTTTTGGAAAACCTACTTATGCTGCCAGAAATTTGAGGTACACCTAAAAAGATTGTAGATATAAGTATTTATTAATTATACGTTAGATTGTTACTTATTTTAGTAGTTAAGTAGTTTAGCTTAAATAATTTAGTTAGTAAATTTATTATTTTTAGAGCAGTTTTAGATTTATCGAGTTTATTGCCAACACAATAGCTCCGTTGGAGTCTTTTGTCTGGGCTCTGCCACTGCAGCAGAATGTTGCACTCTCGGGCGCTCGTGTTGCATCCACAGGGTGTGTTGACTGCGGCCCAAACGAGCGACTATCGACTGCCGACTGCAATCAGCCGCAGCCACGGCGGCGACAGCAGCTGCCACTGGCACTGCCACAGCAACATGCAACCAGCAACTTGCAACTGCCACAGCGGCAGCATCAACATCAGTCGCTTCCGTTTGCTTACCGGGACCACCAGCCACAACGTGTTCGCTCTTACAGCACCTCTTTTTTATACCAAATGATTAGTATTTTGTACAAATATTAAATAATTTATAAATATTTATAAATGTGCTTCATAAATGCAGCACAAACTAGAAAAGTTGAGCAACAAATGTTTTATGAGTTCGGAGGAATTCACTTTTCTGCCGCGGTAAGTGGGGACCTAAGGGGAAACTTGTGGAAATTCAGAGTGTTTAGGAAGTAGCAAAAGGTGTTGAGAGATAATATAAAATTTAATAATTATTTTTTAATGAATGAAAATTAAATTATTCTAATAAAATAAAAGGAAGTTCTTAGCTAAAGTGGCTAGAAATTAAAAAAAAATTATTTGGTCATGTCGGTGAAATTTGCCTAATTCGAATCAAGCATTTTATAGGCTTGAATTTTATTGTTTGCATGTAAAAGTATATAATTTTTTGATCAATATTTTTATACATATTGCTGTTTACATATTTAATAAATATTTATACTTTCAATATTTATTAAAACTGTTTGTTTTGCTGATAAATTCGCATTAACTTTATTTTGTTTGCTGTCTTGCAAATCCAGCAATCAAGCGAAAATTCAGCGCTCTACTAATTGTTATGCAAAGTTTGAGATTTGACAACAACACAAATCCCCCTTACCCCCACCCCTCCCTTCCACTGACACCCCTCTGCCCCTCCGGCCCATTGTAGAGTCTGGCATTCGAGTCGAATTGTGCCCCCAATTTGTGGCAGAGACCGCGGCGGTTTGCCAAGTTATGGCAGCAATTAAAAGTTTTTTTAGTGCTGAGCGACGCTTAAAAAATTGCCACCGATTCCTTTCAGTGAACGAGGTGTTTACGCTTGGGGAATACCCTGTGTTTGAGTCATAGTAAATAATTTTACAGCTAAAAGAGAAATGTGCAATTGGAATACAATAATCGTAAATGACGTCTTAAAATTGTTAAAAAAAAAAAAAAAAAAAAAAAAAATTATTTCATTTAATTTAAAATATTTGTTTATTTGAAAATAATGATAATTGCTATTTTTTATGGTAAGGATATTAATTTTAATAATATTTCGTATCATTATATCGGATTAAAAAATATAATTTTCCTTTTTTATTTTTGTTCAAATAAGTTTAGTCAACAGTATGAGACCATGAGTCTCTAATAAACTTAAGGAAAATGTTTAAAATGCAAAAAATATTTATTAAATATTAGAATAACTTTTAGTCTTTTAAGTTACTTCAAAAATATCTTTGTTAAAAGCAAACTATTTTTTGACCCCGTACTCTAAAACAGAGTAGAGGGGTCTATTAGGTTTGTCAGAAGCGAAATGTGCGTAACAAGCAGAAGAAAGCGTATCCGACCCCATAAAGTATATATATTCTTGATCAGCATCAACAGCCGAGTCGATACAGCGATGTCCCTCTGTCTGTCCGCTGTCCGGATGAACATCTGAATCTTCTAAACTATAAGAGCTAGAGACACAAAATTTGGAATGAAAGTTCATCTGTATGTCAGGCAGGTTAAGTTTATTTCAATTTTTTTTCCTTTCCCCCTGCAAGTTGTGAAAAACTACATAACGTAAACGACTACAGCTATCAGGACCAAATTTACATAGTATGTGAGTGGTGCTATGGTTACTATCCTTATTCGGTTTGGACAACTATAGCCTATGGCTCCAATAGGACAAATCCGAAAAAAAAAAGAAATTTGTATGAAGAAATGTAGTTTTAGATGAGCTATGGCAACCAAACTCATACGTTATGTATATAGTACCATTATAACTAACCTCACCAAATTTGGTCTGGATCGGACGACTATAGCCTATAACTCCTATAGGACAAATCGGTTTTAAATTGAAAACGTCGCATTCGAAAGAGTACGGGGTCTTTTACGCTCGGCTCGCTCGACTGTAGCCTTTCTTACTTGTTAAGTTTGACGATGGTAACAATAAGTTTCTCAAACTTGAATAATTATAAAATTCATATAAATATTTATATTTATATTAAGTCTTATAAATTTATAACTTTTCATGTATTTTAGTTCGATGTATAGAATCAGCAGTTAAGAATTTCAGTGCCAGTTATGGGCGTTGTTTAAATCATAAAAACTCCCTATAAATAAAGACATATAATCTATGTTAATTGTAGGGAAAACCCCTTAAAAATAATGTTTATATCAACTGCCTATATCAGTTCACACTTGACATTAATTTTTCTATATTTCTGAACTCTTGCAGTATTGCTGAAGAAAAGAAGAAACTGGGCAACGACCAGTACAAGGCACAGAACTATCTAAATGCCCTCAAATTATATTCGGATGCGATCTCGCTATGTCCGGACTCAGCTGCCTACTATGGAAACCGTGCTGCCTGCTACATGATGCTGCTCAACTACAACAGTGCCCTCAATGATGCTCGGCATGCCATACGCTTGGACCCGAACTTTGAGAAGGCCTACGTGCGAGTGGCCAAGTGTTGTCTGGCCCTGGGCGATATCATTGGCACCGAGCAGGCGGTGAAGACTGTGACGGAACTGGAGCCGCAGAGTACGGCACTAAGCGCTGAACAGCAGGCAGTGCAGAAGCTGCGACAACTGGAGACCACCATACAGACCAACTATGAAGCACAGGCGTACCGTAATGTCGTCTTCTATCTGGACAGTGCACTCAAGCTGGCTCCCGCTTGCCTGAGGTAAGTTACTCCATTTGCCATTTAGTCGGAAGTGCTAACCAACTTCCTCTTTTGCCCTGTAGGTATCGACTGCTGAAGGGCGAGTGCTTAGCTTACTTGGGACGTTGTGATGAGGCATTGGATATCGCTGTGGGTGTTATGAAACTGGACACAACCTCCGCGGATGCGATCTACGTGCGCGGTCTTTGCCTCTACTATACGGATAACTTGGATAAGGGCATCTTGCATTTTGAGCGGGCTTTGCAATTGGATCCTGATCATCACAAGTCCAAACTGATGCGCAGCAAGTCCAAACAGATCAAGGAGATGAAAGAGAACGGAAATATGTTATTCAAATCGGGACGATATCGTGAGGCGCATGTCGTCTACACAGACGCCTTAAAGATCGATGAACACAACAAGGATATCAACTCAAAGTTGCTCTACAATCGTGCGCTGGTCAATACGCGTATCAGTGCGCTGCGTGAAGCTGTTGCCGATTGTAATCGTGTCTTGGAACTGAATGCACAGTATTTGAAGGCACTGTTATTGCGTGCCCGTTGTCACAATGACCTGGAGAAGTTCGAGGAGGCTGTGGCCGACTATGAGACGGCGTTGCAGCTGGAGAAGACACCAGAGATTAAGCGTTTGCTGCGCGACGCAAAGTTTGCCTTAAAGAAGTCAAAGCGTAAGGATTACTACAAAATACTGGGCATTGCGCGCAATGCCAATGAGGATGAGATCAAGAAGGCGTACCGCAAGAAGGCCCTCGTGCATCATCCAGACAGACATGCTGGCAGCAGTCTTGAGGTGCGACAGGACGAGGAGATCAAGTTCAAGGAAGTGGGCGAGGCATACGCTATACTCTCCGATGCCCGCAAGAAGATGCGCTACGACAGTGGCCAGGACATTGAGGAGCAGGAGCAGGGTAAGCGAGTATAGAATTTTTTGACAAACTTAAATATTAATTTGTGTTCTTTTCTATCTATAGCCGACTTTGATCCCAATCAAATGTTCCGATCGTTCTTCCAATTCGGCGGCGGAAGAAATACCTCCTTTAACTTTGAGTACTAAGCATCCTGGGCAGCACAAAGTAGACAACGATGGTGACGGTACTAAGCGCAGTTCACACACATCATCGATCGGTTCGATCACACGCACAAATCAAAGTTTATGCATTTTACACATTCATTTTGTTTTTGTCCCCTTAACTCAATTGGTTTATTTACAATCCAGACATTCACTAGTTTCATAAAGTTAATTTTCCTCGTTTTTTTATTTTTTTCTCTTTCCTTTTTGCTTTCTTCATTCCCCAAATAAAGTAGTCGAAAGAAAGTATAAATAAAATTGTTAAATATATGAATTCTTTGTGAACGATGATGAGATGTGAAGGATTTCGAGTGTAGCCAAGTTATTGTTGTTGTTGGTGTGTGGTGTCTGCGAGTGACGTCACGTTCAGCGGCTTTCTAACAGCTAATTAATCAATAATTAACTAAGCCGTAGCCTTTCTTTTAAATTAACCAATTTAATTTGTTTTAAGCTCAGCCACATAAGTTTAATTTGTAAGCCGAAAACGCAAATTCAATAGCAAACTTAATAAATACTGTGTAATTATTGTGAAAGACACAACTGGAAGTAAAAACACAAGAGTTTACAAAATGAAATCTACACAAATTTGTATTATTTCTTTCTCGAGTCGTTCCAGGCTTAATTTATATTATTATGTTACTTATGGGGTAAGGAAATATCTGTTGAAGTTGACTTAGGAGTAAGCACAGACTTAGCTTATTCGGACAGGAATCCTTTAATTAACTCTGGCAGTAATCCAAAACAGTATCTTAGATCTAAAATTCCAAATCATATGTTACCAGGCCTATTGACAATGACTCACTGAATTTATTCTGTCATTTTATTCTGTGAGTCACTGTACACAGCAGCAGATTTAGCATAACACACATGACTCTAATTTATAGACGGAGCTTATTGGAATTCTGTATGACTAAATGCTAAGCGCAGCTTTGTTTGCAAGTGACAACCTTTGAGAAAAACAGAAACCGGTACTCTAAAAAGAGTAGACGGGTCTACTAGGTTTGTCAGCGTCGAAAATTGGGTAACATACAAAAGGAGGGGTAGCCTACCCCATACAGTAGTATACATATATATTTCTAATCAGCGAGAATAGACAAATCGATGACATGTCCATCCTTTCGTAAGAACACCTAAATCTTAGAGACTATAAGAGCTACAGCTATAAAATTTTGAATAAAAGTGCGTGTATATGTCAGGCAGATTAGGTACATTTCAAATTGTTGCCACGCCTCTTACTGGCCCCTAAAATTGTAAAAAAAAAACAAGAAAAAACGGTTTTAGTTGTCCGATTTAGATGAAATTTGGTCAACAGTCGGAGAACGATTATAAATGCATATCGCGTGAATTTGGTTTAAATCGGTCAATAGACACCGAAAATGTTCATACATTTGCATGCATTTCGACCGATCGTTTCTATGGGAGCTATATGATATAGTGGTCCGATCTGTCCGATTTTTACAAATGATCTGCGTGCAGAGAGAATACACATCTGTACCAAGTTTCATTAAGATAGCTTTAAAACTGAGAGACTAGTTCGCATAGAAACAGACGGACAGACGGACATGGCTATATCGACTCGGCTGTTGATGCTCATCAAGAATATATATACTTTATGTGGTCTGCAAGGGTATAAAAACATTTTCAAAACATCACATGGAAACCGATTAGAGACGGCTTGCTTGACTGTAGCCTTTCTTACTTATGTATCTACAGTCAGTCGACTAAGTGATATCGAAGGGTAGTCAGTTTGGAAGTTTAATCTGAACTCGAAACATAATAACTTGAGGAAGTTATAATTTAAACATAATTCTAACACAGTGATAACTTATTTCCACAGAAAATCCAGTTTAATAAAAAATATGACTAAAGAAAATATGGCAGGTAATATTAAATCTATTTTAAATTGAGTTTTGGATACTAAAAATGTTTAGTATCTGTTGTTTAATGTCTTAATAATCCATTGATTAGCAATCAGTTTTCAAGAATACAAAACTAAAAATTTGATCGAAAACAATATCGTGTTTGCTCCTGGGATTAATAGGCCATACATGTGTTCATTTAGCTTTCTAATCTATGCTAATTTTAAAGTCAACAAATTAAATGAAATTTGAACGAAAAGAATCAGCTTTAATGCTCATTCTATTGACTCATCCAATTAAAATGGAGCTACTGATATTAAAGTATAATATTTAACATTGGAGCACTCACAAAATAAATTACTTTAATTTTTGCATTAGCCAAATTAAATGATTAACTAAAATTGCGGCTAACACATGGCAAAAACACATAGATTTTTTGTTCCTATTAAATTGTAGGCATTGCCTACTAGGCAAGTACCTAGTACCGGCTGCTGTCGAGCGTGCCAACTTTAAAAGACCCCGTACTCATTCATGCTATAGTTGTCCGGTATGAAATAAACTTGGTAAGGAAAGATTCAAAGTAATTATAAATATGCACATACTCATACATGGGTTTCTCTGCAGTTATGATGGTATGAATATGATTTTTTTTTTTAAGATTTGCGTATTCTTTAGGGGGCGTGTCAACAATTTGAAACAATATTGATCTGCGTACTTTACAGACCGACTTTTGTGCCAAATTTAGTGGCTCTAACTTTTATAGTCTCTGAGATCCAGGTGTTCGCAGCCGGAAACTCCTTTTTCTTCCTGTTACGCACATCTGGCCCTGGCAAACATAATAGACGATTTTTTTAAAAACAAGGATGGTTTCAGTGGAGCATGCACGAAGATATAATACCCTACAACAGAAATTAATATATCAAAATAATATTATTAAAATTGTCTAGTATAACTTAATATTTTGAGCATTAAGTCGTTGTGGTATCCAAATTGTTTTGGTAAATAAAGTGAAATCCTAGCGAAGTGTTTTAAAATATAGATTTTAAGTCTTTGCGCACATAGAGCATAATAAGTAAATTATCTAACAAATCAAATATTAAATATTTCCTTACTTATAAATAGTCTCTTCGTAAAAGACCGAAAAGCTCAAGAGTGTCGGAAAGATTTTACTAAAATTAGAGATGTCAATGTATAATTTTAAGACAGTATCATGACTAACCCAGCGATTAAAGCTCAACGTTTATTTAACAAATACCTGAAAACTATTTGAGAGCTCTAATTGTTTAAAAGTAAAAACATGTTAAGAAAAAATTATTTAGGGTGTTTTTAAAAACTTTAAAATTACCATTTCCTTAATTTAGCGACCGGTGTTTCCTTCATTGGTGATGGTAAGATCAAAGATTTAAAGTAGACTTTACAAATACTCGATCAAATCCATTGAGGGGTTAAATAGGTACAAATTTTTTTGAAAATCTAACTTTTTTTTCCTATAAAATATGTTTACCATATTCTCCGAAATTTTGGAGTCGAACCAAGTAAAATTTTAAGAGATAAAGCCTTGGAAAGTTACAATCATTAGAATATTTATTACTGACAAATCGCAGTTGATCACGTTTTTTTCAAAAACTGGTTTTTAAGTCATTTGACACGAGTTCTCAGAAAGATTTGTACTGATTGTATTGAAATTTTGAACACTTATTCTACATGACCTAATCTCAAACTTTATCGAAGGATTACGTATTAAGTCAACATGAACTATCCTTTAAGGACATTTTTCATTCAAATTTTCTCCAAAAAACGAATTTTTGAGTTCAAAAATCTGTCAAAAATCCAAATTTCAATATTTTTTAATTGTTTTAAAGTATTTTCCAAAAGAAAAAAAAAACCGATCTCGAGATATCTTGTCAACTGCGAAGGTCCTTTATTTTTTAGGGTCACAGGACACAGGAAAGCGAAATCTTTCAGAAACCCCTTTCTATACCCTTGCAGCGAGTATATTGTATTTGTCACGAAGTTTGTTACACATTGAAGGAGGCGTTTCCGACCACATAAAGTATATATATTCTTGATCAGCATCAACAGCCGAGTCGATATAGCCATGTCCGTCTGTCTGTCCGTCTGTTTCTATGCAAACTAGTCTCTCAGTTTTAAAGCTATCTCAATGAAACTTGGTTCAGATGTGTATTCTCTCTGCACGCAGATCATTTGTAAGAATCGGACAGATCGGACCACTATATCATATAGCTCCCATAGAAACAAACGGTCGAAATGCATGCAAATGTATGAACATTTTCGGTGTCTATTGACCGATTTCAACCAAATTCACGCCATATGCATTTCTAATCATTCTCCGACTGTTGGTCATTTCATTCAAATCTGACTACTTTATCGTATCATATAGCTCCCATAGGAACAATCGGTTGAAATGCTTAGTATAAAAATTTTCAATGTCTTTTGACCGATTTCAACCAAATTCACAGAGAATCAATTTCTAATCGTGTCCCATCTGTTGACCAAATTTCATCCGAATCGGACTTCTATATCATATAGCTACCTTAGACATAGTTGATGATTGAAACCAAATTAACGCAATATTCATGACTTCAAGGGTATTTAATCGTCTGCGAACCGAAGATAACCGTTTTTTTTTTTGTTTCTCTTGATCCATTAGAGTTTAGGTTATAAAAATAAGTTAAAACTCCGCTTACAGCTCAATTGTCAGACAAATAGGTACACATTTATTTACGTTCTTAGCAGTTTGTAGGTGTAGTTGTAGTTGTAGTTGAAGTTGTATTTGCTGTAGGACAAACAGAGTTTGCTCTACTCGCACATACACATTGACATAGTACACACATTTCCATTATCGACAAACAATAACTCGTAATTATTTTATTTTCTTCGTTTTAAGTTTTTTCCACTCTGGACTCAATGGCAGAGAGTTAACATAAATATTTCCAGTTGTATTGTTTTCTTGACTTTTGTTTACCTTTGGGACAATTTGTCGACTAATGCTAAAAGTGAAAAGTGAAAAATGAAAAGTGAAAAACGGAAAATGCAGCGACAGCAGCAAAAGCAACTGTACTGCAGTTGTTCATCATCGATGTATGTGTGTGTGTGTTTTTACATGATTATAATCATAATAATATTATAATCATAGTTCTCTCTCCTTCGCACATTCGCTTACTTATATGACTAATTTACCGATTTACTGTTGTTTGTATAAATTAATTAAATGTTTTTGTTTTTTTTTAGGTATTTTGCTCTGCTTTGCATAAAAAAATAAAACTACTTAAAAATTATGACCTAAAAAACTTGCACGCAAAAAATTTACAATTTTTCTCTCCCCCTCTCTCTCTCTCTCTCTCTCCCACTCTCTTTCTTTTTATTTTAATTATAGTATATTTTGTGTGTATTTTTGTTTTGCTTTTTGTTTAACAAACTAGTGACGACATGTACAGTTTTTATTATAATTTATAGATACATTTACATATAGATATAGATATAGATATATATATTTATTTATACAATTTTTAGTTGGTTTCAGTTACTTTATCGATTGGTGTTCTTGTTGTTGTTGGTGTAAGTGTTTGACGACCAGACTTAGGTGACTAAAAAACATTTCTGTTTCCAAAATAAGGTACAATGATATCTGTATATTTATGTATTTTCATGTAAAAAACATACAATAGTTTACTTCTTACTTCTTATTTCTTATTAATTGCTATGCTTGCCCATAAAAAAGTAGCAAGCGATTTTTTCCTCTTCATTTTTTTGAGTTGTCTTTCGTATTTATTTAATTTTTTTGTTTGTGGCGCCCAACGTGGGTCAGCCCGCTTTTGTTCTACTTTTAGCAGCCTGTAAGTAGCCAAGAAGTTCTAAAGTTGACATAGACAAGTTTGGATTTATTGCTTGACTCAACAAATGGCAAATGCTTCCCTGTAAAATTAAGTGTATAAATACCATTTGTTGTCTGAAATGGTATCCTATGTATTTTGTAGTTTGTAGTGTTTTCTTTATCAACTAATACTGAGATTCTGTTCAGTTAGATGTCTCAGGTTTGCCTTTGCCCATCGCCGACCCGCGCTTCTAACCCTAAACATTTATTTAGTAGGTGTACTTCTATCTAGTATTTATTTCGTTATTCTCTATACTTGTAATATTGAAGTTGTAACATTATTTTGGTTTTGAATGTGGTTTGTAGTAACAGTTACAGTAACAGTAACAGTTACCGTAACAGTTACCGTAAAAGTTACAGTAACAGTAACAGTTACCGTAAAAGTTACAGTAACAGTAGCAGTAACAGTTACAGTAACAGTTACAACAACAGTAACAGTTACAGTAACAGTAACAGTTACAACAACAGTAACAGTTACAGTAACAGTAACAGTAACAGTTAGAGTTACAGTAACAGTTACAGTAACAGTTACAGTAACAGTTACAGTAACAGTTACAGTAACAGTTACAGTAACAGTTACAGTTTAAGTAACAGTAGAGTTACAGTAACAGTAACAGTTAGAGTTACAGTAACAGTAACAGTTACAGTTACAGTAACAGTTACAGTTACAACAACAGTAACAGTTGATAGCTGTTAATGTTACAGTTACAGTAACAGTTACAACAGTAACAGTTACAATAACAATTAAAGTAACAGTAACAGTTACAGTAGCAGTAACAGTTACAGTAACAATAACAGTTACAGTAACAGTTACAATTACAGTTACAGTAACAGTTACAGTAACAGTTACAGTAACAGTTATACAGAATGCTTTGCCCTTTGTAATTGTCTAGTTTAATATTGTGACTATTTTGTCTGTGTGTGTGTGCATGGGGGGCACTCGGCTTTTTAGTATGATTTTCTTTAAACTGTCCTTGCTTTAAGCTATGTTTTCAGTTAAATTAAATTCATTTTAACAGATTTTAATGTAAAGTTTTGTAAAATGACTAGCAAAACTATAAACAATAAACTTGCAAGCATCTGATTGAATGAATGACTATTTGCAGTGTTGCAAAACACAAATTGCTGCTCTTAAATCATTTGAACTGGCTTCCCTTTCGGGACTACAGGGACAATATGACCCAGTAATATTCAAACTTCTGTATCTTGGTTAATTTTGTAGGTATCGCCAATGTAAATTTGTATGATTTCTATATGTGCCAGGATAAAAGGACGATTTCAGAATTTTCATTATTTGCTATCCCCTTTCGGAAAAGATTTTCTGTAACTTTGGTGTATTTTTATACAAAACTCCATGCCGAAAGGTTTAAAGGGCTTCTCCTGAACTGAAAACATCGCTTTAAGCACAGCACTAAACGTGTTGGCGCCATCTAGCGCTCGTTTTGCATGCCGACTGCCCCCACTGCTAACCTACTGTACTTGTATCAACTGAATTTTCCTGCGTTTTCTCTACTTTCCCCTACTCCCCCGCTAAGTAACTTTGCCCACGTGTGCTTTGTACAAGAAGTAAGCCCTAGGTACTCCCTCGCCTGCCCAGTCCCTTCCCCTACCCTTCTTTAGCCCTAACTATATGTAAATTGTACTGTATTTTGTTGTTGTTGCTGTTGGTATATTTTCTGCTTGATCTGGTATTTTTCTTACAATGGAATCCCGTTGCTTCTATTTGCCATGTGCCAAGCCAAGGTCAAACCCTCTGTTGTGATACCCGTTCCCGCTCCCGCTCCCGTTCCCACACCCGCCCAACCCCCACCAGTACCCGCTACTGCCCTCGCCGACCTGGCCGCACTGCCCCGCGACAACTTGCCGATCCTCCAGTGTCACTTGGGCTGAATGCGCGCTGTTCGCTCCAACTCATTGAACTGCCCGAAGTAGAGCACCTCGCTGATCAGCTTTTCGGCTATGATGCGCTGCGTCCGATCCATGGTGCGCAGCTTCATGGACACATTGGAGCCCACAAAGTCACAGTCGTCCCGCTGCAGACTTTCCGCGTAGAAAGCAGCCGCCGCCGCTGCCGCCGAGCTGGCGTCCTGTGCGGAAACGCTGCTCTTCAAGCGTCCCGGACTTGCTGCCGATTCCGTGGCCTCATCGCCATCGCCCTCCACCTCCCCCTCTCCCTCGCCGTCGGACATGCTCTCCCGTGAGCTGAGCAGCGAGTTCATGAGCAGGTGGCCAGCGGCAGCGCTAGAAGCTGCCGTCAGTTTCCTCATGTTGAGGGGCATGGAGGCAGCCGCAGCTGCAGCCGCGGCAGCAGCAAGCTGGGCACTACTACTACGCGATGGCAGCTCGAAACCGGCACCGCCGAAGCTGGCCTTGGCCTGGGCCACACGCAAATCTTGCGCCATGTCGAGCTGCAGGCGATTCTCCTCGCCGGCGGAACTGTAGGAGCGTGGGGGTGGGGGTGGAGGAGCAGCTACTGTTGTGGCAGGATGAAAGTAGTCGACCAGCTCCTGTTTAATGTCCAGCTCATCTGCATGGTGTGCCAAATGATGCGCATGATGATGATGATGGAGGGGCTGATGGTGGTGTTCGTGCGCCTGACGCGGAGTCGCTGCCCGCGCCACTCCTCCGACCGCTGTGGACACCGAGCTGGGACTCGTCTGGAGCAGATGGTTCCTGTGCGCCTCGTGCATGTTCGTGTTGGGAATGGGACTCGAGCCTGCCTCGCTGGAGGCAGCTGCAACCGCAGCTTGCATATCTCCTCCGGGTTCCAAGGGATCACTGCTCATGCCTGATCCTCCACCTGCTCCGCCACCCACCCCACCGTCACGAGAGGAATGCGGCGAGCGTCTTTCCACTTTGGCCGCCAGTTGTCCCAAGGCAGCTGCTGTGGACTCATCTCGATTGTTGTTATCCTCGTTGTCGGAGGTGTCGATGGTCTTGTGTGGACTTGGCTGGAACTCACTGCTACTGCTGCCTCCGCCACCTCCCCCCGCTCCTCCACCTGCGTAGGCTGCTCCACCTCCGGCGTAGGACATGGGCATGGGCACCCGAAGCTGCTGCTGCGAGTTGGCCATGCCTCCGCCAACTGCTCCGCCTTGACCTCCACCTTGTCCTCCCCCAGCGCCGCCTATCGGTGGCGAGTACTGCCCCGTCGTGTTCCAGCTGTCCAGGGTTTGACTACTCGCTATCAGCATGGGTATGTTGAGGCCCATCTGCAAGAGAAACCAGATGATAACAAACATTGAGTAACGTGTTCACAAATAACTACAAGCAGAGGTGAGAAACTTGCGACTCGACTGTCAACGACCCTGTACTTCACAAATTTTCAAGAGGTTAGACAGAAAAGATACAGTTTGCTGATAAAACTATTAAAGTCCCTGTACTTAGCATAATTCAATTTATTTATTATTTGTTAATTAATTAAATTAATTAAGTAAGTTATTTAATTAATTAAGTAATTTTCTTTAATAAATTTAAATAATTACGTAATTTAATTAAGTAATTTTCTTTAATAAATTTAAATAATTACGTAATTTAATTAAGTAATTTTATTAATTAATTCAATTAAGTAATTTTTTAATTAATTAAATGAAATAATTTTATTAATTATTTAAATTAAGTAATTTTATTACCTAATTAAATTAAGTAATTTTATTAATTAAATTAATTACTCAATTTTATTTATTAATTAATTAATTTTATTTATTATATAATTTAATTTTATTAATTACTCAATTTTATTTATTAATTAATTAATTTTATTTATTATATAATTTAATTTTTTAATTAATTAAATTATCAAAAGTTCCACACACCAATTATTTAACTTGATTGGAATGATTTTTTAAAAATTCTTTAACAAACTTAGCCGACCCATCAAACAGTTTTGAGCACAGGGTCTACAAACTAAATACTCAGCATTATGACGCTATTTTGTGTAATCGCGATAAGAAATAGGTCCAATGACCAGAAAAGTTGTAGGTTCTATTTCATTAAGAAGTCATTTATGTGGTAATACTCAGCAATTAATTCTGGCACGTAAAACTAATCAGAAATGAAATTAAAGTGTTAAATCATCATAACTGATTTTTTAGAATTTAAGGAAGATAATTAAAAGCAATAATAATAAGCAAAAAAATATTTCCTAAGCTTAACAACAAATTTCGCAATTAATTTAGAGTCTCTGAGGTGCACGACATGCATTTGCCTTAAGATATGCTGCGAGCACTAGATGGCGCCACATAGAGTAGCGAATGTGTTGGTTACAAAGGATACTCATACATGCACACTCTGTGAATAGCTATTAACATTATGTCGGTCAATCGCTTCTCATTGTCATTATAATTGTTATTGACTTTATGTCGCACATATTAATAATCACACCTAAATTTAATAAATTTTATAAACAAAATGTCAGTTGATACAATTTTCGAATATCACACACACAAACACTTATGAGCTTGTCTATGTATGCGTCTGTGTGCCGAACAAATGTCAAACACACGATGACGATCAAAACAAATTAGCAATCACACACATACACACACTCACACAAGCGCGTTCAGTCAGAGACACGCACACACGCCAATGTGTGGACAGAGCACATGCGCAAAGTACTGCTAAAGAGTCGCGTAAACAGTAGATAAAAGGTGTTGAGAAAGAGCAAAAATGTTATATGTGAATGTATTTGTGTGTATGTTTTGTTATATTTAGTACAGTTTTTGTTGCTGCTCCAGTTGCTGTGATTCTAAGCTGCGAAGTGCTAGGAGTGTGGAAGTCATCACTTCTGATACTGCTGCCGCTGTTGTTGTTATTGTACTGCATTATGCAGTCTTTCATTTACACATAACAACAACAAAATATTTTATTATGATTCCACGACACGACAACGACGACAACGCAAAACACATTGTCGAAAAAATTCTAGCAACGCAGTAGTCTTTTGAAAGCGGCAGCGTAGAACTGACAACAGTCGTCGTCACAAACGTCACAGCGAAAGAGAGGCGGAAAGAGAGAAGCGTCCACAAACAAAAACACACACATCCATGGCAACATTTTGATGAACATGTGTATATGCAAGAGAAGAGAGTGCCGCGTAAGTGTGTGCGTGACTGAGAGAGCATGCAAATAAAAGCTGCAAGAGAGCGGCATTTAACGGTTTAACGATAAATTTCTTATTGGACTTGTGTAAATGCCAATAAAACATTACATATAAGGCAGAAGAAGCAGACACAATAGAGAGCTGGTCAAGAACAGCAGCGCCATAAATATTAACAACCTACGACAATATGCAAATGTGATCGTCAATGTTTAGTTTGGGTGCCTCTCTCTCTCTCTGAGTGAGTTGCTCTCTTACGAGAGGCTTCGCCGTTTGTCGTTGGCGTTGGCGCCTAGAACTTTCTACAATTCACAAAAACAACTGTCGAGTGCGATTTATTTTATTTGTTGTTGTCGTTGCTGTTTTTAAATTTGCCTCCGCGTTTGGCTTTGTTATTGTTATTGCTGCAGCTGCTTTTTGCTGTTGTTTACGCATTTAGAAGCAGCGATTGAGTGTGTGTGTGTGTGTGTGTTTGCTTGTCTGTGTTATTATTTTGGTAAGGCTAATAAAAAACACATGTATGCATGCCTGCATGTTTGTCTGTATGCATCTGTGTGCATGAATTTAAGGCAGCTCTTACTCTATTGCGCTCTCACTCGCTCTTCATATGCATGGCCACTTTATTTTTCTTTCTATGTGTGTGTGCAAGTAAAAAATGTAAACAAACTGATTATCATCCAATGCAATGAATAAATAACAAAGACGGCTTCAATCAAAACTCAACTTGAATATACCCTGTAGTAAATGATATAACAAATTAAATTTATTAAAGCTTAACACTGATAAGATACATAAAAATTAATTTTTATTAAAAATAAATATATTTTTTTGTTTAATTTTTAGCAACTTAAAATTTTTAAATTGGGGTATCTTGCAGTCGAGCAAACTCAACTGCTGTGTAATTACTTGTTTTGCCAGGAGGGGGAAGTACTCAAAATTTGAAATAAATATATTCTGAATGGAAATCTACATACTTATGGAGTACAAAGTACATCTTCTCTGACTGATTTGTATATTTGCGCAACTTTATACTGACAGCAGAATGCGCTCATATTTAAAGACAACAAAAAAAAAACCCCTGGGGTAATTCAAATAGCAAAATAAAACAATAACGATTTAATTAATCAAAATATGGCATATTTAGTTCGAAATAATTCAACTCATTTTAAACACTCGCCTTCATTTTATTTACATCTTAAGACAAATACATTCTTAGATTTGTATCCACAGCTACCGTTAGGTCTTGCACACACCCAAACAATAACAAAATACTAGTCCAAATTCTTGCATAACTTTCGAAAACAGTTCACTCTCTTCCTACTCCTTTTGTTCCTCCTTCTCTCCACATTCACCCCCCACCCACCACCAGCCCACCCCAGTCCTCGTGAAGTCGAGCTTCCAGCCAAGCTGGCAACACTGCGCGCACAGCTAAACAACTTTGCAATGAATGAGTAAACAAAAACAAACGCTGACGTCGCAGTCGCCGCGTCGCTGCTGTCGTTTACATTGGTTGCTTCTACTTTTGACTGCTGCCGTCGTCGCTGCACTTTGCTGCTGCTGCTTCTGCTGCCGTTGCTGCTTGTTCCCTTGCACTTTTCATTTGCCACCTCGCCCCAGGGGAGCCGTAGCAAGTATTTTATAAAAGCGCATGCGAGAGAAAACAAAACCACGCGAATTACACATACAACAACAAAAACAATTGCTACTGCTCCAACAACTACATACAACAACAATAGGAAACGCATTTTATAAACACAAACTGAAAAGGAGATTGGGACGCGACGGGGGGCTGGCATATTAAATGAGTGGGAGAGGGACAACAGGGCCTAGCAGAGGGCAACGGTATTAAACGCAGTCAACGCGTGTGGCGGCAACGCTGCCAACGCTTGCGCCAGCGTCAACGTCAACGTCACTGCCTGGCCTAACCACAACATTGCAAGACGCGAGCGCCAGCAGAAAAAAAAACAAGCACAGAGACTTTTTGTTGTTGTTTGCTGTCTTGGAGAAAATGCCGCAGCAAAACAATTGTAAAATATGAGCAAAAATACAGCCACACACACTCAACCGTACGCGTATAGGTGTGTACACACATACAGACTTTCATGCACAAACAACAATAGGGGTGCAGAGGGTTGGCGTGAGCGTGGGCGTCACTGTCGCTGCCTGCACACGCAAATAATAATGACGCAAAAACAAAAACACGAGACCTGTGCGCTGAAAAACAGTAAAAAGTGCAAGCAAATAAAGTGTGAAAGAGAGAGATGGAAAAAGAGGGAAGGAGAATAAAAGGTAAATGGAATTTCAACTTGGTAAAATGTTTCATGTTGCCACAACAAGTATACCTGACCAAGTTGCACAAACAAGTCGTACGCATTGCCTGACTGTCACGCCCACCGCCCACCGCCCACCACACCGCCCACATTGTCGCCGCACACAAAAACGGGACAGTCATAACGAAGTGTTATATTATAATATTTATTTTCTAAAAACAACAGAAGAGAGCAGAGGAACACAGCTTCAACAGCAATAACAACGACAACAACAATACTACTACTACTGCTTGCCATTTTGTTTTGATAAGTCTGACAAACAACAGCTACAACAACAACAGCAATAGCTATGATGGCAACATCAACACAGAACAAGTGAAAACTACACACAGCGCTGAGTAAAAACAAAAGCAAACAACAAAAACGAACGCCAAACGAATCACAATCACACGCGCACATAAACATGCACATCAGTACATACAATCATACAGTATATTCGGTTGGTGGGGGGCCACTGAGGCAACCACAATACTAAACATTACAAAAACAACTCTGCTGGCAAGTGCTACGCGCATTTCGCCGTGCAAAACAAACATTTCATCACACACACGAAAACAGAGCATGCGAACGAACGACAATATCAGAGACAGCACTCTCTCTCTCGCTCTCCCTTGTACATCCCCACGCCACCCCACTACAACTAAAGCTTTCTTGCTTGTCTGGCGCGACAAAGCAAATACATAAAAACAGCTCACACACATATTTACATAAATACTAGGTGTACATGCACACACTGGCACAGACTCTCCAAGTAACTCAGGCCAATGCCTCACGCACACAACGGCAAATTCTTAGAAAAATTTATGCGTAAAATTTTAATTCTGTTTTGATCGTCAAAAACAAAAACAACAGACACACGAGCTTACACACGAACATTCGCGAGCACACACGAGTCGGGAGCGAGTGAGATGGCGTTGCTGTTTGACGTCTTTGTTTCTCTCGCATGATCGACAACAAAAACAGCAAGTCATTTGCGCACATGGCGGCCCATTTCGCTCTCAATTGGCGCTCTCTCGCTCTCTTAAAGCACAGTTAAGTTTGTGCTTGTTTTGACTGAAATTAACACTACAAAAACCAACGGGGTTTGAATGCCTTACATAAATATGCATGTGTTGGATGAACTTCTGATTGATTGAATTTAACACCTGTCAGTTTCTTGGAAATTGAGTGTGCGCTTTGATTATATTAACTACACCAGCTATTAATGAACTACTATGATGTCGCGCATTAACAAGTGTTATACACGTCATGCGACAGTTTAAATATGCGCATTTTTAACGTTGTTTATATGAAAGTGTAAATGACATTCACACACACTGTACAAACCCCAAATCCTTTTCTACAAAAGCTGTTCTAAGTTGATGAAATGTTATTACTCGATTTCCTCATTGTGCACATACAACACTGAAAGATACAGATACATGAGCTGATTCATAAAAACTGCAAGCAGAGCACATTTTATTCACCTGTGTTTTCTCTGTTTGCTAAAAATGTTCAGCAAAATATTTGCTGAGTAATTAAATGATTGTTTTGTATTTAAAATTATTAACAAGTTTCTTTTAATTAAAAAGGTACTAATTAATGTGTCAAAAATCTCTTTGGATCAAAATAGTTTCCAAAATTGCGTAAATAAGTTAAGTCGACGGGGTTTACTATAAACCTTAATTAGTATAATAGCTAACTATCAGTGAGGCTCCTCTTTTTATTGAAATTAAATAACTAAACTACTCATAATCCCTCTATAAATATACTGCAATACCTATATTTAATATTCATGAATAAGAATATGCTTCTATTATTTCCTTGTTTACAGGTTATAAATTAACTCAATTTTTCCACGAAACTACTCGGCGTATAATGAAATTGTCTGTATGATATTTAAGTTTTGCATTACTCAAGTGTAAATCAAAACATTTTGTTGCAAATTGCATATAAATTTGTTTGTTATCTTATCTGAAAGGTAAATAAAATACTTTTAGCACAGAGGCAACTGTGCGAGAAAACCCGTGACTCACTGTCAGTATCTTGCATATTTGTACAGTAGATGTGTATGCCTGTTTTCAGTGCTGTCAGTAGGCGGAACAGATCTTAAAGTTCGCACTAGCGTTGTGGTCATTGAGGGTTAAACGAGGGTGTTCAACTAGTCGGTAAACAATTTGTTGTTTGTCACTGTTATGTCTCTCTTTCTCGCTCTCTCACTCTCTGTCTCTCTTTGCCCGTCTTTCTGTGCCGCGATTACGCATATGGTTTATTTATGCCATCGATTACTCACCGCTCCAAAATATTTGAGCTCTTTGGTCTTGATGCGTCTGTGCTGCGCTGCGGGTGTTGCTGCTCCAGTTGCTGTTGTTGTGGACGTTGTTGTTGTTAGCGTGGCACCACCGATTGGACCCGTGGCACCACCATTCGCTGCCGCTGCAATTGTACTGTTCTCATAGGCAGCGGCCGCCACAGCAGCAGCGGCAAGGCCATTGAGGCCATTATGCGTGGTCGCCGACGAGGTGTTGACACCAACAACATTGTTGCTACCAGGTAATCCACTGAGACTGCCACCGCCTGCTTCCATGAAGTCGAAGCGCTTGAAGGCATACCATTTGGACGGATTGGGTTGAATGCCTTGATAGATTTTCACAAACATTTTATGTTTCTCGCGCCGATACTGCGTCAGCAGGACGTTCATCTTGCGCTCCACCTCCGCCTTGCTGCACCCGAAGCGATCGGCAATCTCTGACCAGGCACGAAACCGACAAAGTTTATCCTTGTACTTGGGATCGGCACGGTTCCAGAGTTCGGTGTGGCAGCGGTATTGTTCGATGAGTTCCAGGGCATCGTCATTGGTCCATTCCATGTTTTTGGGTGAAATGTCACCAACGCCACTGCCACTACCACCACCACCACCTCCGCCACCACCACCACCACCTGCGATACCCACAATGCCCACTGTGCTGGCGGTGTAACTAGGGGGCAGGGGTATGATGTGCTGCTGTTGCTGCTGCTGAAGACGATGATGTTGTTGTTGCTGCTGCTGCTGATAATGTTCTGCTGCTGCTGCGTTTGCGGCTACCACGTTCTCTGAATTGTAGTTCATTTGCTAAAGCGTAACTCTCTTATTAACGCTCTCTTCTCTTCGCCGCTCTTCCGTTTGATCTCTGCTGCGGCTGCTGCTGCTGCTCTGCTTACTCGTCGTTGCTTTGCTATAACGCTGAGCTTTTTGTCTTGCAGTTATGCTTCTCTCGCTCTCTCTTTGCTGTTGTCTCTTTGTTTCTCTCTCGCTATCTGCTGTCTGTTGTTGTTTTTCGTTTCTTCTTTTGTATTTGAGTTTCAAGGAATGTCATGCGAAATGCATTTATTTAATCAGCATCTTTTGATTTGATCCTTGGTAATTTACTAAGCACGCGTCTTCTTAACACTGCAATTAAAGCGGAAACGGAAAGGAATTTCGGTTAATTTAACTGCTTAAAAGTTTACTCTACTCTCTCTCTCTCTTAACGCTCTTGTTAATTGATTTGACAAACTTGTGATAAAAATTCTAATATTTTATTATGCACAAAAAATAAAAAATAGTAAATACTTTTATTAGTTAAACTATTTTATTTGCCTATTAGCCCACAAACATTTGCAGACTTTTCTGTGCGTATTTCTATTCATATTTTTTTTATCCATTTTTATGGTTTGATTTTTGTTTAATACTGAAATTCATGCTTAGTTTTGAAGTCACTCAAATCGGAAATTTATTGTAATTTAAAGTAAAAGTTTTAATCAATTCGAATATGTAGAAAACGGCTTTATCAGAATGACTGGCAATTTCCTGGTCTCACTATTTTCAAGTAGAACAATAGACTCTGACCTTTAGAAAGTATATTATTGATAAAACTTGGCTAATTATTGTAAGTAGCTTCGTTTTTAAGCCACAAAACTGTCGAGTATTTAACAAAAAAATGTCTTTTGTAATTGGATTAATCCAGAAACTGTTTCAAACACACAAAAAGTTCCGTTTGAATATGAAATTAAACCGTTATCAATTGGCTGGTAATTAAAGTTGCTTTTCCCGAAGTTTCCAAATTTTTGAAACTTTATGTAAAGTCGAACGGTAATCAGACTATATGTGTGTGTACATTAGTCACTAGCACTTTTATCATCAAACTTGTCGGAAAAGTGTGCCGTTGTCAATGACGAGGCGCTTTTCCTTGGCATGAATCAACATTAGTCGTATGCGAATAGAAAATTGCTCACGAAAAGCTTGCAACAGGCGCTGGGCGCTAAGAAAACACGAACAAGAAGAAGACGCGAATTTGCCATAATGTCACAAGTCACAAAATCAGCAGCAAATGCTAACAACATCGATAACAGCAAATCCGTTCACAATAGACGGAAGCTATTTCGCACTCACACACACACACACGCGCGCGCACACAAATGCATGCGCGCACAGTGAGAGCCAGGGACACGTGCGCACTCATTCGCACAAACTGCGCGGCAAGCTTCACACACACACAGGCATATACACGCACACTTCTCACTTTTACATCAATCTTTGTCGCACGATTTCGCTTCCTGGTCAGTGCGAAAAGACACAGTGTGCTTTAAATACACACACACACACACACGCTTGGGTGTGAATGTATTTTAACATTTTGGCATACATTGCACAATTAATAAACTTTTTAGTTATTTGCCTTTGTTTAGCACAAATTTTTGCGCAGAAAGCAAATGTTGCTGCGCAATCAGCTGGATGAATCACAACGGTAAACAAAATACACACACACATACACGCACACGCACTCACGCTCTGACTTGTCTGATTTCTATTTGCTTCGTGTTTTTTTTGTTGTTTTGTGTTTCAGTACATTTTATGTTTAATTAGTTTAAATTTACAAACACACATGTCTGTATTTTTATTTTATTTTATGTCTATTTTTAGCACTTGTATTATTTACGCATTTTTTTTCAAAGCACAAAATTCAATCTGTATGTTTGCATAATAAAAACTTTATTGTTTATTTAGCTGAGATTTTGTTGTTTTGTTTTTTGTGGGTATCTTTTGGTTAAAGTAGCACAGTTTTGTGGGATTTACTGGGAATTTCGCGTTTACTTTTTATATTATTATTAAAACTGCTTGGATTTTCCAGACACATAAATTTGCATATTGGGAATTGTTGGATGTCTCAATTTGTATTCTGTATAAAAACTGATTTGGGTTTTTTTTTTTTAGATCAGTTTGTCACTCTTTAATTAATTAAATACAAATTCACAATTTGTCAACTGGTGTAAAGATACTTTTTGCTGCACGCAGATACACTTTTTTTAGCTCTAAGTTTATCTTTGTCAGCCTTCTACTTTTGTTGTTTTCGAAAAACAAATTTAAACAACGCAAAAAGTAAACATAAAAAATCAGATCAAAAACTTAAAAATACATTTCAAGGCGCGTAAAAACACACACACACACACACACAGAGACACACCATTGGAGTGAGCGAGAGAGCACGAGCGCGAGCGCTCTCGATTCAAACGAAATAATATTTAAATTGTAATCATTAATTTTATTATTTTTGCTTCATACTTTTTTGTTTTACACCTTTTTCTTAATTCACATTTCTTGGAATTTTGGCGCATTCCGTTTTCAAAATATGCTTATTTATATTTTTAAAGCCGTTTCGTTTCTCCTTGTACATATTTGCATTTGTATTTGTTTTTCCGTTATTTGTTTAGCAAACACAATAACAACATCAGCATCTTGTCTCCCTCGCACGCACTGGCACAAGCACACGCACACGCACACGCACACGCACACTGACAAACACTTGCACCGTTCGCGATATTATTATTTTGATTATTACTTTCTTCTTCTGCGCGCCCAAAAAAATGACTCGTGTACGCGTTTCTCTCGTTAACCACAAACGAACCGCTCTCGAGCAACGACTGCTAACGTCTGAACCGCTATGAACTGTGCGTCGCTTTTTCCCGACAAACACTGACAAACTTATTGAAATCGATTTGTAACGAACCCAACCAACTAACAACGACGCCTCCGACTGAGACAGTGACTCTGACTGAGACTGAGACGGAGACGTAGACGTAGACCGAGACAGAAACTGCGACTGCGACAGCGACAGCGACGCTTCGCTGCTGGCCGAGCTGCGTATTGAAATGAAATTTCTCGTTGGACAGTTTGAATGAAATGAGCACAACGCACCAAGAGCCACACATACTACATGCATATTACACTCGTGTGTGTGTGTGTGTGTGTATAGAGAACACAAGGCAGCGCTGTCGCGGCGCGCCGCCGTTGACGTCAACATCAGCAGAGCAGCCACGTTCGGTAAACAGTTGTTTCGTGGAAAAACAAGCCGAACATCATCATGAAGTTGCTGTTGTGAAATTGTACGGTGCTTTGTCATGCTTAAAAACAACAACAACACCAACAGCGGACGATCTGAGTACGCGCCAAAACACAAAAACGAGGGTAGCCACCAGAGTTGCTGGAACTGTGTATGCAAAATAAAGTGTGTCGCATGAGATAAACAAGTTCATGTTGTTTATTTATTTATAAGTAATGTAGGCATATTAATTTTTATTTATAGCAATAAAGTAACTTAATTTATTAAATATTTAAGTGCAACCGAATTCAATATTCACATACACTGTACACTTACGCCAAGGTCGTAGTGCAAAACATACTGAACAGACCTCGCACGAAGGCTAGTTGCTCTTCACCAACACATGCGCAGCGAGTCAAACAAACAAATAAAATGTGAAGCAGAAATGGCAAAAAATTAAACAAACAAGTAGACAGGAGCGGTTCAGGTTTGAATACAGTTGTTAGCGAGCGGTTGACGGGCGGGGTAGGGCGGTTTGTCCGGGGCGGCTATGGCGCGAGGTCGAGTTGAACGAACGAAAGCATAAGAATAACACACTTCAAAAATCCAAAAAACCTGCGCGGCAAAAAAACAAATACAAAAATTATACGAAAATACAAAAATTTCTACTACGTCGTAGTAAAATTTAGAAAGGTTTTTTTTTATAGAATTTCGCCTCAATATGGCATTTGCTTAGTTATTTGTTTTTGTTTAGTTTTGTTTGCTCGTTAACTGAGTGATGGGGTGGCCATGGGTGTGTATTGGAGCGGTGGTGGGAGGGAGGTAGGCATGTAGTTGTGCCAGAGCAGGTGCTGCACTACGTTTGCTATCGCCCCATTCAGCCTGCTCTTTCGCTCTCACATTTACACTCTCTCGCACTCACACACACACTCACATCCAGCCGTTGTTTCCCATTTCGTTGTCCCGTTTACCGCAGACCCGCTTGCTTGTTTGTTTGTTTTGCGTGCCGTGTTTTATTGTTTATGGTACTGTCGTTGTTGTTGCTGCTTGGTGCGTAGTTTTTACGTTCGTCATCGTTGGTTTGGTATTTCCGTCTTCAGCTAAGGCTGACGCTGACGTTGACTGCGCTGATACAAATACACACGCATACAAACATACATGTGCATATGCACGATATACATACGTACATATGTATACATGTTTGTAGTTCGCCTTGAGCGCCGTCGTCATCGACTTCTGCAGTTGTTCAATTTTCTGCTATGCTAACAAAAATGCATTTGTGTACGTATGCACAAACACACACATATGCAAACATACTTGTGTGTAGTTGTAGTTGTTATTCATTCTTATTTGCCTCCATTTCTGTCATAGCAGCTGTTTTTGTTTTTGTAACCGCCAGCGCTGCTCGCAGTCGCAGTTGACGTCGCCGTTGTTCTTGTTGTCAAAGTGCATTGCGTTTATACACAGTGCGTGGGAGGCATAGAAAAAAAGCTTGTTGTTGTTATTGCTGATTCTCTCGTGCGCAAACTCTCACGTGCGTCTACAGCAAGAACAATATTGCTCGCTCGCTTTTATAATAGAAATTGTACGGGTATGTGTGTACGACTTGTTTTGTCTAACGCGCACACTGGTGCAAGGTTGGTGAATAATTCATTCACTATCAAGAATTCATTCAGCCTGTTGCTTTTGCACATGATTGTACCTCAAAAAGTAAATTTTGCACTTCTTTTAACGACTTTAAACCACAGTGCGCAGTGCAAAATGCTAATTGGTACAAATCCGTTTGAACTCTTCGCTGCGCGTTTCGTGTATGTGAGTGTGTATGGGTGGTCAGTAGGCTAAGTCATAATGTTTGAAAGCAAGGGACGAAGCTTTGCTCTGCCTCTGCCGACTACGACGCCGCAAGCAAACACTTGTTTGCACAGGAGCCCAAACTCACGAAGAGTGACCGAATGAGAGAGCGCGATAGTGTATGTGTGAGAGCACAACTAGGAAGCGTCGAGAAAGCAGCAGCAGTGCGACGCGAGCAGCGCAGTCGCTGCTTGTTTACAATGTTTGTGCGTGGGTCGGCGTCGCCGGCGTGCAGAAGACAGAAATTAAGACGTGTCGACAGAGGGTGCGGGAGAGACCTGACCCGAGCAACAGCCAAGACGAGCCGAACCAAAGCCTCCCACACAGGCAGACGCGAGCAGCGACGTCGACGTTGACGCTAGCGCAGCTGAAGGTCATTATGCCGACGTTGTCGTAGTTGTCGTCGTCGCTGCTTCGCTTGAGCTTTTTGCGCTGCTTGTTTTTTATTGTTGGACTTCGGTTGTGGAATTGTGTAAACATCAGTGGCAGCGACGGTGACTGCGACAGCGACAGTGACAGCGACGCCGACACCGACGACAACGGCGGCAATGACAGCAACAAAAACAAAGGCAACGCTGGCATTCCGAGTAAACAAAGTTTTTTTTTTCTCCCCTAGCAGAGACAATGCAAGAAAGTTGGGTCGTGCATGGAGGAGAAAGGAAAGAAGATGGAGGCAACGCAGAAGCAAAAGCAGAGGCAGAGGTAGAAGCAGAAGCAGAAGCAGGACAGAGGAAGACGACACAAAGGCAACGGAATTCAGGCGGCGGACGAAAGCAGAGCTAATGAAGATGAGCCTGATGTGTTGTTGTTTCGTTGTTATTGTTGTTTACTTTTGGCCGTTGGTAGCTTTTGTTGCTCGGCTACAAAAATATGCAAAAACAACAACTGAAGCAGCACCGACGGCGGCAGCAACAAAAACAACGCGAAAAATAAGCAAGGCAGTGAATACGTAAATAGAAGCAATGAACTTAATTATTTGTTGCTGCTGACCATGTTGTTGTTGTCGTTGTTGTTGTTGTTGTCGTTGCTGCTGCTGCTCTTGTTGCCAAGCTCCGTGAAAGGGAAGGTGAGCATGAGAATTAAAGCGCACGTGTGTGTGTGTGCACGTGTATGCGTGTACATGTGTGTTTTGTACTTATGTTTGTATGTTTCGTGGTACGCGTATTGTAAATTCAAAAAACATCGAATTGACGATGTTTGGCCCAATCTTTGTCAATTACCGCTAATATTAAGATTTATTTAAAATATGTTTTAAAACAGTGCACTGTAGTAACATCCACAGTCACCGTGTTTTCAAACGAAATTCACTTTAATAATAGTATTTAAGGTGTTAAATGGGTTTAAAATAATGAAAATATGTAAAATTTAAAAAAAAAAATAAAATTTTTTTCTTACGGTAAAATACTTAGTTTAAATATTTAACTGTATATAAAAAAAACACATTTCATTAGAAGTTTGTAAAAATTTTCATAAACTATTTTTTTAAAATGCAGCCTTTGGGACCACATGACTTATGACCCTTAAAAAAAGTCCTCTTGGCTTTGTCAGATATCTTATGATTGGACTATCTCAAATTAAAAATCCACATATTTCACATTAGTAGATGCTTAAATCTCGTATTTGAGCAATGGAAAATATTAAAATTTGCAGTTTTAAACCAAAAGTGTCATTTTCCTGTAAAATTTGCACGATGAATGACCTTAAGAAATGCTTAAAATGTGGGGAAAATATAATTTCTATAAGAACAAGATTATATCATGTAGAAAAGTACAAAATTCGAAAAGGATTTTCGAGAAATTGTGACCACTGATTTCAAAAATAGAGTTTCGATAAAAAACGTAATTAACTGATAACAAATCAGGGGCAAATGGTCTAAAGATAGGAACTTCCAAAAGGTCAATCCGTTAAAATTTTACTCGGATTGGTCTAGGTTAATCTAGATTAAATAAGGAAATAAATAAAATGTTTTTTTTTTTTTTTTTTTGAAATTGGAATCTTATTCAAGAGTTAAGTTCTATAGAACATTTATGTTTGGTTATTGAATTTGACAAAATTCATCTTATTAATAAAATCTTTGGTAAATTTTCTCTAAAAAACTATTAAGCTTGGGAGAAGTTTCTAATTTTATTGAAGTGTTCTGTTGTTGTAGTAATTAAATGAGTAATTTCATCCATGGAGCTACAAAAGTCAAGAGATCTTATAGAAAAGATAAAACCATAGAAAATAAATAAATTTCTTTCGTTTCATCTGTAGACAGTTGAAAACTCGTGGTTAAAATTACTGATTTAATAAAGATTTTGTTTCTATCACTTTATCTAACAAACAAGAGATATCTGCAACAAAATCATTTTTGAAGATAGGTCTTTTTGGCTAATTATCCGTCTTTACTGCCGCAAAGCAATTAAATTTAAATGAAAAGATATATCCAAGATATGTACATATGTACACATGTCCAAGAATTATAAAAATGCTGATAAAATATCCATCACTTTATTTAAAAATAAATGAAACAAACTAAAATGTTGAAAATTCTTTAAAAATAATTTTTTTTTAATTCATGTAAAATCCGACTTCTCTATAATCATTTGATTACTTCTCAGAAAATATATGTGCTAAGAAATCGGCGTTGAAATGAGTTCAACGAAAATACGTTTATTTTCAAAGTGTGCTATAAGTTGGTCAACACCTAGACACACACAAACACACACAGAGACACCCTCAACGACAGTGTCTGTGTGAAGCCAAGGCTCCGACAAGCGACAACCCTGAAATGCAGCTGGTGGCAACAATGATTTTTAAGGTTAAATCGTACACAAATAGGTGAATTCTTTTGCACCTTCCACCCACCTGGAGTTCACGTGTTTTCTACAAAAAAATGCAATGCAAAAAATGCTTAATTAATTAATTTTTTGGCAGCGCTGGCAATTTGTGTTTGTCTATGTGTGCCAGTGTGCGAGTGTGTGTGTGTGTGTGTGTGTGTGTGTGTCATTGTTATTGTTAACAGTTGTACTTTTGCGAATTTACAACGGTAATGAAAGCAAAACAACTTTGCTACACAACAAAAAACCAAATAAAACAAAAACATAAACAAGTTTCTGCTGAATGCACACAAAATGCCAAGCAAGAGGAAGAGAGGGGAAGAGTGGGGGATAGGTAGATAGTAAAAGAGGGGGCGTGAAGGGCAGTGCGAAGAAGGAAAGAAAGAACGAACGAAGAAAGAGGGGGACCAGCAAAAAAAAAGTGAAATAAATTGGTTAGTAAATAAATGCTACAAGCGTATTTTCGTCAAAACAATTTCAACAGCAACAATGGACAGCAGTTCAGCATAAAACAAATAAACACTAAAAAAACAACAACAACAATAACAAGAGTACAATAATAATGCAACTTGTTCTAGCTAAATATACAATGCATAAAAAACAAATACAAATACAACACTCGAAATACATTTTATCATAATTGCGTTGCACATAGTTGCCACTGTTCTCTGTCTCTCTCGCTCTGTCTCTCTTCTCTCACTCTTTCCCTGTATTTGTGTGCGTGTGTGTGCCTGTTTGGCCTTAGCGGATTGACAAAGTGTAAACACAATTGAAAAAAAAAGCGTTGCATAAAACCAGGCGCAAGGTTGGCCACAGTTCACACTCTGACAGCCAGACAGCAGCAAGGAGGGTGACCCTAACCAGCATATACCCTGTACTTCATTAGCCGTATTTTGTTTCTTTAATAGATTAAATAGCCAAAGCAGTTTAATTGGCCAAACTAGAACAAATTTTCAAATAAATCGATTTTAATTTCGTAACTTGTAGTCTCTTTTTAAAAATTACAGGGTATGCCAATTGAGTGTACACAATACTCCTCTTTAGTTAGTGCAACCAAAATTAAATTACTACACATTGTAGATCAGAAATCGTGCGAGACTCTGTGCCTAAAACAAAATGGAGTAGCCATTTATTAGGGTTTATTAATAGTGGGCTGTGACCACTTAATACGAATGTCCCTCGCGTTGAATTCTTTCGTTAAGAGCAACTCAATGCTAAGAAATTACAGTTAAAACAAAGGGGAAATGTACAAAATGAGAGAACTCATCCCCACCTCTGCTAAGAGCGAACGGGGGGAAAGGGGCAGCCGTAATATAAACGTTGGTGCTGCCCTTGTTGTTGCTGCGAATGAAATACAATAAAATTTTAAAACAAACAAATGCAAACATACAAACACACACACAGTCACTCACTCACTCACTCATACACACAAACACAATTGCAGCTGCAGAGATACAACAGGCACAAAAGAAGGAGCAATGCGAATGCGACTAATGAGCACCAAAACAACAACAGCAGCAGCAGCAGCGTGTAAGAGCAGAGCAGCAGACGACGCTGTTAACGTCGCTGTCGACGTCGACGTCGTTGCCGCCAAAGCTTTGAAATAAACAAATAGAGCTAAAAACAACAAAAACAACAACAAGAACAACAAGGACAGCTGTGTTGTAGTAAAACGCTTATTTACGCATACAATTGCAAGGGAGAAGAGCAAACTGAGGCGCAGCGGGCGTATCAACAGTTGTAGTAGAGCGAGAGAGAAAGACAACAAATGATGACAGGAGGACGAATTTGGGAGAAGCTTTGTTTGCAGAGCGTAGAGAGCAGCACACACATACATACATACACACGCATTACACGATTGCAAGTTTGTATGTATTTACAGTGGCGCTAAGTTCATTTAATGCACAGCACTTTAAACAATTGTAGAATATTTTAATTATTAAATATTTAAATTAAATAAAAAACAATTTAGAAAGGCTGCAATCGAGTGAGCCGACTTTACTTCTGCTAGTGCGTATTTTTCCGATTTGTCGTAGCCATAGGCTATAATTGTCTGATCTGGATAAAAATTGGTGAGGTTAGCTATAAAGGTACCATACACATAATGTGTAAATTTCGTCCCTATAAATCTAGTCGTTTCCCAGTTATGTCATGTGAAAATAGTACAATCCCTACTTTAACTCCAAACTTGGTAGCTCCAGCTCTTATAGTCTCTGAGATACAGATATGTATGTTTAGGGTCGGAAATCGCTTCTGACAAACCTCATAGACCCCTCTACTCTATAGAGTAATGGTTGTAAATATTGCTTGAATTATAATATTTATCAACAAGTTAAAATACAAGTCACAGCTTTTAGTACAACGCGACCCACTGTGCATGTAACATGTACGAGAAGTGTAACTGTTTATGTGTGTTATGCCTGAAGAACAAACTCCAACTAAAATTCTAAGCCCGCCCCCCGTGTGCTACGCCTAACCCCCGGCCCCCTGCCCGAGTCCAGGCTACGACCCAATATACTGGGTGCATTTTCTATTTCGTTTTGTTGGCCCAAAAGTTTGTTGAGAACATTAGCAAATGTTTGTTTTAGCCAAACGGAATATGCTTCGTTTGCTTCATCATCATCATCAACATCAGCAGTAGCAGTGGCAGTAGCATCATTATTATCATTGCATTGCCTTGTTTTGTAGCATTTCATTTGCTTGTTGGTGTGGGCGTCTCTCTCTCACTCTCGCTCTCTGTTTATGTGTGCGTGTGTATGTGTGTGTTTGTGTGTCTGTAAGTATGTGTGGGTGTCTTGCTTTGGCTTCTTCTTTCGTTCTTTCATGCCCACTGCCCTTTTCACTCAGATCTATTGTTGTTGTTGTTGCTCCTTGTTTGCCATCGTCGTCGTCGTCACTGTTGTTGTTGTTGCTGACGTCTGCCTGCTACTTTTGCGTAGTTTTGTTTATTTTATTTGTTTTGCTTTGTTTTTTTGTTGTTTATTTTTGTTTGATTTACGTTTGGCAGTACCGTTGCCAGTTACCCCCGCCCCTGACCACCCTCCTATACCACCCACTCCCCCACCTACCCACCATATTGTTGGTTTTTGTTTTACTTGTGCTGCTTCTTTCTCTTCTGGTTCGGTTCAGTTCGGTTTTGTTCCCTGGCGTGTAGCTACGGGGTTTGACTGGGTTTGCGGCTGTTTCTACGGCACCGTTCCGTTGCATGCCTCTTCCTTGTCAACTTACTCGTCTTCTTCTTCTGCCTTTGCTTCTTCTTCGACTTAATTTTGTATTATTTTGTTTTGTATTTTTTTGCTGCTTTTTCTGTTTTCTGTTATTTTGAGTAGGTACTGTATTGACTTAAAGTTTGTTGTACTTCTTTGTCTTTCGTTTCTCGTTTTGTTGTTGTTTTTTGTTTTTCTGTTTTTGTTGTTGGTCTTATTATTTTTGTTTTTACCATTTTCTTTTTCTTGTTCTTATTGCCTGACGGAAATGCCTTGAAACATTTCTATGTTTGTTTGTCTCGTTCCGACGTTCCTCAACTTTCAGAGGTCAGATCGGACGTTACGTATACGTAATATCTTTGTGTACTTTTACCTTTCTTTAAAAGCGTATAAAAATAATGCAATTTAAATCCTTATCGAACACACGTTGTAATTCTTTAATTATACTTTTAAAAGTAGACGAATCTCTCTACATTTAGAATTTTAGCTCATATTTTATTAATAAGTGGTGAAACTTTTTATTAATTTCGATTTGCAATCTCAAAGCGACACAATATGACTGCAAACCAATTTAAATATAAAACTCAATATAAAGTATATGAAGGGAATTTAATGCATACATTTAGTCAAATGCATGTTGGAAATCTATAAATAATATTTTCAGCAGTAAGCATCTGTTTGCTTAAAGTACAAAAAATAAATATCCAATCTGTAAAAAATTAGAAATTATTTGTCTTCAGATTAAGAATTGGTAACTTCATATATGTGAGATTTTGACCTTGTTGTCCCACCTGGACCAACTTTTATAAGGATCTATGAAATCAGGCTATGCCATGTAAAGCGTAAATTAGGGCGATAAAGCTTAAGTTGTTATCCAGCTATGACAATATTTGTAATTTTTGTAGAACCCGTACTCAAAAAGGAGTAGAGCGGTCAATTAGGTTTGTCAGAAGCGAAATGTGCCTAACAGGGAGAATTGAGTGTGTACGACTCCAAAAAGTATAAATATTCTTGATCAGCATCAACAGCCGAGTCGATATAGCAATGTCCGTCTGTTCATCCATCTGTATAAACATCTGGATCTCAAAGACTATAAGAGCTAGAGCCATATAATTCAAAATGGTGCCACAAACCCTTCCGCCCTGCAAATTGTAATAACCCAATTATGTGTATGGTGCCATTATAACTATACCCACCAAGTTTGATCCGGATTGGACAAGTATAGCCTAAAGTTCCCATAGGACCAATTTGTGGTTTGTGTTTTAAACACGCACTGTAATGAGTACGGCGTCTTTTGCAGTCGGTTTGCTCCACTGTAGCCTTTCTTGTTTTCGGGTAATACTTTTGTACTGGGTCTATACATTGTCAGATAAAATAGATCTCTATTCTATTCTAGTTTTAACCAACTTTACAAACTAATTTGTTCTTCTTAGCACTTTTAGTCATTTTTTATTTGAAAAATGTTTGTTTCCGCTAAATCATTTCAAAATTAACCAAAATATATTTTAAATTAGTTTTATATAATCACCTCAAAATTAACCAACAAATAGTTTAGAAAGTAAGATTCGCTGACTTGAAACTATTAGACCAAACTATGGCAACCCTGGGGAAATCCAAGGAATGGTCGCGTGCCATCATTTGCAAGCCAAAAGACAGTTTAACGACTGAAGCTGGTTTGAGGGCACAGCGCAATGTGATGGTAACTACCATCGAGAAAGAAGTAAGTACACAAGACTAAGGTTTTCTAGGACTACCCAAAGCACTACATATCTCCCTCTCTCCCACTAAACAAAACAGAATCCGCCCATCTCAATGGCCATGATCATTGGAGGAGAGTATGCAAGAATGTGGCTGCGTGATCGTGATGAATTCCAAGCCAAATCCGATAGTAATCGCAAGCCCAAGTTCATTAAGAACGACTTTGATTGGTGGCTGAAGCTGCGAAAGACGAACAAGTGTTTTTGCGCCATTTAAGAGTCATTACTTTGGGTTTCAACTTTCGATACAAGCTGCAGTTGTGCGACAGAGCTTTTTTACGATTTTAGCATGGACACGCACCACAAGCTTTTTGTTGCTTTTAAAAGTTCCGTTGATGGCGATGGTTTATCTCAAAAGCCACTTGATTAATGCGCAGTTTCTTCAGTAAACAAACAAACTAAATTGCCAACGAAATTGTTTATGCAAATTGAAAGTTCAGCAAACCTAAATGTACACACAATTATTGGCTTTACAAAATTCGCATAAGAAATGAAACTTAATTAATGCTTTTTATTTGTTGAATTTGCTTTTAGGTTTTGGTGGGGTAGGCTCAAAGCTTTGGCAGGCGACATCGACAAGCTAACGGTGCTAGGGAGCTTTCTTGCCTGCCTTCACACAGGTTGTATTTAGACAACAAAGGCGCTCTAAATATTTTGACTGTCGTTCTCTCGCGCTCTCGCTCACTTTGCCATTAAACGAGGCTTAGCCACCCACCCACATGCCAAAGAATTTGCATGCAACTACTTGTCGGTTTTCGTTTGTCGCTTGGCTTCTCTCACTCACTCTCTATCTCTCTGGCTCTGCTCCCACGCGCTGCGTCTGCTGCCGTTGTGGATTTTACTTCGTGTGCTCGCTGCTCGCAGCTCGTAACTGTGTCGTCGGCTTATTGCCTCTCGTTCGTGTGTGTTCGTTCGCTTGCTCGTTCGTTTGCGTTGTATGTGTATTTTAGCTCATTTGCAGTTTTCCATAGTGGCACAGCGTCAATCAAAATCAAACGTTTGCCGCGTTTGGTTCGTCGTGTGTGTTTGTTGGTCGCTTTTGGTTTTCCACCTTCGCCTCGTTACTCTTCGATTTTAAAAGTTAGCGCGCAAATGCCATCAAGTAAAACTCAACTCTGATTTTTTGCAAAAAAGAATAAGAAAGAAAAATATTGTAATGCATTTCCTAGAGGAATTTCCACAACAACAACAACAACAGCAGCAGCAACATCAACAACAAAAGCAACAAGTATAAAAAAAAAATTACAACAAATTGTTGCTGCTTGGCTCGGTACTGGTTTATGTATTTTCTTCGTGCTCGTCTAGTGTTCGTGTGCCGTTTGCGTGTGTGTGTATTCGCATTCGTGTGCGTGTATGTGTGCGTCTAGTGTGCAAAATAACAACAACGTTTTCCACTGCTCTGCTGTGCTGCAGCAGCAGCTGGTAAGTTGAGGAAAATTTTATTAGATACTTTCATTTTTAGCATTTATTTGTTGCATTTTCAATTGCTTTCAAGCTTAGAAATGATTCTGCTGCATTTTATGAGCATTTCAATGCGCTCAAGTATCAAAAAATGGCAACAATATGTTAACTTCAAACACACACACACACAGGCACACAGCCACACATGTCTATATGTGCACCTGTATGTGTGTGTGGGTACTGGTGACTGTGTGTGTGTACGTGATTTGCCAATAGCTTGCAGCACACAAAGCGAATCGGCAGTAAAATGTAGCAACAACAACAAGAGAAACAACTGCAAACTGGCAAGTGCAGCCAGCAAAGCAACTCAACCAGTTGACGCAGCAGCAACAAAAACAATACTACATATAATGCCGGCGTCGCGTCTCTGCCCGCTGCGCTGTCGTCTGTTCAGTCGACGCTGTCGCATGGTCAGGGCTTTATAGCAAGCAGCAGCGCTGCAGCGCTGTGACGCTTTCTTATGAAGCCTTTTATTCAGTTGTTGCTTTTGTTGCTGTGCTGTTGCTTTGACGACGTCGGAGCGTATAAGTAAACAGCGCTGCTGTTGCCGCTGCTTCTGTGCCTCTGTGTGTGTGTGTGTGTGTCTTCGTGTCTTTTGGCATTTTCAAATTGCATATTAACAAACAATGTTGATTTGTAACCTTTGCTTAAGCTTTTCCGACATATGTACAAAGATTAATTTGATTTCTGATCGAGTTTCACTTGTAAAAATTGCCAGCCATGTTTTAATTGATCAAATGATGAGCAGACAATAGTTAAATGTTTATAGTTTTTTGATTGTCGCCACAGACTCACACACACACACACATTTGCACATGTTTGCAGGCACTCGTTCTTAGGAATTTGGTTTTATTATCAATTAATATCTGCCATATGGAATTTAGACTGAACGATTTCGGCGAACGGGAAGCTACGACAGCTAATGTTGCATGGAGTTAATACGCGTTTCGTTTCAGAAACACTTTTAATAGTCCAAGCTATTTAACTGTTATACCGCACTTGGATGTGTGGGCGCTGACACTAGAGATGGTCGCGTGAGGGCTTTGAGATTCACGACAAATCCCAAGAAAGGGGTTTAAAAAATTCTTTTTTAATAATTACTCAACACATTTGATGTGTTTTTGACAGATTTGTTTTGTATGCTTGAAACTCCTGTTCATGCTTTCTAGTGTCATCTCTAGACTACTCACACACACACATGTACGGCTTGCCGCCCGTGTACGTACACGTAATGCAAGCTGTGTTTGTTATGCAGTGAGTGCCGCCCTTCTCCCCATGCTCTTCCCTTTATCTTCCCTCCCTTTCCCTCTCTTGCAATTGAAATTGCATTCTTGTGTAACTTTGGTCTTTATTATCCGATCGTTATAGAATTTTCTGAATAAATACATGATAAGATATTCAGCATTTATTCAGCCAAATATGTCGTTTGTAATTTGTGTGTTTCAATTAGCGGACCCTCAGTACCGTTACTAATTTGCCGTGGGTTTAAAGGGTCTATCAAAGCCTGAAAGCAAAGACGGGTGACGTCTTCGTCTGACAAGCATATGGTAAATAAGTAAACAAACAAGAACAAGGGTTCGACATTCACATACCCCTGAACGTGTCAAAGAATTTTTAATTTATCAAATTCATTTTCCACAGCAAAAGTTTTTTCGATCGGAAACGCTAGTTTTTGCCTAACATTTTCAATGAATTTTTTACCTGTGATTTTCACGTAAATCCAAAGAATTTATGGTGTGGAAAGCACACCCTTTATGCATATTCATGTTGCCTAATGCACCTAAGCAAAAAAAATAAAATAATAATCACAATGAATATTTTCTGAATTCCACACACACACAACACAATACACAACACGCGCATTCGTTTGCATGTGTATGTATAAGAATTTATGCCAGAAATGCGAATGTAGTGGAATGGGAAAAGGAGCACGGAGATTGGGGTTGGGGGTAACCTCACATTTCAAATTTTGCACTGTTGGGAGTGAAACGACGCCTACGCAGCGCTAAAGGCAAAGTCACCATCGTGGTGTCACTCCATCGTCCATCGTCGCTTCGCCCCTTTCCCTACTCTCCCCTCGCTCCACCCGTTGACGCCCTAACAATTTACCTCCTTGCTGGCTGGTTGGATAACTGTCCGCTCATAGCATTTGTTGCACTCATGGTGAAATTATTAAGAAGCCGAGTGAAAGGGCTGGCTACATAGCTCTGCACTCTTTGCTCCACAAGGATTGCTGCAAAATTCAGACTAAACAGCGGGGCTGTGGTGAGTGAATTCATCACCTCTCGCTTTCCACCTCTTCACACGACATATGTGATTTCAACATGCGCTCGTTATTCACCTCACGAGCAGCCGTTTTTGGCGCTCTCGCATTCTCACGTTCGTGTGTTCGTCTATGTCTTCGTGCGTTTTCGTGTGCGCTTCTTCTAATTCGTTTGTCCTGCTGTCCCGGTGTTTACATTGCATTGACGACGCTGCCGTTAGTGCTGTCGACGTTGCCGACGTCATCATAAAGGTCACAAGCAAAAGAGACGTAAAGTAGATGTGAAAGCGTACAATGGACACGCTACGTGGGTGGTAGATGGTGGGTGTTTAGTGGGCGGTTGGTCTGGTTGAGCTTGCTATAACCATATGGTCAATGCACACTGCAAATTGGTACTTGGTACTTGGTACAAAAAAGGCGACGCTTCATTTGGTTTTCAAATTGAAAAGGAAGAGACGCGACAGTGTCATTTAAGCCCACGCTCTCCCCGTTCTACTTTCTTCCTGTGCAAGGATTCTTCTGCCAGAGTTGACTTCGCTAATTGAGACATTTGTCAACTTGTGCAAACGAGAACTCATTTTTCAATGCGTACACACAAGAAACAGAAAAGAAGCTGAAGCAGACGATAATAGGAGAACAGTTCTAGAATTATCAAATATTTTTTCCCCACTGCCATCAATCACATTATGTTCTTAACTTTTTCTTTTATTTGCCAACACGGAAGACAAAAAAAAGCAGAAACCCGAAAAGCAAACGGAAAATTTGTCGATTGCATTGTGCAGAGGTCAGAAATTGGAACCAACTATACGGGTGTAGAAATATGGGTGAATATCTGAAACTATTTTGTTGGCATTTGATTACTGGACCGCTTCAGTTTGCGTTTTAACAGAGCATCCGGTTTGGGTGGCACCTCTGGTCGTGTTGGCTTCAATGTTGTGGTCGATTCTTGGTCAATGGTCGAGGGAAGCTGATTTTGTAGAATAGTCTTCTTGTTGGCTTCCAACTGCTTCAGTTGCTTCTTCAAGGTTCTCTTCTCGCTCTTTTCGACCTTTTGCTTCATATCGAATCCTTCAATTCGATTTGATTGCGGACTTTCCGATTTCATTTCGGCCATTAGGGTTTCAAAAGTCATAGATACTATAAAGTATCTGCCTAGGAATTGTTTACTGATTACATAACAAAAGTTGATTGTCTTTTTGGTCCTTTGTCTTACCATTGACCTTTTGTAGAAACCCCAGACGATGGCCCATATCGAGTGTCTGCTTTACGGGCTTCATCAGATCCTCCTGCGGCAATTCCGTATTCTTAGCAATAGTCACCACGATTTCCCGGAGCGTTGCCGGAGTTTTCAACAATTGCAGAGTGTGCACAATGATCGCTCCATTAAAATTCGGCATTTCGAAAGGTCTTCTATCCAAAATAGAAGTCTGTTAGAAGGGCTAACTAATATTCGGACTTGTTTTAAAACTATTAAAAATAAACAGTGTTTTGAATACGAGCACTTCTCTGTTTTTACTCAAAAGTATTGTGGCAACGGCATAAACGCTTGCTGTGCACAAAAAATAAAGAATTGATCGATAAATCGAATTTTTTGGATATTTTTAAATTTCTTTTATTATTAAATAGATATCGTTGCAAACAAATCACTTCCAAGCGTTGTCTTCAGAAATTAAGTAATTTAAGTAGGGAATTCTAGACAAATACAGGGTGCGACATCTTTTGCGATAGCATTTAAAACTGAATTTTTCTGCTATGTTTTGACCTATTAACATATAATATATAGTGGCTTGTTTGACGCGTCATTTCCGTCTTTCTTGTACCATGAATCAATTAACACCGAAACAGCCAGCAGAAATCGTTAAATTGCATTTTGAAAATGGTTCCTCCATTGACAAAACCCAACGTGCCTACCAACGTTAAAATCCGCGCACAACCGATTTTTGACCTCGGGACTTCATTTTCTGGGGGTATTTGAAGAGCAAAGTATACATAGACAAGCCGAAGATCAATGTTTAGCTCAAAGCCAATATTTGCAGTGAAATATCGCTTATTACCAACGAGGTTCTGGAAAATATGATGAAAATGCATGAAAAGGGCATCTTTTTGCATCAAAAATACAGGTGATCATTTGTTAGATTTTATTTTTAAAACATAATGTAAATAAAATGTAAAGTCACAAAGTTTCTGTAAAAAAAGAAAATTAAAAAGTCTACCACATCCAAAGTTATTCAAGTTTCAAATGCTATCGCAACATATGGCGCACCCTGTATTTTGATTTTTCAGTTCAATACAAATACCTTACTTAAATCTACTATTGCAAATGCTCAGGATTTGAATAATTTAAGAAGTATTATCTCAATAGACATTGAAGGACACCGTACGTACAAATAAGCAATTTACGACTAATTGGGCTTTTGGAAGCCCAATTAAAAATAACTTTACGATCCTGATATCAAGAACCATAATATTTTGTGAGTTAGATACAGATAAGTCCATATTCACTAGACTTTTTATGCAAACTACGAATTTTTCACTGATTTGAACTATGAGAGCTATAGCCTATAGGTGATATGATTTGGATTAAAATTTGTGAAATTAGTTAATAAATGATGAAATAATTTAGTTAATTAGTTAATGAGTTTGAATTAGCATATGTTTTGAAAACATTAGATAGAATATTCATGATAAACAAGAAATGTATGAGTTTAATTGCAATTCCTAAACTTACTTTAAATGTATTCACACAAAGTTTGACCGGTTAGTCCTAAGAGAGGATATAGTAGTCCGATTCGGATCAAAATTTATGAGGATGACTGGCGCCTTCTAGGCTTCAGATCGAGTACTTTCGTCCTTGGTTTGCCATAATAATAACTTAGATATACTATAGAAACACGCCGATATCGCAGTTCATATCTGTTTTTTTTTTTTAGAAATCCATGACAATAACAATGATAAACTGAACTCGAATTAGGTGTTGCTTTGTCATGTGCTATTTACATCCATAGACCATGTTGATATTGTTGTTGTTGCCGAGTGTAATCAGCAGGGCACGTCTAAAATTAGAATCGATGGATGGCAAACGAGACAGAGGGAGATAGAGAATATGTGGAAGCGCTTGACAACTCTATGTGAGCATATGGGCAAATTGGTTGTTTAATTAAACTGTCTCATCAATATGTTAAACTAAAACTATTGGCGTAACAACATTCATCAAATATTATTAATTAAAAGGTCAAAGTGCAGTCTTCTCGCCAGATATTATCTATGCAGTGAATATGGCATCGAATCAAGTTAAACACAATTTAATTATTTTCAACTCTCGTCTTTGTTATTATTGTTTTATTCTCTGTGTTTTGTTGTTGTCAATTGCAAATGTCAGAGATTACGAGCGGATTTTGTGCAAAAAAAAAAAAAGCGAAAACGAAAATAAAATTAAAATTTTGATTGCGTTTTTAACTTGGCATATGGAAGTCAGTGGAGCGTTCACTGAATACACTCGTAAACAGATAAAATCAGTGTAAAATTCAGTAAAAATAACAATAGCTCGAATTACGTGAGAGGTATTCCCCCAATCGCCAATTGCGCAATATTTATTTTAAAGAAGCGCACAGTTTTTATTGGCCAAAATAACCAAATTTTGTACTCCAAGTCGGTTACTTAGTGGGGCTTAAACTGTTGACATTTTAGACTATAGTTTAATGTACTAACTTTGGCAATTGTCACCCCTTTTATTAGCCAAGTAGCGTGTCAGGGTTAATGTTCAATCTGATCTCCGTTTCGAGTAGTATAATGCAACCGTCAGCAGCTATTAATTTTAATGCAGATGCAACTTTAACACATTCTGACACTCTATTTAATTAAGCTTTGATATTAGCGGGACTTACTTTTGGGAGTTGGTTATTATTTTTAATATAATCAGTTAATTAACATCGTATACATTTTAGATTTGGTTTGAATGTTTGTTCCTACGAACGGACAGACAGACGGACATTGGTATATCGAGTTGACTTGTGACGTTGATCAAGAATATATATACTTGATGGGGTCTGCATCACCTCTTCTTGCCTGTTACATACTTTTACACAAACCCAATATACTCTTGCAAAGAGTATAACGATGAGTATAAATCCTTGCAGCCTTGCATATTGGGTAGTTTGGTGTGAATTATCAATTTTTCCTAAGGTAGCTATATGATTTCCGATTTGGAAGTTCAGATTGCGTGAATTTGGTGAAATCGTTTAAAGGACACTGAAAATTTTGTATACTAAGCATTTACACAGATGTTTCCTATGTCAGCTATATAATATAGTGTTCCGATCTGGATGAAGTTTTGTTTTCACCAAGAGATTTTTTGTAGTAAATGCATATTGAATTTTGTTGGGATAATTCAAAAAACATTTTTTTTTTCCAACAGATTGTCCCTTTTGTAACTATATGTTATAGTCATTTGATCTGGCATATTTGTGTATACAACTGCGTGCAGTGAGCATACACATCTGTACCTATTGTTATATATTATACCAGACTTACAGACATATAGACGGATATGGTTCTACTCGGCTGTTGATGCTGATTAAGAATATATATATTATACTTTATGGGGTCGACCGAGCCTTCTTCAATGCGTTACAAACTTTGTGACAAGAACATAATACCTTGGAGAGGCAAGAGCATAAAAACGTACTAAAAAGAAGTTAAAGAAAATGTTTCGATCTTAGAAATTTTAGTAAATTTAAGATTACATACCGGTAAATTGGCTTAATCATGTCCAAGTGTGATTCTTGCAGAAGTTGGGAAGAATATAACTTTAAAATAATATATATGTTATATGTCTAATTAATAAAAGAAAAAAATTGGCTAGGGGTATAAATTTAAACTTATAATTATGATTAATAATTTTAACTATCATGAAATTTAAATTTTGTAACTTGTTTGAAACTGGTAGGAAATATCAAGTAATTCCTACCATATTGAAATAATTTAATTTAAATATACCAAAAAGTAAGAAATAATCTGTATTCTACATATTTTTTTTTAAGAACACCTTTTCTAACCAGGAGGTGTTACTATTTTTTGAGTAATTAAAAATCGAAATAAATCAAAATTGGATTCAACTGAGAAACAATCTGTCGCATAAACCAAAGTTATGCCTTTAAAGACAATTTGATATTTAGCATCTGTCCATATGTGACATGAATGTACATGCGAGTATATGTGCTATAAGTATGTGCTGTGTATAGTAATATTATTTTGCCATCAGTTTCAATCAGAGCAGCATCAACACGTCGCATTGTTGTGTGGGCGATTTGGGAAGAGTCTGCAAGACTCGTGTTTCAAATTATACTAGTACGAGGGTGCACAGTGGCACAATTTGTGTTTGGCCACGTCGCAACTGACGTCAATGGGAGATAGCGAGAGGGAGAGGGAGGGCGAGAGAGAGACAGAGCAGAAACCGCTGGGGACAGGAAGGAAAGGCTGGACGAAAAGGAAGCCGAAACTAGACCTAAATATTGAGTTTGAAATTTGATTTGTGTGTGTTTTAGGTATGCCCAAAAAAATAGAAACCAGTTGAAAGAGAATTTTCCATATTTTCCAGAGTTTATCCAGAGTCTAATTTTAAACAAGGTTTAGTTTAAAAGCATAAGTTAAATAGAAAATAGAGTTAAATATTTATTTTTTGCTAAATAATAAGTTTTAACAATTTTACTGTCAATAGAGAATTTTCCAACGAAATGCACTGGAAAAACCACAGAGGAAAACAGGAAAAAACGGTTATCTTCGGCTCGCCAAAGATTAAATACCCTTGCAGTCATGAATTTTGCGTTAATTTGGTTTCTCAATCACCAATTATTTCTATGGTAGCTATATGATATAGAAGTCCGATTTAGATGGAATTTGGTCAACAGATGGGACACGATTAGAAATTTATTCATACAGAATTTTGTTGAAATCTGACAATAGACACCGAACATTTTTATACTAAGCATTTCAACCGATTGTTCCTATGGGTGCTATATGATACAACAGTCGGAGAACGATTAGAAATGCATATGGCGTGAATTTGGTTGAAATCGGTCAATAGACATCGAAAATGTTCATACATTTGCATGCATTTCGACCGATTGTTCCTATGGGAGCTATATGATATAGTGGTCCGATCTGTCAGATTTTTACAAATGATCTGCGTGCAGAGAGAATACACATCTGTACCAAGTTTCATTAAGATAGCTTTAAAACTGAGAGACTAGTTCGCATAGAAACGGACGGACAGACAGACGGACATGGCTATATCGACTCGGCTGTTGATGCTGATCAAGAATATATATACCTTATGTGGTCGGAAACGCCTCCTTCAATGCTTTACAAACTTCGTGACAAAAACAATATACCCTCTGCAAGGGTATAAAAAATGCACAAACTATTTTAAAGCTGTCATGAAACTGAATTATTGGAAATGATTTTCCGCATAAATTCAGTGAATTTGCAGTGAAATATTTTCTGTGAATTTGCACACAAGTTTCCCCTTTGTGGCTCATATTACACACAATTTCTCATATTTAATTGAATAATTTAGTTAGTATCGATTGAAAGTAAAATTAAAGGATGGGATCCTTTGACAGCTAGCTGGTAAAAGTCCCTTGACCCCTTGACCGTCTGTTCGACAATTTTTCATTTAGTTTTCCTCGGCTTGTTGTTGTTGCCTAAGTCAATTAATTGAAGCCATTTCTGACGCTTACATTCAGTCTGTCTGCACTTTTGCTCATGTAATTATCATGTGGCGCACTCACAACAACAACAACAATGAGCTCTGTGTGTGTGTGTGTGTGTGTGTGGCAAGTTTTACGCTTTTGCGTCCTAATTACTCACACTGTTCCCCATTTGATTGAGCCTCAAGTCCCTCAGTTGCTATTAGGGCTCGTTGTGTTGGCTTAAATCCTTAAGCGCCTTTCTTTTATTTTCTTTTTTGCCTGTTTTGCTGCCTGTCTGCGACTCCAAATGAATACACTTTAGTTGAGGGCTGGAATAGAAAATATGTGGGCTAAGTTGTCGCTCTGCCACTCCTGTTCCCCTCCTGTCCCCCTCCTGTCCCCCTCCTGTCCCACTCCTGTCCCCCTCCTGTCCCTTTCCTTTCCCTCTTTATCGCACTTTCCTGCAACTTGTTTTTTATACCTTCGTGTTTAGGTTCTTATGCCACATTCCTGCAGTTGCCTGCAACATTTTTGTACTAGATTTGTTAGCAACGCATTTTGCCATTATTTTGCGTCTTGGTAGCAAACGTATGACTTATTTTAGCCACATTTGTGCCACATGCCAAAAGCGTAGAGATTTTTCTATTTCGATTTCCTTAAACAATTCCTGGGAATTCTTTTGCCTTTTAAGTTTAGACACACATTTTGGGTCATAACGTGCTCTACATTTATCATGGTACAAATTCGCTGGATTACGCCGCGTATGCGTAACAAAACAAATGCGAGTAGCTACATTAATCATACGCCGCGTATGTCAAGTAAAAAGATCAAAGCCCATGGACTCCCACACACATCCCAAATATATTATGTAAATAGACCCAACGGCGACAACCCAAAATTTTCAATTAAAGTTGGAAATGGTTTTTCAAACATAGTTGTTGCTGTCGGTGGCAGAATCTGAGGGTTCCCACCACTTGTTGCATGCCTCGCAGCAAGGTGTATGTAGCAAGAGTTGCGTTATGATTTCTCTAAAAGTTTAAATGATTTTAAGTTCTATTTTCTAACTCTTCGTTAAGAAAGTTTTTAGCAATTATCTAAGTTGTATTATAGTCGCATTTTTTGTTAATTAAGTGCAAGTAATTAGAGCCATTCAGTTTTAATTCTGATGATACTTCTTGTGTGCATAAAGAGGTTGTTTTCCATACCCATTACTTTTGAGCGGGACTTGAGCTATATTTGAGACATACTGAGCTACTAATAGGGCTACTGTATATTCATCATAAGATGAATCTGTTAACGGTTTAGTCACAGTCTGAATTAATATGGAAAATCGTTCAGTTAATTTATCCTCTTTAAGTTTATTCATACTCTAGAACTCGAACTACATACATACTATATTCTTTCCTGATTGTTTTGGCATCATTTTTTATTGAGCTGGTTGAGTTTTTCTTGGTTTTTCCCAACCCTTGCAACAAATGTTGAATCAATTTCTTTTCTTTTTATTCCCAGACTAATGTATTAATTATTTACTTTTATAGTTACAGATAACTTAAATTTTTTAATAATTAATTTTTAATAAAATCATTAGTTTTAGGTAAATACTCATGACAGCTTTTAGTTTGTGTAAATATATACAAAAAATTATATTAAATGGTTTTTATATAGAAATAATCATTGGAAATAAAGACATACAATTGAATTATTATTATTATTTTTTTTTATTTATTATTATTATAGAAATTTGGATCATAGGCTAGTGTCCTGCTACCTAATTGGTAACTTAATCTAGTCAGAATTTCAGCATCAATTATTTTGAAGACTCTGAAAAATATTTACAATAGTGTATATAGATTTGGGGATGTACAGATTTTTTAGGATGGATGTAACTATCACAGTTGAGTTTTGGGAGGACATTTTGTTTAATTTTCTTTTTATCTCAAGATCCTATTTATAAGGTCTTGAGGGTGGTGACGTTTTAATCTTCTCCTGATACTATTCCGGGGGCTAGCAACTCGCTGAGCAGCAATGCCTAGTCGCCTTGCCAGGCTGTTTGGATGAGAGTCCAGTCTCTCAAAGAATTTTTACAATTTAATTATTGGAAACAATTCTAAAGTTATTATTTCAACTAATTGAATTTCAGATAAAAAAAAAATATGCTGATTTTATATTATGCAAATCCCACTACAGTATCAAATATTAACCAAATCAATCAAAAACCTATCTAAAGTAAAGACAAGTATTTGTTTTTGAAGGAGATACATTTTATGTTGCCTGCAGATGAACGGAATGAACCAGTCAAAAGCTTTTATCTGTAGCTTAAAATATGTGTCGAAACTCAGTTATGGGTAGTCTAAAGTCGAGTATTTGTGCTCATTTAGCAACTGAAACTTTGTATGTAAAAAACTGTTGCATAATTTTAGGCGAAAAAGTTGTTGACTGGCAACATTTGTAGTTTATAATTGTTGCACTTTCCCAACAACAACTAAAAGTTTATAATACAATATTTTTACTTTTTACTACTTACAGGCAAATATCTAATTTCGAGAGAGCCACAAATGTTGGCAATGTTGCAGCTCACAAGAATTTGAAGTGCAAGAAAAACGGTTTCTGTTTTTAATTAAAATCCAAGTGAAACTGGTAAAATAAACATCTCGATTTCGTGGCTCATGTAAGTACGGGAAAGACTTAAAATAATGGCTGCAGCTACAGTGAGCACCCATTTGGAGGCACCGTCGAATGAGACGCAATTGGATATGGTTTGTGGTACTTGTGATTACTACGAGAGCTGTGATGCCTCCACGGCGACAGCTGAGGAAGACATCGATAATGCGGATGCAGATGCAACGGCGATACTTATCGATAACAGCACGCAAACCGATGAAGATGCAGAAGAAGACGATGAGAACGGTAACGAAGAGGAGATCGATGAAGTTGAACAACGAAGGGAATGTACAAAATCGCAATTGGCGAAAATTGATGAAGAAGAATTGGAAGTGGAAGCGGATGTGGAAGTGGATGTGGAAGCGGAAGTTGAAGCGGAAGTGGAAGCTGAACACGAAATACCAAATTGTATACGAATTGTTAACAATATAAACAATAATAATAATAATAACAATAACAATAATAATAACAGTGATAGTGGTAATAATACAACAGTTGGGGAGGTTGAAATCGAGGATGATGTGGCTCGCTTAACGGGATTGGCGCTAGAGATGGGATTCGCACGCATTATCGACTACGATAACTTTCGCATAATCGAGCATGTTATCGAAAGCGATGACGATGACATAGTGGTAGAAGTAGAAGAGGGAGAGGAGGAGGAAGAGGACGCAGCTGATGTGGTGGACACTGCAGTGCAGCCATCAACTGTTGCCACCAAATCCACCGTACACTTGGATTTAGTGGCGTTCATCGATGAGAGTTATCAGTTAATCGATAAGGCCGAAAGTCACAATGCCAATGAATCGCCAGCAGTCCAAAGTGCTGTCGATAAGAACAATAATCGCAGTGCTCTGAGCGACACATCGAATAGTCAAAATGCACGAAAAGTTCAAATTGCAATCAACAAAGCGGAGCAGTTGCCACAGGCGCCAACTTGCAGCACGGCAGCCACATCGAGTAGCAGTGCGTTGATCAAGGCCTATAAATCGAATTTAACGGCTTTGGCGCCACCGTTCCAACCTGCTGCACTCAAGTCGCAGCTGCAACAGTCAGTGGCAAGCAGCAGCAACATGACGCTCAACAAAAGTCACACCACCAGCACGTTGTACGCGGCGTATGAGCATACAACGGTTTATTACCAGCAGCCACAGCAGCAACAGTTGTCGCCGAAGCATCAGCAGCAGCAGCCACAGCAGCAGCAACAACAGCCCCAGCCGCAGCCGCAGCCGCACTGTGCTCAACACGGTGGCATGCCCCACATACATCTGCAGTCGAGTAATGGCGCTGCACAATTGCTGCCCGTGCAATTGATAACATTGACGCCAACGGCGGCAGGAGCAACAGCAACAGCAGCGACAGCAATTGGCACTCCAGTGACAGCAGCAACTGCTGTGGCAACTGCGGGTGGCGCCACCGCCTGGCCACTTGTGGAGGCTCCAATTTATATGGACATCAATGGGGAATATCGCAGCTATTGTCCAGCCCATGGACCGCCAGGAATTGCTGCTGGCGCCAATGGGCAACCGTTGCTGTCGCACCATCATCATCCGCATCCGCATCACCATCACCAGCAGCAACACCATCATGCACCGCAACAACAGCAACAGCAGCAACCACATCTTCATCATCAGCAACAGAATCTCGGAAAGCAACATTTGACAACGACGGTGACAAATGTTAATGGAAATATCGCACAGGCAGCAACAACTGCGCCGCAATTGCTTCTGCAACTGGACACGACAATCCAACAGCAGCAGCAGCCACAGCAACGTCATCAACAGCAACAGCAACAACAGCAGCAACAGCAACAACAACAGCAGCAGCAACAACAACCGATTGCTGTTGCTGGCAAACGCAGCAAACTTTATCGAGGTGAGTGTCCGTTTTATGATATTTGTCCTACAGTTTTTACCCCATTGGCCCCTTATAGCCTCTTGTAGACCCTGTACTCGAAAAGAGTAGAGGGTATGTAGGACATGTCGGAAAAAATGTGCGTAACTGAAAGGAGAAGGTGGGGCTGTTTAAAAATTAAGCAGTTCAGGGCTTGCTAGTTTTGTCGACTCAAACTCCCTAATGAAATGTATATTATATATTCTTGATCAACAGGAAAGAGTCAGTCGTAACCACGATATTCTGGATTTTAGATGCTACTAATGTTAGTACTGTAGTCTACGCTTATCTTGCTACGATAGATTATTCCATCATCCGAACTATTTGATCGTTATATTAACAAAGTATTCTTATTCTATATATCGACACTTTCAATATAACTCAATGCTTTTCGATAATATATAAAAAACAATTACAAACTTATAAATTAGTTAGTTATAATGTATGAGTATATTCCCATAGTACCACTTAACTTTATGGTAGTAATCTGTTCACTAATCTGCATAAATTTTAAAAATAACTTATAACATAACATAACCTATCAATGAAACTTATACATAACACACATACTACGATTTTGTGTATTTTGAACATATAACGAATTGTATAGCTACAATTGGACACATTCGTGAAAAGAAGTGATTACTAGGGATAACTTTTTCAGTTTAATAATATATTTACATTATAAAATATATATACATATGTATATCCAGGCCAATAGGAGTTTGAAATCTAATTACCATGTTTGCAGATCGTAGTTCATGGCCGACGAAAATCAAAGATTAATATGCGAAACTATTTTAGTTATCTTAGATAAGGTCACATAATGGCTAAAAGTAAAGTTTTATTCATACAATTTGTAAAATCTTGCAGAGGGTATTTTATTTCTTTAACTCTAATAAAACTCTAAACAAATTTTACGATAAAGTTTTGTATGAATCGGATAAATAATTCATATAAAGCACTAATCGGTCGAAGATCTTGTGTGGCAAGATCTTTGTTATTTAACATATATCAAGAGTTCAATCAGAACTGTTGTTATAAATGTTAGCTATAAAATTACTACAGGGTCTTTTAAAGTCGGGTCTTTAGTCTGCAGCTTTGTCTACCACTTCTCTCAAGCTTAGGCCCCAAGGCTATTTGGCAATATATTTCATGTCCTTCTCGGCCAAGTTAAGTACTTGCCACACACTCGCACACACACACACATATTACAGTATCATGTCCAGTGGGTTAGAGTAGAGTTGAGTTGAGTTGAGGGTTTAATCAGTTCCGTAAAAGCAAACTTACATTCCCTAGAGATTTTCTGATTACGCACACTGATTGTATACGCACTTAGTTCCTGCCTCAAATTAATTTTCAGTTTACACAATTTTCCCTACGTTGGGAAACATGTCCTCAAATGCTGAGAAATAATTAAATGGTTTTAGCCTTAAGTTACACACATATACAAACATTGGAGTTGTGTTTTATCCGGCTTTGCTCGTGCTTTCATGCGCACTTTCCACTCCTGAATTGAGTTTTTCTCTGCCGGACAAACAAAGTAAGGCAACTTAATCAAGCTTTTAAAAATATTTTAAAAATCGTTGATTAAATTTATAAAAATTTTAACACCGGTACTAAAAACTTACAAGTGTATTCAGTAAGAGTATACAACAATATTTGTATAAAATTAAGAAGACTTGATAATAGTGAGTATAATAGTGACTATTAACTATGTACAGTGAACGCGCTATTCGCGAACAGCTCCCTCAAGCGGACAGCTCTCTTAGCCCGACGAATTTTATAGTTTTAAAGCATGATTTCATACAAAATCCGTTCTCTTAAGTGAGCGGAACCATTTCTGTCCGCCCAAGGGAGCTTTCAGTGTATTTATAACCAGTTCCTTTACTTTGAATAATGCGTAGTTTTGGTGAAATGTGCCGCGAATTTGGATTATAAACTAACATATAGTATCGGCTGTATATTGTATACATAATACAGTGAAAGCTCTACTCGCGGACAGCTCAGCCAGGCGGACAGCTTCCTCAGCCTGACGAATTTAACAGTATTTCAGCATGATTTTTATACACAATCCATTCTCTTATGCGGACAGCTCCCTTGGGCGGACACAAATACTGGAACTGTGGCTGTCCGGCCAAGGGAGCTGACCGCGAATGTATTTATAAGCAGTTACTTCACTTTGAAAAATGCGTGTCTTTCGTGTTGTGAGCCCCGACTTCGGATTGTAGTCCACAACAGTGAATGATGACTTCAGATTCATAAACTAACATATAGTATCGGCAGTATATAGTATACATAATACAGTTACAGCTCTACTCGCGGACAGCGTCCTCAGGCGGACAAATTTAATAGAATTTTAGCATGATTTTCATACAAAATCCGTTCTCTTAAGCGGACATCTCTCTTGGGCGGACACAAATACTGGAATCGTAGCTGTGCGGCCAAGGGAGCTTTCACTGTATATACATATGTATTGAAATATAATTGCAGGCAGTTTTCAGTCCACACTTGTGACTGAATCATGCCTTTAATGTCCTCAACATCTCTCATTAAACCTTCAGTAGTTCCATACATACCCCCTTACACTACACACAACTCTCAATGCTTATAGTCTCTGATTCTTGGTGATTTCAGTGCGCCATCTTGGCCATATCCAGCTGTGTTTGCCGTCGGACGCTGTGTCATATCTTAACTGACCACCAGACACAATGCCACGCATATCCTGTCGCTCTGTCTTAACCTCCGTTTCTCTCCGTCTCTCTCTCTCTCTTTCACTGTAATGTTTGCTGGCTTATTTCCACACATAGCCATAAAAAATGGCCAACATTACCCATTTTGCTGCTTGGGTTTCTCCACCAATTTTTTTTTCTTACACATTTTAACTGCTTTGTGTTTTGTAGATTTTTCGCCGGCGTTTTGCCAAAAACCGAGTTGAAGCAAAGTGACAGAATGTTCTGCATTTTCATTTCGCCAAACTTAAAAATAAACACAAGTCTTTTATAATTAAAAATTTATTAAACAAAAGAAAAGAATTGATTTAGCTAACTTTAATTTTTTTAAACCTTTTTGGCTTAAAATTTGGCTGAAATTAAAAGGCTAATCAGTTTTTTGGAATACCAGAAGTTTGGTGTGTTTGGCGTGTTTGGAGTCTTGTCTCCACTTTGTGCGCTGTGTCCATCATTTGTCTGACGCCGTTCACGTCTAGTGTGAATTTTTCAGCATTTTCCATTTGCCATTTTCCAGTTAGCCGTTAGCCGTTGTAGCCATAATTTCGACACTCACTGTGCTGTGTTCGCTGTGCACATACTTTCCTTTTGCGACAACTGAAATGCGTTTAGTTTTTGGCTACGAATTTGCTCGATTTTCTCTTCGTTTTTCGTTTTTTGTTTATTGAATATAATTTTCATTTGTTTGCAGTTTCTTTTTTTTTTTTTTGTTTGTTTGTTTGTAATTTATTCTGTGGTACGGTTTTCTTTATTTTTTTTTTTCGCTTTTTACATATAATCCAATTTTTTTTTGTTGCGAGTCGGCATCCCATTGGTTTATGGCTTGTAAGTTGTTTATTATTAATGTTTGGCTCATGTTGGCAAGTTGTTTTGGGGCCGATTTTGTTGCCATTGTTGCTGCACTTTGCGGCATGAGCTCATAATGAAGTCATATTTATTTGCCTCAACCATTTTTACCATATTTGTTGGACATAAAATACGCGTCGTATGCGTCATATTGCGACAATGGAGTTCCCGCTCCCAGTTCTCAGTTCCCAGCTCTCAGTTCCCAGCTCCAAGTTTCCAACATGCACAGCATCTATCCATGGAATAGCCACCACAATGCCCAGCTCAAACTATTTTCTCGTTTCCATACTCCTAAACTGCACTAGCAACATTTATGTAATGGCTTCTCGAGTTGTGACTCATAAATACTTAAACTCACACACACACACACACACACACACACACATGCTAACATGCTCTCCTTGTGTGCATTTAGGCTGATGAAGTTGCATCAGTCCTGAAGTCCATGTGAGTTTAAGCCCGAAAAGAGCTCAGCTTAACGTGATATCATTACTCAAAACTTTGTGCTTTGTGGCAAAGGTTAATTGAAATTTAAGTTTAGTTATGGGAAAATTGTTTTACCCCTTCGGAATTTATAATGTTCAAGTTTTGATTGGATTTAATCTTGATAAATGCAAAACTTAGTGAAATAATAGAGTATAGTGGTGTTGGTATCAGATTACTCAATTTTAAAGTTTATAGATAGGATTGAATGAAGAGAAACGCTTAATTACATGAAGCTTTAAAATAAAGTCAAGAAAATGTATTGTTAATTTTACAAACAGAATTGAATAAATTTTAGAATACTACTAGTACTAGTATTATTGATTATTTGAGCGAGGTTTGGGCTATTTGCAGAGAGGTTTCTTGAAGAAAACGGCTGTGAATATAATCAAATTTAATTCTACCAACATAAATAGTTAAATTAAGCATAAAACCAGAGCGATATGGTTAAAGGGTATCTGTTAGTCTACCAGAATGGTATACAACTCAAATGATATTTTGTATACCCTCTGAGGGTATATGGGGTTTATGCAAACAGGCCATGACCGTCTGTCTGAGATTTTAGAGATGGTAGTAGCTAGAAACACCAAATTTGGTATATAGACTACTTAATTGTGCAGGTACATCAAGCTTAGTTTCAATTTTTGCCACGCTTGCTACCGCCCCCGCAAATTGTAAGAATGCACATATTATGGGTAAAGTACTATTAAAACTATTCATGCCAAGTTAGGTCCGGATCGGATTACTATGAGAAAACGGTATGAGCTGGAAACAACACATTTGGGATGCAGACTTCTTTTATGAACTGGTAGAGCAAATTTATTAAAACGTTATTGTATATACATATTTAAATTATAAATTATATTATCAATAGTCTTCTCAAGCCGAGACAGAGAGCGGTTCTTCCTCTGAGTGATTAATTATCGATTAATACATATATAATGAGCTAAAGCTACGATACTAAATAATCGATAAGAATCTTTTCTAAGCTTTTCTGATAGAAGTTGTTTTGTTTGTGGAGGATATTTTCGCAATTTTAATTAATTTTAATTAGTTAAGTTAATTTCAAACGAACTAATTCTAATTACTATAACTTGATCTTTAAGGAATTCAAAAATTGCGTCACTTTAATTTACATTTGCCAAATAAATCATATAAAAACGAGCTGAAGTTGGGACTATACTTCTCACAGGGTATCCTTCGGTCTTGGTAAATATTTAATTATATAGTTTAACACTGCATTAAGGGCTTTTCCGCGTTTAATGCCTTAGAAGTACGACGATAACTGCTTGCATTAATGCCCCCCAAAAAATATGTCCAACAGATTTTGTGCAAGTTTAATTGCTTATACTCGCAGCCCTCCTCTCTATGGTTATCTCTATCTCTCTGCCTGTGTCTATCTGAGAGCCGCGTGTAACAATTGAAAAGCGCTCGGGAAAAATGTAGTGAGGCAAAAGTTTTGGTGCTACAAGGCAAAAGTTTTGCAGCTTCGCGAGGAAAAATGCAGTTCATACTTAGTTGTTCGTAAGAAAGCAAGAGGAATCGACTCCTTACTCCCTACACATGTAGGGAGTTGCACACATATGTTGCAAGTCGCGTTGCGGTTGCCTCCAAGTCGGTTAAATGCATGTAGGTGTTAGTGTTGGCATTCAAGCTAATTTATAGCTGACTGTGAAGCTGCAAAAATGTAAAATTTGTATAAGTTTTGGAGGACTAGAAGAAATATTTTAAACATATTGCTTAAAATATGCAAAAATATACATTTAAATGGTGTAAATTATCGATAATTCAATGTTGCCACTTAAGATGTGTATAAACTGAATAATAAATATCTGTATACACTGGATAATGAAAGTTTTTTGTATTCTATTCTGAAAACGAATGAGTTCATAGTTCAAAGAGACATACACAGAGTGCCATTTAATTTATTTGGTTAATCTGGATACAATCTTTCCATTTGTATTTGATTTGAATAATTTTAAAACTTATTTTAAAAAAAATAAATTAAGGATTTTCAAAATAATTATTTCTATTCATTAAATATTTGAGCTCTTAGCAACAGTGAACTAGAGGTGAATAGCTATCGATAGTGGGCACAAACGATATTAGACGATTGTTTTTTTAGAACCATCGATAGTGTCAATAGTGCCATTGATAGTTTTCCACCTCTACTTTAAACTAAAAAAATGTCCAGGTTGTTTTAAAATTGGTTGTTTAAGTTTTAAATAATAAACTAATTTTTTATGTCCTTTTCTTAAGAGTTAAAAGATTTCCCCTGGTAAAAATAGTTTTTGTTAAATGTATGTAAATTCGCAGACAATAGTATGTTTTATAACGTCACCCTGATTATTTAGGTCTTATTATTTAACCTTATTTCTGACTAGATCCCTGTGTTGGATAAGTTGTTTACTTTATTCATTTTGGCAACAATGCTTCATGAACTTCCTAGAACTAAGCTTTACTTTTTAGCCCTTTTCTTACAACAGACCATAGAAAAAAAGAGCTTAATGTAAATCTATATTTACATTCAATAGTAATAAGTCTTAAAATATTAAAATAAAAGTTAATGTACATTTAGCATTCTTTAGCTATTTTAGCTGTAAAACAATTTCCACTAAATCGTTCATACATCTCTTGGCCCTACATTCCTGACAACTCTGGTAAGAAGTGGATGTAGGAGCTTAACCTGCGTACAAGACTTCCAGAAAGAAGACAGCAAACTTCGCTCAGTGTATAGTTTCGAGTTGAGTTGAGCTCGAGAGAACGTTTACATGTTGTGCAGCTTGCAGCTTTGTAGAGTAAAACATTTGCTGTTGCCACACGGGACGTATGCGCAATATAAACTTGATTAAATTCACTAAACTTTGTGACACACTTCTGCACAAAAGGGTACACAAAAGATAAACTCCCTCTGCTCATAAAGCATACCATTAGTTTGTGTTGAAAAAGGAATTCTTAAGTCGACACTGACGCTTCTTTTTGCATAAGAAAGGAATTTTTGATTTAATTTCTTGCCTGTGGCTGCGGAAATGCAATTTTAAACAGAGCGCAAAGTTTTAAATGCTCATAATTTATTTAAAAATTTAAAAAACTAACAAATTTGTACATAAACTACTTAAAGAAGTTATAACAATTATAAGCTTTTTAAAATTTAAGTGTAATTGACAAACTTCAGATAAGTTTTCAATAAGCGACAACTGGCAAAGCTTTTAAATAACATTTCGGGCTTGTAATTGTGTTGGGCAGGGACAAGGTCAAAGTAGACAAGTTTCTCAACTAACTGCAGTTATGCAATCATTAGGATGCATAATCATTTAACTTGGCTAAGGAGACGGACGTCTGTGTTGCGAATCTCCTCAAAACTTTTAAAGGCCATGTGAAAATTTGTCTGCTTAAGGAGGTCAACGAATGTGGCACTTTCCTGGCTCTGATCGTGACGAGGACAGGGAAAGTTTCGGCAGACTGTCAGAGTGATGTCATCAGTTGACATGTGGGCGAGATTACAGGTGCTTTCGCTTAGTAGCTACTAAAGTAATAAAAGAAATATTAAATTAAAATAAGTTAGAAAGGCTAGAAGATGATAATTGGTTAGGTGAGGGTAATTATAGTGTTAAGATACACAGAGTATGTGAGCTTGGTTGCATTAGTTCAACTAATACTTCATAAAAGTATCTTATTTTCAAGCGATTTGCCCTATGGGAGCAATAGTATATAGTTATCTGATCTGGATTATACTTGGTAAGGACAGCTATATCTATTATATACACATAATGTGTGACTTTGGTTGCGATAGCTCAACTAATACTGAGTGGTTTCATAAAAGTATCTTATTTTCAACCGATTTGCCCTATGGGGCATATAGGCTAAAGTTGTCTGATCTGGATTGTACTTGGTGAGGACAGATATAACTATTATATACACAGAATATGTGTCTTTGGTTGCGATAGCTCAACTAACACTACATGTCTTCATACGAATGTCAGATTTCTCAAACTCGGTGAGGAATGTTATAAATCATAAGTAAATTTGGTCACGATGGCTTTAGTTTCCTATAACTTACCGGGGCGTGGCAATAATTTAGTACAATATAGATGGATTTTCAATCCAAATGTCTCATTCCTCATGTCTCTCTAGGCTGTCAAATTCTTCTGGACATCAAGCGACCGGACTACTAAGGGCCGTGTCCGGCCTATGTTCAGTACCCGCGCGGACGTCCGGCTTAACCTAACCTAACCCAATATCTCTCTACAGACAGATCCATACAGAAAAACGGTCTTCGCGATTTATAGGGTCGGAAAAGCCTCTATCCACCTGTTACGCATATTTTGCATCTGACAAACCTATTATAACACTGTACTCTTTTTGAGTACGTGACTTAAAAATCTCCTTGAAGTAAATATCTAACTAGACTGATTCAATTTAGTTGAAGTGAATTCGTGTACTTGTTTCAACCTTTTTCAAACTCAATAACTTTGATGAAAATACAACATTATTAAACTTTTCGTTACATTTGCTTAGCTTTTGGTTATATTATTTTAAATGAGAGTAAGGATGCTTCATTGATTCTGCTTTTAAAAGTTACCATTAACGAAGACAATTACTATACAAGTTTTGTGAACTGTGTCAATGAATGGTTTCATCTAACATAAAATGTAAACTTGGTAGTAAACATACTTATTTCTATAAACAAGTTAGAAAGGCTACAGTCGAGCGAAAGGCCCCTTCTAGTGTGAATTTTCCATACAAATATGTAATGTTAAGCTTAAAACTTCCAGAACTTGAAAAAGTAACCTACAAATCGGTCCAGCATTCAAAATTATTTCACTGTTTACCTATGTTTCGCACCAATAAACAAAACGTGTTCGCAAATAAAAATTACAGCGTCTAATTAGCATTTTTAGCAAACAAAAGTTGGATTCAATTTTGATTTGTGAAATAATTTGTAATTTGTTGTCTTTGTCCTCTTTTGCTATTACCTCTGTCCCTCCTGTTCCCCTCCTGCCAAATTGAGCTAATTTTATGCCAGCAACTTGAAGGCAAAAGCCAAAACTTGATCTTGTTTTATATAAAATTTGATGTTCATACATTTCTTTTCTTTTCTTTCGTTTTTGTTGTTTTCTGACAGCATCAAGTGAATTAGTCGTTGGGTATGAAAATTTATGCAAATATGTTACAGTGCCTGCCTACGTAATGGACAAGAGGGGGCACTCGCAAAAGGGGGACTGAAAAGGGGGAAACACAAAATGAGAGATGCGAAACTTTTCCGAGCGCCGTTGTCAGCTAAAATGTCGTCTTGGCGGTAAAGTTTTTCATTTTTGGGGGAAGGCAACAACTTTGACCAAAAGTGAAGACGGGAATCAAGAAGTTGCTCGAGATTTTTGTTGTATTTTTTGTTGCCTTCTTGCCTGACACGCAATGATTACAAAGCAGTTGCACAAAACTTTCTGTTCAAATTAAAGACCAGTCCATGTTAGTGGCCCGATAAGTTCCCAAAGTTAATGTTGGCCTAGCACGGTGGTGCTGCTATATATTTTCAAGCCAAGCTATTGCATAACCTCACTTTAGTTAATAAATAACGGTTGCACTTGTTGATCTTTCAAAATGTAAGTGCCGTGAATTATTAATGGGTAGTGGGTACCAATCAAAAGAGGCACATAATGGCTTGATTGAGTGGTTTGCCTAGGCAGTAAAGGAAAATAATTAGCAAGTGCAGTACTTTAAACCTATCTGCATTTTAGGAGAAGAAAATAATGAGAAATTGGTTGAAAGTAATGCAATGAAAGTAAGGGCTAAAAATATAAATCAATTTAAATGAACTGTTTAGTGATTATTTGTGAATTCCTTTAACTATTTAAACTAAACTCATGTCTCAGGATATAGTACTAATTCTGATTGGGATAATTTTAGAAAACTTTTGTGAATAATAGCTAATTTTTATATGGATATAGGTAAGATATGTATATTGCAAGATATATGTATGTATATTTAAAACCTTCAATAATTATGCGATATTAGTATACACTTAGTGCATGGTCTCTCTAGATTGTAACGTCTCCTACTAATAATAGCTTAAAAGTTTAAATTAATTTAACTGAAGTGAATTTATTTAATTTATCTAAACTAAACTCAAGTCTCCGGATTAGTATGGAAAACTTTTGTGAAATTTAGCTAATTTTTATATGGAAATTTTGTACAAGTTTGGAAAACTGTTTTATTGTAAGCCATATTAGTGTAAGAAGTAAGGTGAATTTGTTTGCAAAATGAAAAATCTTTATTTATTCTTGTAAATCAATTAATGCCCTTTAAAGTAAACACCTCTCGATGAACTACGCTTATGCCAACGATTTTTCCAATCATCGAAACAAGCCAAATAGGCCCATTCCGGTATAGCCATCAGCACCTTGTTCGATTCAGCCTTTATCTTCTCAATCGAAACGCGTTTCCCGGAGTGGTTTCTTGATTTTTGGGAATAGTGGTCTCTTGAGTTGCGGAAGTATATGCATGGCATTTTTGAAGAAATGGTCACAAAGAACGAGTGAAGTGCAGTGTGAGACGGTGCATTAACCATGATCCAAAAACCATAAGTTGTTCTGGTCTTTTTAGACGAATTGCTTCACGCAAACGAATCATAACGTTAAAATAATATTCCTTATTAACAATTTGTCGAGGTGGAAGGAATTCATAGTTCACCTTACCACGAAAATATAACAAGAAAAAACGGTTATCTTCGCCTCGCCGAAGATTAAATACCCTTGCAGTCATGAATATTGCTTTAATTTGGTTTCAATCACCAATTATTTCTATGGATGCTATATGATATAGAAGTCAGATTTAGATGAATTTGGTCAACAGATGATACACGATTAGAAATTGATTCTCCGTGAATTTCGTTGAAATCGGACAAAAGACACCAAAAATTTTCATACTAAGCATTTCAACCGATTGTTCCTATGGGAGCTATATGATATAGTAGTCCGATCTGTCCGATTTTTACAAATGTTCTGCGTGCAGAGAGGATACACATCTGTACCAAGTTTCATTAAGACTGCTTTAAAACTGAGAGACTAATTCGCATAGAAACAGACGAAAAGGCAGACGGACAAATGGCTATATCGACTCGGCTGTTGATGCAGATCAAGAATATATATACTTTATGTGGTCGGAAACGCCTCCTTCCCTCTGCAAGGGTATAATAACTAGCGCTATATTTAAATCCCCCGAAGTTTGAAAAACAAATTCACCTTACTTTTTGCCTACTGTAGTATGCATTTAATATAAACCTTCAATAATTATGCGATATTAGCATACACTTATAATAGCACCAAAGTACAGGGTCTCTCGGTTATAGCCTCTCCTACTAGTTTTATTTACCCGTGTGTTGAAAATTGAAGCACTTAATGGTTTCATTTTGCAAGCAGACTCGTAACGAGTGCGTTGCACTTGAAGAGTTATGTAAACGGAAGAGATTAAAGATTAAAGAGAGTTGTCTACAGGGCAAAACAGCAATTTGTGGCAAAGCATTCATTATCCGTGCCATGGAAGCAGGTATTACAATTTTTTTGCCAATTCATCCTTTGTTATGAATAATTCACTTTCCAAACTGTATCTGTATCTGTAGCTGCACTCGTATCTGAATCTGTATCTCTATCTGTATCTGTATCTGTAGGCGCCCCTTCACCTGACCAGTGTTGACTTTCGTTTAAAGCGAAACGCGTGCATTGAACCGCCCAGGTTCCAAAAATTACCAGATTCCCCCCGAAAAAAGAAACATTTAACAGACGAGTGCACACAACTGTAATATACCCTCTACTGGTCTTTTGTGCCCTTTGTTGTTAAACTGTGAGATATAGTTGGGGTATATAGTGGAGTGATATAGCTGGTAGCTATGGTATTGTTGCTTGCTCTGTCTCGCTCACACACATGTAGTCAAATGGTAATCTTTTCGTTTCTGGGTCGATCTTTTAAATGCTTATAGAATCGTTTAGCTCCACTAATTTCTAGACACCATTTAACGTAAAAAACTGTATTTAATTTTAATCGAAATACTTACTTTAGACAGGATAAGTCCGACTATCTATAAGATACTTATGGCATGTCTCCTTCGGCCTGTTAACAAACATATTATGCACTCAACAACGGGCACAAAAAGATAAAAATCTCACCTGAAAACGAAGGCAATGGCAACAAAAGCGAAAGGTGTCCCTTGTTTACAAAGGGAGAGTGAGAAAGTGTGGGAGGAAGATAGAGAGAGAAAGAGGTAGAGGTAGAGGTGGAGATGGAGGGAGTCAAATCAAGTTGCACGTACTCTCATTTTGTACTTGAAGCAGCCACAAGGAAAAAGAAAAATTTTGGAAATAGTAAAATGGTAAAAAAAGAAAAAGTTGCGCTGGGTTTTGCTTAAAAAGTTGCAAATAAATGTCACGAACCAAGTTGAAAGCTCGAGCAGAAGTCGCAGCTGAAGCAACAATTGTCGCCAGGGAGCAATTGGCGAGGGGAAAAGAGGGAGGGAGGGAGGTAGGGAGGTAGGTAGGTAGAGGGAAAAAAGCCAATGGCAAAATAACTGTGCGGAAAATCCACTCGGAGTGCAACACACCGACGACAACCGACAAGCGACAAAAAAATTAAGAAAAATACAAAGCTTTTACTCGCCAGTTGGCCAGAAGCAGTTGAGGGTGAATATGGGGCTTACGAGGGGGACTGGCACTTGTGGGAAGGGGGTGGAGCTGGGCTAACTAGACGGACTAGCAAGGACATGTAATTATTTGTCTGCAAATGACTTTGAAAATGCGCATTTATTTCAATTTGGCGGCCAGAAATGATGCAAAGGGCAACTGAACGGGCTGTCAACGGTGTGTCTCAGCCATTTTGACCCCAGAGCTACTTGCCAACAATCTGTTAAACAATTTGATAAGCTGTTAGCAGCCGAGTAAGAAGCTGTCACACAATGCGAACAGGTGAACAAGTTTTGAGGGCACTTGAAAATAGGAAAATTTAAAATATAAAGTACAGTGCCGCTCAACTGAATAGGTTTGAAAAAATCTGCTTACATTATTGCTTCTATCTTTATCGTTATAGCGAATATTTTCTAGATCATTTCTTTTTTTTAACCATTGTTTCTATAATCAAAGAATGCAAAAAAAAAAAATACGGAATCTTTGCAACCGTAAAACCAGAATTCGCATAATAAGCGTATTTCCCCAAAACTGTAAAGCATCTTTTGGGCCATCTGAATAGGTTTGAGAAATTTATGTATAAATTGTGAACGACTGGTTTGAAGTAATGAACTCAATAAAAATAAATTTAAAAAAAAAATGAAAAAAATAAATAAATGGTTTTAGTAACCAAACCTATTCAGATGAGCCAAAAAACTAAGCATATTTTGTAAAGTTCATGAATAAATAAATAAATAAACTTCAAACTTTAAATTTAGTAAACTGAGACTTTTCTATTTAATTGTTAATTAATTTTATTTCATAAAAAAAATTGTTTCATTCCAATCCAAGCGGAATTAATCGTAGTATACGCTAGCCAAAATGGTCCCTGGTTTATGGTTGCTGAGGTTGTCTGGAGACGGTCACGTTAGTATTGAATGGCTATAAATTGTTTAATTTAAATGGACTTTGTTTGCATTCTTATACCGATCACTAGGTATACATAACTCATTTTTTTTATATGAGTTCTGGGGATAGAAGAGTGATTTGAGCCACGGAAATCTCCGTAAGCTTTTAAAACGCATTTTATTATTTAATTGGTTGAAATTATTGCTGCCTAAATGATTAAGTTTGTTCAACAAAAAGATAAGAAGCTGCTGAAATCATCGAAATATAGAAAAATCTGACTACATTAAATTTTGATTAACTTTTCCCTTTACATGCAGAATTAAAAATGCCTAACGTTTGATAGGTTTTATAGTGCAAATTAAACTCCATAACTCTTAAGTTTAAGGTTTCTAAGAAATACAAAAAAATAAATTCTAGTTTCCAAGCAAAAATTGCTTAATTACTGCTTTCATACAATTGAATATTCAATTTAAATCGCCTTAAATTCAGTTTAAAAAGTTTCCAAAAAGCCTGATTCTTGTCGTTGGGGCTAAGAAGTGTAGACAAGGTTTTTGAACAGATGGCAAATGGTAACAAATGGAATCCTTTTTGGCCCAAAGCAACTGAAAGTGGTGAGTCTTTTTGGTCAACCAGCTGCTTGCCAACTAAATGTCAGTTTGGAATGGAAAATTCTTTCCTTTTTTCTTCCTTCCAAAGATACTCGCACACACACAAACACATTGCATAAATGTGTGTAAGTACAAGTACATACACATCAAATGTTACATACTTTTCCGATTTGCCCAAGTACGATGTGGAAATTGTTAAAAGGTTTTCCTCCCATTCCGTTGGCTTCCAAAATATTCTGTTCATGCTCGCAACGTGTATATGCATATTTTCTCATTAATTTTATAGAAAACGGAGTGTGGAAAGTGTTGGCATATTTGATTTTTGACCTCTGGAATTTCCTATATAAATATATATAAATAAATGCCAAACGAAGTGTGGTTTAAGTGGCCCTTTGCTGCGGCTGTGGAAAGTTTATGATTGATAGTTATGAAGAGTTGTATTAATAAATGAATATTCTCGTTATTTAAAATTAAATTAATAAAGTAAACTTTCTTATATTTATTGTAAACTAAATTACCTCAATTTGCTTTATATTTACAAAATGTTTTTTCTTTTCTTTACAGGTAAATGATTGACAAATTGATATTGGTCTCTATAACTACAAGGCATTTATATACAAATATAATAAGTATATTATAATAATATTAATAATTTTAAGTATAAGTATATTTTCGCAGTGTACAACTCCATGATACGCTGCACTCAACCATAAACTATATATATTTATCGGGAATCCCGTGGGACCCGTGAATATTATCGGGATCGGGTGGGATTGGAATGTCTTTAAAAAAACTGTTATCAATCCCGAAATTCCGAATTCCAAGCCAGTTGGGACCTAGAAAAATTTACTCGATACAGTTTGCCATTTTTAGTGATACGAAGTTTTGGCCGAGTCCCAACATCTTGTGCATTAAACGAAAGAGTGTACTACAGTGCTTAACAGAATGATAAGACACCTCAAAAGAAAAACCTAACATTTGTATGCAGGATAATGCCAGGATGCACACCAGTTGCCATACAATGGCTTATGTAGCAGATGTTTCTATTAGTTTATTGAACTGACCTGCATGCTAACCGGATCTAAATCCGATTGAAAATGTCTGGGGAATATTGGCAAGACGTGTCTACAAAGATAATGTTGTGCTTGCCAGTGTTAGTCAGTTAAAAGAAAGAATTGTCAGAGAATGGGGTCTTATACAGCCCAAGTTACTAAAAAACCTTTCTGACTCTATGAAAAAGCCGATTTTTGATGTCGAAAGAGCCCAGGGTAACATAATAAACTATTAAATTATAAAATTATTAAGATTTGTTAACATATTTTGGTTTTCTTTTAAGCCAAATTGAAAAATGAAAAATTATATATTTAAGGAAAATTTTTGTATTACTAGATAATTTATTTTTGAAAAAATATTTAAGAAAAAAATGTGTCTTATCAATCTGCTAAGCACTGTATATTCTACTTTCAGTAGAATCTTAGAAGACAGAAAAATTGGCTTAATTGCCTATTAATTACCTAAATCGCCAAATTTGAAAAATATTGTGTTTTAATAAAAATTTTAATATGTAGAATGAGTTAATTTAAAAAATAATTTCTGACTATTTTTTGAAAAATAAATAAAAATATTTCGGAAAATGACGGGACCCGCGGGATGAACTAAAAATTTTCGGGAAAAATCTGGATGGGAAAAGAAAATTTGATTTCGGGACGGGATGGGACGGGAATCAATTTCGTTCCCGATCCCATCTCTAACATCTATAAATATCTATACACATCTCTCAAAAGTAACCTTTAACCATAACTATATTAAACTAAAGTAACCTTTAACCCTAACTATATAAAATCATATAAAATTCCTCGTAATAACTGATAATAGTGTGGCCAAACGACTCTGTAATTGGTATACCAAAAGGGTGTAATAATTTTATGGTTCACTTGGAAACTCTAGGAACTCTTATAAACATTTTAAATAATTTGTTGTTCAATAAACAACTTTAACTTTATCTGCAGTTGTTCTGCCACAGTATGGCAGTTCTAAGTACTTTTAATAAAAAATAATGAAAATCGACAGTAAAGTAAAACTGATTAATTAGTAGATACTACCTCTTTTAATATTCTTTAGCTAGAGAATATAAGGAGAATATCTATAGATAAAGTCGATAGTTAAGTAAAGTTGAGTTGAAAATGCGCCTTGACACATTTGTGAACTGCAATTGTAATTAAGTTGCAGCTAGAGACATGATTTTTGTGAGGTACTTTAACTTGTTAATTACATTAACATAATGATGTTGATAATGACGATGACGTTGACAGAAAAGGCAGAAAAGTACAGTGAAGTCAGCCCGCATGACAGCTAAAGTTGAAGTCACAAACGACCAACTGACTGACTAACTAAACTGACAATCAATTTTTCTATTTTTTTGCCATCAACCATTATTTTTTCTATTTTTTTTTTCGTTTTTTTTTGGTTTTTCCTTTGTGCAACCGTAGTATGAAGCTTTTGCAAATTATTCAGCAGCCATGCAACCACAAGAAACAGAAGAGGGTGCACAGTGTGGCGGTGAGGAAGAAGAGGAAAGGAGAAGCGGTGGAGGAGAAGCAGATGAAGGAGAAGTGGGTTTCGAGGTCTCCATTGCGAACGCACCTTCTCATTTGTCTCCACGTCATGCGTTTACCTGTTGGTTTCTCGGTTTCTTGGTTCGTGTCTGTGTTATATCTTTACACCCATGGGAAAGCAAATAGGTGCGGTTGCAATGCAATCTCTTTAATGTACGATTATTATTTATTGCTAAATATTTATGGTGTGGATAAATTTTATGGAATGCTGTGTAGCTATTAAAAAGTATTAATTTTTATTAAGAAAGTTAAGCTTTAAGTTAGTAAAAGTGTAAAATATAAGAAAATAATTATTTTTCCATGATTTTTGAATTATGAAAACTAAAATATTAATTCAGTTTACAAAGAGGGGAAATGGAATAAATCCCATACTCATTAATAGACAAATTTCTTATGTCCAATATTTTTTTGTTATAAACTTGGATTTATTTTCGATTACCAACTAAGAAAAAATTTCAGAAATTTATTTTTATTAATTAAAATTCTTTTATTACCAAATAATAATTTTGACTGTTTCTACAGTTTTGGCCATGTCTATATCTGGTTAAAACCGCTCAACACTTGCCTCATTGCTAGGACAAGAGAGCAGAGTATGCGGAGAGAGTGGCAGGGAAGGGCTGCTGTTCAGTTGTCATTTGATCTATGATATGCAATTTAACAACAATTTATGATGACAACGTTTCCATATCAAAGACAATATTAAAACTCCAGACAGCACATCGAGTCATATGAGCCAGAATTAAAGTCGAAAATAGAGTCAGATGCAGATGGAGACAAAAATGGGAATGAGAATTCGAGTTATAAGAGGGCGGCTGATTAAAAGAGATATCAAGCTGCAGCCAAGATTTAAATCTTTTTATGCATGTTGTGCTGTGGAACGTGCTTTATGCACGCGCCTTGATTGCTAAGCGGATATTAACTTCTTTACAGAATTAAATTTAAACACTCTAAAATTCAAATGTTAAACCCGGCAAATTTCCCGCTGAAATTTTCCTCAAAATATCCCTTGTCTACCCGCATAGTAACTGGCATACTTGTGATCGTGTATTTGCTGACATCTTGCTTTGCTGGGCACTCTTATACAGAGGCGAGAGCGCGCTCTCTTATACTGAAGCCGTTGTCTGCAGCTTCTAACTGGCAAACTGGTAATAGTGCAGTCGCTACGGGTGTGTTGAACCTGTGGCAGAGCAGCGCTTCCAATTGAAAACTGGAATTGGTTTCACTGGAAGCATTGGTATGTGAATTTCGGAATCACGGAATAGTCAATGGAAGTCTGCCCGAAGAAGTACCAACAACAAACAATAAACAACAACAACAACAACAGCGATAAAATAAGTCATAAAAACACATTGAGCACTTGTGATCAGTTGTGGAGTAAAAAATTGAATGTGTTTCTAGATTGAGGGAGAATAACAGGCAGCAAAGAGAGTCAGCCCGAGAGACGCAGAGCGAGCGAGAGAGACGCTGCGCGAGCGAGCGAGACACAGACGAAAGACACAGAAAAGACAGGCAACAGAAATTAACATTTTTTACACTCATTAAGTATGTCTGAATGTAAATGAACACACACATTCATACATGCTTTTGAGCATGTTTATACTTACTTGCACTGAAGTTCTCTTGAAAGTAAATAAAACATATGTAAGAAGACTCGATTCGTTTGGGCTCACGGCTCTTACACGTCTGCTTTCGATCAATGCCAGGCTGCAGAATCGGAATGTTCGTGTATGGGAGCCGTAACATAAAAGACAAAGAGATAGAAAGGTAATGAGTTCGAGAGAGCGCTTAGCCAAAGAGAGTTGCGGACACAGTGACGAGAGCGTGAGCGTGACAAAGAGGGAGAGGCAGAACGAGAGTTTGTTTGCAATGTTGTTGTTTGTACTGATGTTTCTTTGATTATTCCAGTGAGCACTCAACAAGTCGAGTTACAACAACACATACACGCGCTCAAGACTGAAACACATACATATGTATACACACATACAGACAAAGAAGTAGCTGCATTTTGTATCGCATTGTTTTAGTTGTTGTTGCTGTTGTTGTTGAAAGAAATCAATGCACCAAGTGCTAAAAACACAAGTACGAGTAAATAAACTGAAACTGTTAACATGAACCAAGTGCTCCCAAGCTTAAACCGATTTCCAAACCTGTAATTGAAAGCAAAGGACTGGAAAAATCATAATAATGATTTAAGTCAATGATGGAAATATGCATGCAAAATTAGTCTTGAGTCGGAAAAATGTTTAACAACGCGACGTTGCAGGTTTGCGGGCCAAACACAACAGCAACAACAACAACACAAAAATTGCAAAAAACTCGATTTATGAGTTTGAATGCAGTTTCTTTTTCACACACACATACACACGGCCAATGCAAGTGTGTGTCTTTAAGCCGGGACTGCATACCAAAAAGCTGGTTACCTTGCTTGCCAAAGAGGTTGCCTCGAAAAGTTGCTCTTAGATACAAATCAACGAAATATTGCAAAATTTTATGATAAACTACAAAAAAGTTCAAAATCATGGTAATTAACAGTAATAACCAGCAGCTCTTAGCCTAGTTAACGCGCTAAACGATACAACTGTTTTCATGGCTCTAATTCTATAAATTTAATAATATACACAAAACATAATTATAAATAAACAGAGCTTAAAGTTTAGCGTAAAATTATGCAGAATTTATAGTAAACACAAAATTGATCACAAATTAATTCAAATCAGAATAACTAAACATTTTCATTCATGCATAAAAATTGAATAATTATTCGTGATTAAATATTCATTGGCGATGAGTAAACTATTTAAACAGTTATAGGGTATTCAAGTTAATACAAACCGGTTGTGCTTATGGGGTATCACGTCTGGGAAATCCCCCGTAAAAGTAAAAACAGAGAAGGCATTCTTAACTTCTTCTTAACTTTATTATTCGTCGCCACAACGAAAGGGAGTTGACCTGGTCAAGGTCCAGCTGGGGTTCTACCAAAATAGACAAGGCCAAGAAGTTGGTATACAGCTGACTATACAAAAGGGGGGTAAGGAAGGTGAAATGTGATCAGAAATGAAACAAAGTGCAAAGCGGTGTGACAAAGGAAAAATCAGCGAGAAATATGAGTAAAGAAAAGTTTGTAAAAAGGGTATATGCGACTAGTGAAAGGTCTTTAAAATTTAGGACAGAAAAACTGTCTTTAAAATAAGCTAAATTGGTTTTAGTAGAAAATTAAATATATACAAACAAGAATGATATAGTCCTCGCAATTTTATGATACCCGTTACTTAGTTCCAATATGTTATTAACAATGGGGTATGTTAATAATATTAGTGCAATCGTTTAGTTTATAAATAAGATAGCTTGGCAAACACAGAACATTTCCATGCAAATTCATTTTAAGAGAATATTTTCGATCGATTCATGGTGCATCTTCATCGTCATGATTGTATCGTATCATTGACCGATTGTTCCCATGACAGCTATACGATATAGTAGTCCGATTTGGATCAAACTTGGCTATTATATATATATTATTGGTATTTGTATGCAGTGTGAGTTTGATTAATAGTAGATTAGACAATCCTAAAATTTTTCATATACAATCATAACTGGAGCTAATTTTTGAGCGATCGTCCCTAAGGGAATTATACGATATAGTTGTCCAATTACAATTACAATTACAAATACAGGTGGTATGTACTACAAGTACTAATTGTACTAGCCATGTAAAATTGGTTAACATAACATAGATAATAAAAGAGTTTTCTATACTAAAACATGTTATTTTAACCTCTAAATTTACCTTTTCGTGAAAACAGACCACTCCAAAGTGGGCCGTGCCAAAAAACAAAAGCAAACTTGTACTGCTTGCCCCTTTTGTCTTTTATTTGAGACCTTTTCACCTTTCTAACTCTTATAATCTGAGATCCATTTGTTCATGCAGACGAACGGACGGGCGGACAGACGCTCATGGCTATATCGACTCGGCTATTGATGCTGATCAAGAATATATATAATTTATGGCGTCTGACACATCTTCTTCCGTTAAATCCAGTTCAAACATTTTGTGCTTCCATTTAAACCTGAACAAAACCCCTTAAATTTATAAATACCGCCCATACCAAAGTGATTTAATCGGTTGTTTACCAAATGGTATTTTCTGGAAGAAACTGCCAAGTTTTGTGCCCCTAACACGCTACAGGTTGAAACCCAAATCGGTGAGTGAAGCCCATGTGGCATGTGTGGCTGCAGTTGCTATGAATGATAGTTGTAATTATAAAGATACATATGTATATCCAAAAGCTTGACTTGCAACTCACAGATAGATGTAATTTTTGCATAGTTTTCATTTGTGACGCATGTCAAGTTGGACGTTACAAGCAGCAGAGTTGCCGAGTTGCAAGTTGGTGAAAGTTGCCAACGCGTTGCAGCTGTGAACTGCATGCTTTTCAAGGTCTTTGCTCAGTCTGTTGCCAGAGAAGGGACAACACAACTTCTGATTTTCTCATTAATTTTTTTAATAAAGTTATGAATGTTTTAGTCTGCTCGACTTTAAAATACCCATTCAATGAGATTTTTCTTTATTTTATGTTGTACAATTCGCATTCGTTTCGGTGCAGATCGCTTGCAGCTGCAACGGGGCAACGCTTTGGTTGCAAGTCGGTTGTTGGCAGTTGCAAGTTGGTAGTTGGTTGTTGGTAGTTTCATTGGCCTCGTCAGTTTCTGCTGTATTTATAGCTTGACCAGATTCAGCTTTAGCTTTAGTTTCCACTCTCTTTATATCTGCAGCCCGAAGCGGATTTCGCCTCATTTAAACTTGTTCCTGTTGCTGCTTCTTCTATCTGAATAAACATATATGTATAAATGTAACTGCACTGAGAGAAAGAAGAGTGTAAACTTTGTTTTAAGTTTAAATAAAATTTAAAATTGTAAACGTAAGAAAATTGCGTGTTATTGGTAATTTATTTGCATCTCATTACAGTTACTGAAAGAAGGGAAGGAATCAAGATCAGTCTTATACTAAAGTCAGCAGGTTTTGTCAGCAGGTTCTAAAACTCGCTAATAGATACTTATCCTAGACAACAATCCTTAATTGATATTTAATATTACTTGCTTAACGAACTATCGACAATCCCGTAACATTATAAGCATTATCGTTATTCCAAATACAGTGGAATCCGGTTATAACGACACTCAAGAACCGATGATTTTACGTCGTTATACCCGGTAGACGCTTTAACCGAAACGAGCAAAGAGAAAAAAGCTTGTATGCGGACCAAACAAGTCATCGAATTTTCGTCGCAATGACCGGACGGATGCTTTAAGCGGAGTCGTTATAACCGGATTCCACTGTATTTAAAACAGCTGACAAATCGCTTTTTTTCAGTCTTGCTGAGGAGACAAGTTTTCCCCGTTCAACACTAATCTTTTTTCTCAGTGTATTTCTGCCTCTTTGTGTCTTTACTTTTTTCCTCATCGTCATCTTCACAGTTGTTTTTGTGGTCGTCGTCGTTGTTGTTGTTGTTGTAATTGTTAGACTGTAAAACTTTGGCTTTGGTATGCGCACTTTCTCCTTAAATGCTATTTTCGTTAACATTGTTTTCGGAGTCTTACCCGTTATCTCCGAATTCATCATCATCATCTTGATCGTCATTATCAGCATGATAATGAGCTTGTCTTCGTTTCCGTATATTTGTAACTCTAATAACTAATTTGCGGTTTACCTGTCCACACTTCCCTCTTCTCCTCTCATTCATCACGTTCCCACCCACCCAGGTAGTTTATTCCCCCCTCCCCTACACACACTCATCTTCTCCATCTCGTCTCTTCTTCTGCTACTTGTTTTTAGCAGCTTTCTTTTTGACAGTTGTCTAATCTGTTGCTCAGTTTTTCTGTTTTGATCTAAAAATTGGTGTTTAATTGGCGCTTGTCAGTGTCGTAATTTCAAATGCAGCAGAAAAGAGAGCAAACAGAAGGGGAAGAAGAAAAGTATCCCCCCTCCCTCTCTCGTTCTCTATCTGCTTGTAAAGTGGCCAGCTAGTTGACCCCATTTCAGTAGTTGTTGGCCCAAAGCGACTCTAGAAGCCACTTGACAACTGGCAAAAATTGTGACCGACAGCAGCAAGAAGAAGTAGATGCAGAGTCTTGTCCACTGATTAAGGACCTCGACGTCTACTCTCAGGATAAGTGGCTTGTCGGGAAATGCTGCAAAAGCTCAGCAATTGACCGCCTTTCGTACTGTATAGCGAAGCTAACTTGAATGTAAATAAATTAACACTCATTTACAAATGGAATTGTAAATAAAAGTGCAATGCAAAAATGTCATTAATTAAAAACAAGAAAGAACAGTACAGTCGAGCACGCCCGACCGTATAATACTCTCTGCATTTTAATCCCGATATTATTATTAAAATCGGTATCAAGATATTACAATATCTAGTACTTGCATTAAAACACATTGAAAAGAGTATAACAAAAACAATCTAAACATTATCACACATACATCTGTTTGTATGTATGCGAATACACATACGTTTAAGAATATATGATGCATATATGTATGTATGTGTGTATTCGGCGTGGCCAGCGACTGCGGCCAGAGATGTCGCCACACAAGCAGCGAAAACGTTTCTGTCTCGCTTGCACTCATTAGTGATATTGCGTTCAATTATCAATATTGTAACGCTTCTAGTTTTCTTGTTTGTAGTCCGATTTTAATGCACCTTTCAGGAATAGTTTTATATAGTTAGCCTCTACTCGAATTATACAATTACAATGCTGTACTACATGAACAAATGCGTAAAAAATTCAGAATTATTTGTATGAATTGTGGGAAAAAGGGGCGTGGCAGTCCAAAATTTCAAATGCCAATGCATTTGCGCTGTCGCTAGGAACCTCCATACCAGAATTGGTGATCCTAGGTGCCATGGTTACTGAGATATTCGCCGAAAACACCGATTTTTTCCGAGGTGTGTCTAGTTTTTTGCTCATTGTGGGCGAATGGGGCGTGGCATCGAAAAAAAAAAAAAGATTCTTGTATTGACTGACTAAATATGTGATCGATTGACACCAAGCTCGAACTTGTAGCTCTTACCATCTCTGAAATCTGTTTGTTCATACGGACAGACGGACAGACGGACAGACGGACAGACAGACGGACAGACGGACAGACGGACAGACGGACATGGCTATATCGACTCGGCTTGTGATGCTGATCAAGAATATATATACTTTATGGGGTCTGCCACGCCTCCTTCTGCCTGTTACATACTTTTGCACAAACCCAATATACTCTTGCAGAGAGTATAAAAATAATAAAATTATTATAATATATATTTTTTTTTTTAGTTAAACATATATGAACTTTAAAACTTTTGCAAGAATTACATTTAGGCATGGAAATATAATGAAATGTCTGTCTTTCCCAGGATTCGACCCGCAGATCTTAGGATTACAATAAATTTATCAATATTTATTATTTTTTTCATTTGCTTTATATATTTAACATTTATAAATTTATTGTAAGAATAAATAAAATAAAATAAATATTAATAAAAATAATTCATATTAGCCAAAAAAACTAATAAAAGTTAAATGTCAATTAATAAAATAATAAATTAAAATTTAAACATTCATTCAAATGCTTAGAATAATAATAAACAATCATCTAATCTAATGATAAAATACACATTCCCATTAATAAATAAATAAAATAAATAATTTTTTAATAAAAAATAATTAAAGTTTGAATAAAAACATAATTTGATCCAAGTGAACATTAATTAACGAAAATAAAAACAAAAATATAAAAAATTAACTGTTATTTTATATATATGTATGTATACGTTATACGATATAATTTAAATAAAATAAAAGAAAAAAATACATTTAAGTAAAATAAAATAAATGGAAAATATAAATTAACATCATTATTAAAAAATATTTATATATGAACATTAACAAATAACAAATGTTAATAAAAACATAGCTAAAATATATATAAAACTTAAACAAATATAACTGACAATTTATAAAAAGATAAAAGTATAAATAAATATGAATAAATTTAAATATAAATATAAATCTATATTGAACTCCAACTAGCTACAGTGAGCACACGCCATAAAGTCTGAGTCTGTTGCATCGTCTGAGTCCAAAAATGCATTGTTAAAAATACATTTTTGCTATGGAACCAATTGAAATAATGCGTAAACTCGAAGAATGCAAATATTTTTGATTGCAACGCCATGTGGCAGACTGACCCACTTGTGGTGCCCCGTGCCCCTTGCCGCATACTCCTGCTCCACCTCCTGCTCCTTCTGCATATTTAGTGCATATTTCTGCATACATTTCACCTTTTTGGCATGTGGCATGCGGCGGGTGCTGCGTGTTTGTCATGTTTGTTAAAATATTTAAAATTGATTGCAATAAACAAAATATTGATACGTAGACTTTTCCAATTTTCCTTTTAATCAGCAATTTCCCAGAACTCTATTAACGCCAAATTAAAGTGCTGGAAAAAATGTGGAAAATTTATGTTGAAAGATTTGAATTGCAGTGCTTTAATTAAGGTACGGACAATGCCGGCATGCAGTGTGCCATACATTTATCTTTACATCGCCTAGCAGATACATTTGTATGTACTTGTATGTAAATGTTGCATGCAACTGTCATTCGGAAACGCGGGCGTAGTAAAAATATTGATTTACGCAACGATAAATGCCACTGATACAAATGTAGCAGAAAGATACAAATGTATCTATCTGTGGCGGTAGCTGTATCTGTATCTGCAGCTGTAGTTTGTATCTGTAGCTGTATTTGTATTTGTATCTGTAGCAGCAAACAATGCTGAAATATTGAAATCAATTGAAGGTTTTGATTAATTGACATGAGCAATGCAAATGTTTTTGGCGCTTTCACAGATACATATGTATCTCTAGATTTATATAAATGGAAGTAAATATATGTAGCTTTATATAAGCATGTATGTGTGTGTGTGTGTGCATTGTCAACGCGCCAAACAGCATAATATTTAAAATGTATCCAAGAGATACATTACACATTACGGCCATCGCTGCCAAGTCTTAAAAATTCCCTTCACTGCATTATTTCCCACACCATTCCGCAGATATAGAAATAAAGCCAATGACAGAGATGGCAACACGCCATGTGCCATGTGTGTGCAACAGAGAGCGCAATACACTGACTGAAGCTGTCGTTGTAGTTGTAGAGAAGGGGATTGTGGCATTGCAAATATCCGAGAGATACTTTTGAGCCGGCTCGCTAGCTAAAGTTGGTAGTACGCTGTCTGTCTGCAGGGCTTATGTCGCTGCTGTCGTTGCCGTTGCCGTTGCAGCCGCTGCTGCTGCTGTCGCTTTCGCTGTCAACGTTGACGTCGACGCCGACGTCGTCGTCATAGTCATTTCCAGTGTCGTAAATTTTATTAAAGTGCCCCACTCTGTGTTAGCTTGCCACAAAAGCCAGTTAAGCTGGCTTTGGACAACTTCAATAGACCATTATCATCATCATCATCATAATCAATATCAGCAGTATTATCATCATAAACTTTCAGCTGTTTATTGGGATTATTCAGGCGACTGGAATTGAACTTACAGTTTTTAAATATATTTTTGATAAATATGTCCAGTATTAACTTACAAAAACAGAACATTCTATATACAGTGAAAGCTCTACTCGCGGACAGCTCCCTCAGGCGGACTGCTTAGCCGGACGAATTTTATACCTGTTTAGCATTATTTTCATACAAATTCCGTTCTCTTAGACGGACATCTCGCTTGGGCGGACAAAAATACTGGAACCGTGGCTGTCCGGCCAAGCGATTTTTCACTGTAATTGTCTTAATTTGTATACTATCTGATTTGACTTTTAAGATTTTAAATAAATTTAATTATTCAATATAAATTTCATTCATACATTTTTAAGAAATTTAAAAAATACAAGATTTGAAATAAATTAAATTAATTAATTAATATAAATTTCATTTTTTAAGAAATTGAAATTAAATTAATTAATTAAAATAAATTTCATTTATACTTTTTTAAGAAATTGAAATTAAATTAATTAATTAATATAAATTTCATTTATAGTTTTTTAAGAAATTGAAATTAAATTAATTAATTAATATAAATTTCATTCAAACATTTTTAAGAAATTAAAAAAAATGTAAGATTTAAAATGAATTAATATAAAATAGATTTATATATTTTTAAGAAATTTAAAAATATGGTTTTAAATTTAATATTTTTGGAATACACTGAAATTGTTATCTTTACACATATTCGAAGAGAAACAAAATTAATTATTCATATTTTTGAATCTTATTGTTTTCAGATTCTAAAACAATTTGTATTTGTACAAACCGGAATAACGTGATAAACTCTCTTTCTAAATTTATTTTAAGAATTTTTAAATTTGTACATTTTATAAAAACAAAAAATCCAAATCGACTTTGATTAAGTATTTCGAATCTTGTGCTTCCGAAACGCAGCCGCTATCACTAGATTTGTATTCCTACAGTTCAAATTGATAAAGTCGCCGTATGTGGTTTTTGTTGTTGTTCGTTTGTTGGTTGTGGCACGATTCTCAGAATTTGGTTACTTTCGGTTTTCAGAGCTGACCTCACGCTGGGTGGGGTTATCATCTGGCAGACTCTGTACATTATTTGAATTAGATTCTAAATCTGTGCAGTGCTTTCGCAATTTTTAATTTAATTTTTTTTTTATTTCTGTTTTATAAATAGAACAAAGCGTTCAGTTTGAGACAAGTCAAAAGTCAATTCAAAATTTGGGGAAGAAGCAAAAGAATTTAAAATTTTAAGCGTTTTTAAGCGGTTTGGCCAAGTGACGAATCTGCTGCGTTCGTGGCATTTTTTGTGACGAAAACGACAGCGTTGCCCCTGCCGCTTCCCCTACCCCTTCCCACAACTCCAAAAACAACTCGACTTCAGTAAGCAAGAAACAAAAAAAAAACAACAACAACAAACACAACAGCAAATAAACCGTAGTGCAAATAATCGAAACTCTCTTTAGACGCGCGCGCTCTCTTTGATTGCGAGCAGCGACTCTCTTCGCCCACACAAATGCAGGCAGCGAAGCGACGTCGCTTCGCTTTGTTGCCGGTTTGGCTTTTACTACTAGTACGCCTGACGACGTGGACGTTTTTGTTGTTGCTGCGTTGTACGTGCCGCGTATCTCGAACATAGATACATTTGTATCTCACGTTTTGCAATTGTGGTAGTCGTAGTAGTAGAAACGCCGCTCAGCTGACAGCGGGAACCGGCCATGCCATGCAGCGGATTTGTGCGGGTCTCCTAACGACTCTTCGGCAACTCGAGACTCAACATCATATCGCTACGACTGTGTGTCTGTGTGTCTGCCCGTCCAACAGTCCGCTCTGGCTGCCTGTCTGCCCGTCTGCCCGTCTGTCCACTGCTGCATTCCAGCGTGTGTGCTAGAGTGTGTGTGTGTGTATGTGTGTGCTTTCCAGTCAGACATCAGGCAAAGATATTTCGGACTGCCACCGTTCCAACGAGAGCGGCCATGCAACATTGACAGCCCTCGTGTGTCGGCTCAGTCGACTCAGCGGCTCTTCGGCTCTGTGGGCTCTGTCGGCTCTGTCGGCTCGTTTGTTTCGTGAGATTGTTCGAGGGAATAGCGCCAGCATTCCGAACAGTCCGATATTAACTTTCAAACTGTACGGTTTGGGTGCGTTTCCAGCAACGGAAGCAGCGCGTCGTGTTTCTATGTTTTTACTCAGTCACACACAACAACATAAACAACAACAACAATAATAATGCAAGCAGCAATAACGGCAACAACGAACAACTACAACTACTATTATTACTATTATTATTATATTGGGCCAATGATTGTTTGAAGTGAGTGCTTAAATCCGCTTGAATCTGTGAAGACGTCATAACCACAACAACAAAACGAAACCCAAAAAAAAAAAAAACCACACAAATTGTTGATGGAATGCATAAATCTAATAAGTCAAAGAAGATGAAGAAAAGATGAAATAAGCCATTATTTATGACTTTTGATTCACATCCTGCTCTTTGTGTACTCTGCGTTTTTATCTTCAGCTAGTTTACGAGCAACAAAAAAAGATCATGCGACATCAAGTTAATGTTTCATTTTGTTTTATTTCGTTTTACTGTATTTTATTTGTTAATATATTATATTTTCGTGTTGATTTTGATTTACAAAACGGAATCCGCTCTTTTCAATTGTAATTTCCGGTGTAGCGGAATTTCGCTGTGCATGTGTGTGTGTGCGTGTTTGTGTGTGAGAGGCAGGCGTGAAAGTGAGACAGCGACAGCGAAAGAGCAGTGAGTGAGCCACGGAATGTGTGCATGTGTGCGAGTGTGTGTGAGTGTGCATGAGCCCACATAGGTGAGTGTGATTGTGAGTGTGTTTAGTAAGCACAAAGATAAACATAAACAGCCCGTGAAGTGAAATGAGTGAAAACTGAGACCAAAAAAGTGCAAAAACAAAAAGACAAAAACACAAAACGAAAGAAGAGAAATAAAACAAAACTAAAGGAAGTAAGAAAAGTGTTTGCTACTTTTATTCAACTGAAATCCACTGCAAGTGTCATTGTTGTTGGTGTTACATAAAGTCAAGCAACGACTAGAAATCTCTAATAAATATAAAAACAATTAAAGCACAACAAACGGGTATTCCCCATGTTATGTTTGCAAAAGGTCGAAGGTCACTTACAATTTGTGCTACACACGAAATCCCCTGCTCTCAAATCACACACACACAAATACACCTACACTTCAATGTTTACAAACAAACTAATTGCTGAATAAACAATAATTAAATGCAATCTTATGGCGACTTAATTAATGAGAAAGATTCGTTTCATTGTAGCCAAATTATTAATCAATCTTTTGCGATTAAAGAACTTGGAAACTTGTTGTGATTCCCAGTGTTGTTGCCGTGTTGTTAAAACTTTCTGCTGTTGTGTTGTTATTATTGTTTACACGAAAAAGTAACTAAAAGATTGTATATCTTGTAGTGCGCGGGCAAAATGCAATAGTAATAGTGTGATTGCAAATGGTTAAACTATTTGTTCGAAAACTCCAATCAAACGAACACTAAAAACTAAACAGAAAACACATAAAAAATATACATATTTATAATTAAAAAATAGTTGAAAAAAGTGCAACAAATGTGCAATAAAATTAAAGAAATTTAAATAAATAATTATACGACGCCGCTGTGTTCATTGTTTTTATTGTTGGCTGCTAAACACTTGTAATGAATTAACAAATTTGCATAAAAAATTGTCAGACAGACAACAAAATGGAATAAAACAAGCTTCAAACTGCAGTCTTATAAATATTTAACAATTTCCAAACAAAACATTTCAAACAAACTACTTGAAAAGTAAATAAGAGAACGGATTATATAGAACTTTGTGCGTTTATTAACTGTAAGTATATGAAATATGAAATAAATATATATAAATCATTATTATTGATCTGAAACTTGAGACGATTCACGTTTGCGTTTGCTTATCCCAAAGGCAGTCTATTAATTAATTAAGCAATCAATCAAAGGCTTTTAGAATAATTTCATAGCAACACTTTCACATCATTCAACAATTCGTGGAACTTGAATTTTCCAGATTATTCGCTCTTCATGTCTTAATCTCAGTCGACTTGGGATTTCCCTCGCTTGAGATACTTATCGACGCTTGAGATACTCAATTGAGATACAAAAACGTTTCCTCTCATGTCATGTCATGTTGGGGCACAACTTGACTTGTCAAAGCTTTTCGTGTAAGCTTTTATCTACGTTTAGATTCACACACACACACACACACACTCAGTTGTTTGCTCATCAAATTGTTGATAACAACAACAAAGAACATGCAATTTTGTAATTATTAATTTTATGGTCTGTTTGAGTTGTATCATAGTTAGAGTATTTGATAGCCTGACATTTTCTAGCTTCCAATTTGTTGTTGTTGTTGTTGTTGCTGTTTCATATTTTTTGCCCGCTTCGTTTCCGGTGCATTCCACTGTGCGAACATGCGTGCTCTCGTCCACATTGTGTCTGAGGTCAGTGAACCCCCGAAACTCAGACCCAAACACAAGCCTCGATAACTGTCTGAAGCCAACAACAACAACAACAATAACAATTTTAAAAGTCAAAAATTGAAGAATGAAGGTGCGTGTTTGCTTAGGCCTCTCCTCACCTTAAGTTGGCCTCTTACACTACGCTACAAAATATCGGTGTTACATGTTTGATGGAAATAATAATTTGCTTGATCTGCGTAGAGTTAGTAATACAAAAAATCTTTGAAATAATTGAGAAATATGTGATAAATAAATTAGCTAAATAGAATAAAGTTGGCCGCTCCTTACCTTAAGTTGGCCTTTTACACTACACTACAAAATACATATCATATTCCATGCTAGATGGAAATAATAATTTGCTTGATCTGCGTAGAGTTAGTAATACAGAAAATCTTTGAAATAATTTACAAATGTTTGACAAATAAGCAAAAAAAAAAAAAAATAGAAAAGACGCTAGATAGAATAAAGTTGGTCTTTCCTCACCTTAAGTTGGTCTTTTACACTACACTACAAAATACCAGTGTTACAAACTTGATGGAAATAATTATTTGCTTGATCTGCGTAGAGTTAGTAATATAGAAAATCTTTAAAATAATAATAAATTGTTTAATAATTCTATTTTAAATAAATTTAAATCAAAAACTAGAAAAAGAGCCAGATAATTAGAAAACAAATTTTCAAATATTTTAAAAAAGAAAGTTATTTAATTATATTACTAAGTGTGCTACATTGTTTAGGTTTATATAGATTCTAATATGCAGTTTCAAAATGTTTTGTTTTATTTCGAAACTTTTATAATAATATTTCAAGCTAAAAATATTTTCGGAATTGTATTAACATTTCAAGCTAAGAACCTACTCGAAAACTTACTTGTATGACCTTTAAAAAAATATGTAATTCAACTTTGAATTAGTCAAAATGCCAAACCAATCTATAACTAAATGAGAGCTTATGTATATTAATATTAATAAATTAGATTAACATGTTTTAATAGCTGTTTAGATAAACAAAAATTAAATTTAGCTTCTTTCTAGTGTTTATATTTATATTTGTGGGTATACAAATTTTACGATAATTAACTGACATTACAGTGAAAACAAAGCTATAAATCTAGCTACAAATTATCCAAAATGGCAACACCATTTTCAAACTGAATGAAAGTTGGTCAAATCCAATGTGTATGGCAAGCAGATGATCACGAGCACGATAATAATAATGTTGCTCGTGGTAGTAATGATGATGACGATGACGATGATGATGTTGGTGGGAGCGTAGCGGTTATTGACTCGGTCTTCTGCGTTCTAGCCACTTGAGTCGTGTCTTCAAGTTAGCATTTCTTCAGCTTTCAGCTTTCAGCTTTTAATGCCATTGTCGGCATTTCTTTTTGCTGCTGAGCTATTATTATTTGATTTTCATATGTATCTGACTGGGTCAGCTTTGACTACTTCTTTTGCCTCTTTCTTTTTTGCCAAAGCCAAAGTGCTATATCATTGACAGAAACCATGAAAGGAGAAGTATCTTTTCTATCTAAACATAGATACAGCTTTGTATCTATAGAGTGTTATTTTAAGGTTTTTTTTTGGGAAACGAATTGAGCACTTTTAAAGTACTTAAGCTTTGAGTTAGGGCTCGTGTAATATGATTATAAATATTTATTAAAAGTGTTACAATTTATATTGAGATCAGGTAATAAACTCTTTAGTTATGAAATCGAATTTTGTCTGAGTGAATTCATAACAAGATTCCTAATTTCTTTTTCTGGAAACAATCCAAAAATTGTTAGTCTAAATTCATTTTATAAATTTATGTGTGGAATGTCCCAGAAAGGAATGAAATTCTTCTGCCTACCGATGACTTATTAGGGAGCCTAGATTTTTCTGACAAATTTTTAAATTAATAGTTTTGTTTTTAATACTTTATGTAGTAATTTTTACTTTTGGTTTAACTTGTGGCTAAATCGCTACGGACAAGAGCAACCATTGCCCAGACTATCAAATCGAAGCAACAATATGATTGAAAATTAGCAGAAAAAAGCGGTTATTTCGGGCCCAGTGACACGATGAGCAGTTGGCCAGTGCATAACATCAGGCGAAGCCACAACAACAAACACAAGCTAACGGGGATTAGGCCTAGAAATGCTACATCATGGCATGGATTGGGCAACAACGATGACTGTAATTGTACTCGAATGAGTATTTCCAATAAACGTGGCCTAACGTCTCGGCAAACCAGTTGGGATGAATGGTACAAACATAACATGAAAGTGACTCAAGATTTGGCAATGCTGATGAAGGCACCGACCGGAGAGGTGGCCGAATTACTCTACTCTCTCACGCTTCAGAACTACAATAATATCTTGAATCCCAAGTGTATGGGCTGGAACTGCAGATACATTCCATTCTCCCGACTGGATGCCTGTGATCGTTACCTGAGCGTCTTCGACCTGCAGGGGAATCTCAGGGAGCCAAGGCATCCAAAGAGTCTCATCTTGCTGCTGGAGTTTATGCAGAGTATTATTGGCAAGCCGGAGGAGGAAGCCACTAATGAATCGCTTCGTAGTAACATGGATGTGTCCCTTTCTTCCCGATCAATTGCCGAGGCCTTGGCTACCGCTAATGAGAAGTACGAAGAGTTATTTCCAAATGAAGATAGCAAAATATATTTCATGTACAGCAAGCGATTGGGACGTCTAATCGATCCAGACGTTGATAAGATTACACCAGCGATTAAAAAACGAATTTTCATTAGGGACGATGAACAGGTGAAGGGTAACAGGGGAGTGCGAACCTATCGCTCTATCGATGATGCTCCTTTTCATGGTTCGAGTAAAATACGTTCGATAAACTCCCGATATCAGAGTCACAGAGCATTACATGGTGAGGATTTCGCGGCAATGTCCACAAGTCATGGTCGTCGTAATAATTCAAATCGTAATCCGCATATCATCTTACCTTTTACCCCATTTAAATCCGACTACTTACTAATCGACGAAAGGGGCAGAAGGCGTGGTCAGGGCAGTGCCCAGCTGAGTGAGTTGCGTTCCAAACGTCTCCAGTTCCTACGTCATTTGCTGCACAACATGAGAAAATCGGATCCGGATGGATTCCTCAAAAGTCTCGGATCGATTGACCTCAAAAATCCCCGGTCCAAACACAAGCGCAACAAGATTGCAACTGAGGAACTGGCCACATTCTATGAGACTGTTGTATCCGATGGGGCAACCAAGAAACATGGTAAGGGTCATAAGGAACTGACGATTCAGGATGGTGAGCCGTCTCCACCCAGAGAGCGTAAATACTATGGTGATCCGATTCCTGTGCTCTACCATGCACCATACAAGTCCAGTGACGAGTCTACCTGGATGCGTCGTCATCCAGGCCAGTTGAGATTGCAGGATGACGGACGTTTGGGGGTATCAAGTGTGAAACGCTACAAACGGGACTCGGTACAGAAGTCACTCAACGTGGCACAAAATCGTTACTCCATCCATAGTCTTAATAGTCAGCTGCTTCTCTCCAACAAAAAACCCGAGGTCGTGTTCGAGGATGTGAATCTGAAACTGAGCAAGAAGCCCGAATACAAACGGGTTTTCACGTCCCCCAGTAGGCGATTCAAGCTAGCCAAACAGTCAAAAGGTCACTGAACGGTTCGAAGTAATCCCTGAGTTATTGTTTTAAATAAAATTTCGAATAGTACGTTTCGTTTTGAAATTATTTCCATTCGGTTTTTCTAAAACCATCCATCCCAATCCATTCCATCTGGCGTCCATTGTCCTTCTCCTGCAAATGTATTGTGCACCCTCATGCAGCCTGCCACGCAGCAGTGTCCTCTGTCGGTTTCAGTGCGAAGCCGTCTCGGAGCCAGTGCAGAAATGCCGGAATCGCAATGCACACTGGCAGGCGGAGGAGCGACATTGGTGTCTCCGCAACAGAAATGCCCTGCGTCAATTGGCCGAACGGTTGCCACATCCGTGGGAAAAGATTTGTCGTTTCCTCTTCCAGCTGACCCTAAAGCGATTCGGCGAAATTCTTAATCCAAAGTGTTCCCACTGGAACTCGTATCGAGTGCCTCTGACACGCCCCGATACATGTGGTCTCTACGATGGCATTTTTGATAAGGAAGGTAATCTTAGGAATCCCCTACACCCGTATATTCTGCACATTTTGTTAAGGATCCTTGATCATTATCTGAATATACCCTGCTATGGCTACAACGGACAGCGATATGGCACTGTCTTGGATGAAATTGTACATGGTAATAGTCAGGACAAGTGTACGGATATCTTTAGGGGAGACAAGGATGGAGACGGCGCTAGGCTACGCCGGGATTGGGATGCATCTGGATTGGGCTATAACTTTGGTGGCAGTGATTTCGAGCCCGATGGCGATGGCAAAGATGGTAAAGACGGCGATGATGGCAAGGATAAGGACGGTGATGACGATCTGAACAAGAAGGATCGCAAGAGTATAGCTGACATTTCGGATCTATATTCCCGCGTCGTCCAAAAGAAGCACAAACGCGAACTAGTCGTTTCCATAGTGGAAACCGATGATGACGACGGCTTGGGAGGCGGTGGAAAGAAGAAGAAACCCAAGCCAGTAAAGAAGAAGAAATACGGTGGTACCGAGCGACAATTCATGGGCGAAATGCTACCTGTCTTGGTCCACGAACCCTTCGACGAGACTAAGCCCTGGACCTGGATTCGAAGACATCCAAAACAGGATCGTGTGCTGCATGGCAGCCATGTGGGCAGGGCCAAGGTGCATCGCTATAAACGCGAGTCCCTGGAGCAGCAGTACCAGCAGGCAAAGATGCGCTGGTCAGTGCGCAGTATCTATTCGGTTGGCAGCGAGGAGTCCATACACTGGACCGATACCTTTGGCAAACGCTCCTACATGATCAACAGGAAAACCATGATCAAAAACTACGATTACAAGAAGCTGCTGGAAAAACCTGAAGACGGAATGCAGCGTATTTCCATGGCTCCCTCGAAGCAGCTTAAAGTAACAACTAAAGAGAAGGGGAAAGGCAAGAAGTGAAATCCAATTTAGTGTTGCCAGGATTTCCTTTTTGTTGCTGCCACTCACCCATTAATCCCTTTGTTGCCACTCACCTGTTGGCACGTCCTAATCAAGCCGAGAAAGACTGAAATGATAGAAAAACGAAACGGGAGGATACTATTTTTGACTCTACCCTTTTTGAAGATCCCAAGACGAATTCGAGACTTGTTCTTGAGTGTAAAAAACTTTTTAAAATCCGATAACACAAGATATTTGGAATTTGATGCTTTGATGACATCCACAAAACAAAGCAACAAAAAATGAAAATTATAATTAAATAAATGCAGTTTAATTGCTCGATTTAAATTGAGTAGTTCTATGAAAATTTATTGAATTTTACTGATAGAAAATGAAGCAATGGAACAGAGTTCTAGCTTTTACATTTATGTAGGTTTTAACATTTCATAGTTGCAGTTAATGACAATTAAATGTAAAGTATCTTTAGACCTCGTACTGTGAAAAAGTGTAGAGGCGTCTATTAGGTTTGTCAGACTTGTCGGACTTATGTCAGCCAGTTCAAGTTTATTTCAAATTGTTGCCAGATCCCAATCCTAAGTCGTGTTCAAATAACTATTTCTCATTATATGACAAGGTTTATTTTTACGACATTTTTTTAAAGCAGGCATGTAAGAAAATCTAGGTTAGGTTAGGTTAAGGTAGGTTAGGCTAGGTTAGGTTAGGTTAAGCGGCTGCTGGAGTTGTGAGAAACTCCAGCACACATAAGACGTGAGGACTTGGTACTTTGTGATACCGTGTGGAAATATGGTAGAAATAAGAAGAACGATATTATGAAAATCAAAATATGTATATATACTTATTTACACATATACATATGTATTTTTATACTCTCTGCAAGAGTATATTGGTTTTTTTTTAAATTTGAAACACTCTGATTCTTCTTCTGGATTTTTGTATGTATGCAAAAATTCGCACTACTATAGGAGTACGCGGTCTTTTACAGTCGTCTCGCTCGACTGTAGTCTTTCTTTACAGGTCTGAATTGCATTCCACAAATCCACAACAAATTAGTACTGGTTGACTCGACGGTCTTTCCTACCAAATTTTTGTTATAGTTTCTGATATCCATATCCATATCGCTATTCATTTCTATTATTTTTTTACATTCCTTGTAGACCCCTTTCCTACTTTCAAGTACAGGGTCAAGTGACATAACTTGTTCGTAGTTGTAGAAGCAGAATAGAATTTCATGTTTAAAAATTTTGCATATTTCAAGTTTTCATATTCAAAGTTGACGCTTTGATTTTCGTTTTATTGCCAACAACCTCCATGGTCCATCATCTGCAGCTCCACGCGCTCCTGCTTCCTTTTCTTGCCACATGTGGTCCCCTTTCCACTCTTCTGCTGCCTCCTCCTCCTTCCACTGCTTCTCGCTTATCTTTGCCATTTGCTTAGACGCAGACAACGCGGATTACTTAAACGGGTCTCACACACACACCCTAATATCTTGTTGTATTTGTATATGTGTGAACATGTCCTGCCATAATGCTTTGCTCAGAACACGCCTCCTGCTCCCCACCGTCCCCTTTGCTCATAAAAGTATAGTTTATTGCTCCCTCTTATGAGAAAACCAAAATATTGTCTAGAAATTTAAACAAATATTTGCTCAGATTGCTAGCAGTACGTATATGAATATTTGAATACTATATAGTATAATTCCGATCATAATTAATCGACGCTATAGTGCTCGAAATATGTCTGATTCTTAGGCAGTGGAAATTTTGGCGATAATTTTGCTGTTGGCTTTTTTTTCTAGCTGCTTTTAAGCTCATTTCGTTTTGGGAACGCACAACGTTTGCCAAAAAACCAAGATTGCTTCCATGCCTGCCCCCTCCCAGCCTACCTCCCTCTCTGGCTCTTGTGCTGAACAAACATACAGACAGAGATAAATGTGTGTGTGTGTGTTTGGGGCGTATATGTATGGGTGTTGGGGCTGTTACGGCCTTTGTCTTTGTGTGCGACGAAATCTACTTAAATCGATAAAAACTATCAAAATCTGTGCGGGGCGTTTATGCCACGCAGACTTCGTTGTCCGCTGACTGTGACTGTGACTCTGCTGGTAGCTGTGACTGTAACTGTGACTGTGCCTCGTCACTTGTACGACATGTGCGCCTGATGATGCGTCGCTGTCTCTATCGCTTGCTCTGTCTGTCTCTTTATCAATTCTCTTCTCTTCACCACCTTCTCCGTCCTCCTGCTCCGCCTCTGTCTCATTTTTCGCCAATGTTGCGTATGTTGTCAAGTCTCTTCCGCTTACAGCCTCCAATGCTGTTCGCCTTCCTTCTTTTTGCCATCTTTTTTCTTGGCAGCCGTGACCAAAAAAAAATTGTGCTTCATTGTTGTTGGCATGTCCGTTCTGGCACGGACTCCAAAACTCAGAACCCAATACCCATAACCCATAACCCAGTATCCAAAAACCCAGTACCAGTACGAGTACCCAAAAGCCCGTACCCAAAGCCCGTACCCGTACCCAAAACCCAGGCCATGCCATAGAGCAGCCAATTGTTCTCTAGAATGGGTCGATGGGTGCGTTAGGCAGCAGTTCCGTTATTCTTTTCCCCGCTCTCTGCCCCTCTCTCTGTCTCTGCTCATCTCCTTTTTTTACTGTTGTCAAGGCGACAACACACAAATGTACAAACTTTTATGTGCGTGTGTGTGCCTGTGTGTGTGAGCCATACACCAAGGCGCCGCCATTTAAGCGCCGCAAACGAATTTGACCAAAACTGCCATGCGACGATGTATTTATTATTATAAACCCTTGTCTACATTTCGCCACAATTCTCTTGCATTTTTCACTATGGCAATTATAATGCTAACTGACAAAAAATGACAAATTATGGTAGTAACATTCCTCGATTATATTAAATAGACAAATACAGTATACAAAGAAAATATTCTATGTTTTCTTGGCCTCAAATTAATACAAAAATCACGAACTTCTAATGTCATTTTTATATCTATTGCGTGTTCAGATTTCACAATGTTTTTGGTAGTTCTCTTTATACTTGGCTATTTAAATAGTGGGAAAAAAAAGACATAAAACACAAGCACAACTAATCTGTAATTATGTAAATTTGGTAGCTAGATTAAAGATAAACTCGTTAGCAACTGCGACACATCATTAACATTATAATCAATAGCTCATTGGGGGTTCTAAAGTTTACAATTAAAATTAAGAAATTTTATAAATATTTGTGGAGCTAGTATTACTTGTAGATACTCCGTTTCAATCAATGTAAAGTTGTTAACAATTTAATGGCAGTCACCTACAGCTGAAATGGCATCAGCCCCCCTATTTATGCCCAGAGTTGCCACCCTGACATGCGGAAATTTATGATGCTTTGCTACATTCTTCGAGCTCACATGTGCATACTTTTGTGTGCATGATTACTGCATTTATGAGATAAGTTTTTTACTGTCGACAACAATTAAATTACATTTTAGAGTTTATAGTCTGACTGCCTTGTGGCACAACAGTGTCTGTGTCCTGCCCCTGTCTCTCTGGGGCCCTTTTAGCCTGCTGCACTGTATCTTTTGCTGTCGCCAAACTTCAATAAATTCTAATAATTTATTTCATTACCAGAAAGCGTCTTCCTTTGGCAACAAAACCAGCAAAAGCATTTGCTCGACTGCAATTGTAATTTTAGTATTAAATTGTATGTGATAGCAAAGGCAATGCGACAAACAGAGGGACGGACATGGGGACATGGACACAGACAGTGTAGCTGGGCAAACGGGGGGGAAATCCCCACAGAGTCCACAGTCGTTGTGATAAAATACTAGTATCTCAAAGATACATTATTTGCCAAACAATATGTTGACATATAATTGCACTTTTTGAGCTACAAGGGAGTTCGTCTCTGATCTAAAGGAAGTGGCATCATGTAACGGGTATATCAATAGCGTTGCATACTCTAGTTGCTCCCAACTCTTCACTACTCTCATTGTCAAAGTCCCAACCAAAGCACGTAATTCTCACTTTGTCATTTCTCTGTGGCATGCAACCGCATTGATTCACGCCTATTGCAACGGTAAATTGCTGCCAGCGTTGCCACCTACACACGTGCGAACAGTGAGTCAAATAAGTTAAGAAACGCACAAGCAACTTTTCTGAATTTTAAAAACTTTTTGAAGATTTAATTTAAATGTATGCTTTAAGTAATTAATTTTTCCTATTGATAAAAGTAATAATGATTGTGATGATGATTCTTAAAATAATTATTTTAAAAGTAATAATTTATCCTTTTTGTTGTTTTTAAAAACTTTAGAAGATTCAATTTGAATTTTATATTCAAATAATTTATTATCTTTTCTATTAATAAAAGTAAGATTTATTTTTATGATGATTCTGAAATTAATTCATTTAAAAGTAATAAAAGTGCCTTTAAAAACTGTTGGAAAATTTAATTCAAATTATTTCTTTAAGTAATTTTTTATTTTTCCTATACATAAAAGTAATAATTATTCTGATGATGATTCTGAAATTAATTCATTTAAAAGTACTTTTATTACTTTTATATTTTATATAGCTTTAACTTTTGATGCCTTTCAAAACTTTTAAAAGATTCCATTTAAATTTATGCTTTAAATAATTTGTTTTGTTTCCTATACATAAAAGTAATAATGATTCTGATGATGATCGTAAAATTAATTTATTTAGAACTAATAAAATTGCTGATATATATTTTAAACTTTTCTAGCTTGTTTCCTAAATAGACCATTTTATTTAATAGTTTTTCGTCTCTTTGCATAAAACTTCCAAACTTTTGCACAACTCTTCACTCCATTTTAGACAGCTGGCGTGCAAATACTGGGTTGACCCACTGTTTGTGTGTTTGCCACCACGGAAATGGAAAACCCGCATTGCAATTTTCCCCCAAACTGCCAGTTTGCGTCTGTTTTCCTCTCAATTCAAATACTTAGCTGAAGAATTTATGCCTTCACACTCAATGCTGGGGCTTAATTAAATCATTAAACACCCGCAATGAATGCACACTCAAACACATGCACACACACACACTCAAACATACACACATTCATTCGGACATTCATAGACGTACATAACATTTGTTAGACACTTTATGTAATCGCTGTAATTAGCCACATACGTTTTTACATTGTTTTTCTTCTCTTTTTGTTTTTGTCTTCTCTTTTTGGGATTACGCAATTAATTCCCTGGCTGAGGATTTTCCCAAATAACTTGACTGGAAAAAAAAAAACAATAACCAGAAATGCGCTAAAGCCGATATAATTAACATACTTTACAGTTACCATCATGGCTGGTTTTGTTCGGGTTTTGTTCGGGTTTTCTTTGGATTTTCCTTGCTGATTTTAGCCACTTTTATGGAACGTACAAAACCGAATGTAATTAAGTGCAAAAGATGTCGCATGCAGCAGCAACAGGTTGCAACTTATGCTGCACACAATTTCACACAACACCAGCCAAAGCGGAAAGCCGCAGGAGGTCGAAAAACAGATGGGGATGGATGGGGAGGGATTGGGAGGGAAGGAGGGATGGGGAGATGGAAAATCATTGAGGCATGTTGCTGCTGTTTTCTTAAGCTTATGCAATTAACTCGGTTAGTGAATGTGGCAACGTCTTGCATGTGATTGACTGGCTAACCGACTGTTTAATTGATTGAGTGACTGACTGACTGATTGACTGACTGACTGACTCTCTCGATGAAACCACAAATTATTGCGGGAATGCAACTTGCCAAAGACGAGGTCAAACAAAGCCGTTGAAAATAACTACACTGACTGCAAGTCGACTGTGGATTGAACCCATATATATATATTCTAATATATATTCAACACTGAGAATCTAGATATTACTGCTATATAATTTTGTCAGAATTTTTGCAGTGTGTTTTCCACAGTTTTTCACTGTTTTCCTATTGCTTTCCCCACACGCAGTCGTAGTCAAGTGAAACGTAACCCACTTGACAGTGGCTCAAAAAAATGTTTACCTACGGTAGTCAGTGTGTTTGTAGTCATTATTAAGTTGATCATCGTCATTATCAGCGTCGTCATTGATGCGTTCGAGCGAAGCTAAGCGAAGAAAGCTGCAAAATGGACAGCGATAACGATGACGATGCCGATGACGATGTCGATAACGATGACGATGATGCACTTGCGACGCTCGCTAACCAATACACTCCTCCTCCACGTTTGTTGGCATTTTTTCATGTATTGCCAACTCGTCAACTTGGCCAACATGTCTATTAACGGTAACTAGGTAATTGCTGGAAATTGCCGTTAGAAAATTTGCCTTTATTGTAGTCGTTGTTGTTGTTGTGGTTGCTGTTGTTGTTGTAATAGCCGTTTTCGCTCACAGCACTGTAAGTAAACCATTCGTTAACACAAAAGCTATCAAAAAAGAAAACGAAATGCAAAAGAAAGCCCCGTTTACTCCACCCCTGGTCTGTTCATGGTTTGCTGGCTTTTCTTCTTTTGTTTAGCTTCTGAATGGGGAAAAGTGTTACCTGCCACTTTAGGTGGCACACGAAGCAACAGCATCATCGCATATTCTACTCTGTTTCATTTGGGAAAAGGCAAGAAAATTTACTCGTGGAAAATATGCAAAGTAAATATTTGAAAAGCTTTTTCAACCACGAAAATTCTTGTGGAAGTTCTTTAACACGATTCAACTATGAATATTTCAGAGACAGTTTCTATTATTCTACCCCATACCGTATGGCTATATAGCACCACATTCTTGTTTATCGCTAATGATTTATTGCAATGCTAAGAAAACGAAAAGCATTCGTCATTCTCAATATTTTTCTCTTATTTTCCTGAGTTTTCCTTTCGATTTTCCATTGACTTGCCATAGCAAACAACAATTATTCCAAGTTTTACTTCCAGAGCTAATTTTTTACAAATTGGTGTGTTTCCCATTGATTGAACAAACCGAAAGTTTCCCCTTTGGTGGAAAATTTGATAACGTTCGTTAATTAGTGGATGGGAAATCACAGTGGTTGGTTGGAACTAAAGTAAATTGAGTTAGCTGCGATCACAAGCAGTGCAAAAACGTTAGCAAGCAGTGCATTAGAAAGCACTGCTTGCTGCAAGTCATTAGCAAAGAGGTGTAGGCAGAGATAAAAGTTAAATAGTGAGAGCATTTGAAGGAAAATGTAATTACAGAAAATTGTATTATTTTGGTATTAGATTGTTTGGTTATCGTCAAATTTTATTCAACAAGATGAGAGCAGGGTCACAACAAGTCTGCATCTTATCACAGTTAACGGAAGAAGAGTCTTATCCTTATGTCAGCAGGTTCTGTGAGCAGGTTCTAACACTCGCTAATAGAAACTTATCCTAGACAACACTCTTTAATCCATATTTAACATTGCTTACTTAACGATCTATCGGCAATCATTATCGATATTCACAAATTTATTACTACTTACAAAAAATTTAATTAAAATTTTTTTTTTCTTTCATAAAGAATTTCGTTATATTTTTAGAATACTTAAAACTTTGTTAACTATTTAAATAACATAAAAAAGATTTTTTCAGTACACAAATAAATGTTAGTTTAAACATCAAATTTTTAAGGCGATTAGAAATTTTTATTTTAATTGTCCGTTGTTTGTTTTTTAACCCGAAAGACGTTTTTGGCACCGCTAAGTGATTTCTGATTAATTACTCAAATAATTTAGGCAAAATTCTGTATGAAATTGAAATGATGACGTCATTGCAATCGTTATCGTTATTGCCAACGTAGTTTGGCATTCCTAAGCATTCGCTGGCAAAACAAATGGACTCATTAAAGTGCTCAAAGTCTGAACAGAGGAAAGAGTTAGGAAGCGGGATAGGTTGACGGATTAGAAAGGGGATTGGGAGACAGAAAAGGGGACAGGACAGGGACAAGCCCCTCTCATTGGGGCACGCTTACGCGGCCACTCCAAGGCCGGTCTAGACACTTTTGACACAAATGCAGTACAGGTGGCTCTCGCTAAGAAAGTTCCCTCTCCAGACGCTGTCTGCCAGTTTTAGTCTAGAAGAAAAAAAAGAAAACCAGACAAAACACACACACACACACACACAATGAAGGCAATTGCCAAGCTGCGTAAATTTCCGCGTGGTGCAATGTTTTTCAGACAGACAGGTGTGGCGTAGGGAAGGTGCTGGAGGTGCAGGAAGGAGGCCAGGTCAGAGAAAGGGTGGGGCAGTGCATCATTACCGGAATCGCTGACGTTGCATGTCATTGTCTGGAGCGTGGGTCTTTCTCCTTCTCCCCTCACACCCGCTGCCCCTCTCTGTCTGAGCCACTTGAGACAGCCGTGAGAGGCACATATTGAGACAGGTGACAACAGTCACTCATTGTTGTTGTCACTGTTGTTGTTGCTGTTGTCACTGTTGTGGTTGTTGTGGTTGAGGCAAAAGCGAGAGGTTAGAGAGCAAAGTTAGATGTGTTGCAACAAACGCAGTAAATCAATTAGAGAGTGTTGCAATTGGCGGTTTTTCTACTCTTTTTAGCGGAAAAGTAGCCCACAGCGAAATACCCCCAAGAAAGCCGCTTCTTTCCAACAGTTCACTGAACTCAAAAACGCAACTTATTGTAAACATCAATGCCAAAAAAAGTAAACTGTGCTGTGAGCAAATGTAAGTGCTATAAAATGCAACAGACAAAGGGCAAAAAATCTAAAAAGGCCAAGAAACCGATTAAATTAAAGCTGCATTAACAGTTAACAACAATTGCTACAACAACAACATATCGAGTATCCAGACGTGTTGACCATTTGAGGGGACTTCCCTTAAGATCTCACTCAGACACGCCTATGAATGCCACAGTGAGCACTCGATACTGTGTTTATTTACTCGTGTTTGTTGTTTGTTATTTTGCGGATTCATTAAACTTTCAGCTGTTGATTTTGCAGCAATTCCAGTTTATTGTTCTTGTTAACATTGCGGGGTCTTTATTGGCTTTGAAGTTGATTTGGCTTAGTTCATTCTGAGGAATTCTGGGTGGCATTTCTACAAATATGTGTTAATTATTGCTAAAATTGACAGAATGTATTAGTTTGAAGAAGAAACTGTAATCGGCTACAGTGAAAGCTCTACTCGCGGACAGCTCTACTCGCGGACAGCACTACTCGCGGACAGTCCTGCTCGCGGACAGCTCTCTCAGGTGGACAGCTCCCTTAGGCGGACGAATTTTATAGTTTTTCACCATGATTTTCATATAAAATCCGTTCTCATAAGCGGACATCTCCCTTGGGCGGACAAAAATACTGGAACCGTGGCTGTCCGGCCAAGGGAGCTATTACTGTATTTGTTAAATTTTATAAAGGGTATTAAATAGTTGTGCAATTTTTTATCTTCATTGTTTTGGGTGTAGCCAGGCATTAGAAAACAGCTTCATACCTTTAAATAATTAAATAAATAAATAAAATTAAATAAAAATAAAATTTTTTAAATTACCTATTGAATGATGACTCAAATTCCTGAAATCGATTTAGATTTTATCGTTAGCTTTTGTTATTGTTAATCAATATGTGCAGTTATAACAGACAACAATTGCTAATAAACTCTATAAAAGCTAACAATGGAATTGTTATAATCATTTAGAATGCATAATTTTAAGTTTTTATTGTTTGGGCAACAAAAAATCGCGAGTTGTTACTAGCGATGACTCAACGCAGCTTCGCTGATAAGATAACAGATAAGGGATGACTGCAATTGCAAATACCCGAAGTAAATATAAACAAAAGTATGTGATATTATAACCTTGAATAGTTTGTGTAAGAATTCTTACAAATTCAACCTAATTTTCATAATTTCGAGATACTGTAAGTGGGAAAAGCAAGCGTGAATTCGTCGTCTCAGAGTGCGGAACTGTGGGCGCAATAACTAATTCAAGGCAACACACAATTGCCATCAACTTTCCTTGTTTTCTTACAGATAATAAGAAAAACATTCCAGCAACTACAGTAACAACAACAGCCATGGTGATAAGCTTGTTCTAAGCACTTGACTCTTGTAGGAGAAAAGAGAACGATACGAAAAGGCATTTAGCATGGTGCGACGTAATGTTGCTGAGCAACAAACTAACAGCAGCAGCAGCAACAACAACAGTAACAGCAGCAGTAACAGTAACAGTAACAGCAACAGCAACAGTGGCAGCAACAACAATGCAGGCAGCTGCTCCTCTAAAGCATCGTCCACCGCGAGTTTAAACAGTATAACAAGTTCAGCCACAACGGCTTGCAACATTGTCATGTTGCAGGCAGCGCCGTTGCCAGCAGCAGCGGCTGTAGCCAGAGCAGCCCCTCAGCAGCATCACCAACAGCAGCCACAACAGCAACAACAACAACAGCAGTCGCCTTCCGATGGTGGCTCCTCGAACTGTTCGCTGCCAGCGTCGCCACCGTTGTTGCAACAGACGGCGACGCCACCGCAGGGTGCACAAATAGTGCCGCCAGTTTGTGCGCTTCATCATCCGCAGCAGCAGCTGGCGCTGCTGGCGGCAATGCAGCACCAACACCATCACATGCTGCAAGCACCGATGCCTCCTCCCAGCCACCAACATCCGCATGCACATCAGCATCAACACCAGCATCAGCATCAGCATCAGCATGGAATGCCAGCAGCACACACCACACATACCGCACACCCCACACACACCACACACCATCAGGCACTGCCGCACAACCATGAAAACGGACATGGAGGAGGCATCTCTCCCAATGGTGGCTCCGGTGGCTCCTCCTCTGCCAGCAGCGTGAGCAGCGTGTCGAGCAGCAGTGGAGGAGGTGGCGGTGGCGGCGGTCAGGGCAGCATTGCTGGGAACAGCACCAATGGCATTGGACCACCAGTGGCTGCTGCTGCGCTGCCGCCGGGTCCACTCTATATACAGTACCCCGGCGAGTTCTATCCATCGGAATACTATATCGCGCCGCATCCGCACGAGGGTATCTGTCCACAGCATCCGCATCATCCGCACGCGCACCAGCATCACCATCAGTCCATGTGCGCTATCTCGGCGGAATATGGTGAGTTATCCGCTGCTGCGAGCTCTGGCCGTAAATCGGTTTACAGTGGGCAAAATACAAGGCTTTCTCTAAAAAATAAATCTGCTAGTCAGTTGAAATTAAATTAATCAACTCTAGAGTCTTTAGAGCACAGTGGGCACAAATAAATTAGAAAATATTTTGTATGCGTAATTTATGTGTGCTTAATGATCCATTTTTGCCACTGTGCTGCTTCTTTTTCCTCCCCGGATTCCGCTTTTCAGATGATGACTGCTAATTACATCTTGCATAATCCCCAGCCTTAGGAGCACTTCGGGAAGCCGCTAAATAACTCTGTTCGTCACGGAAACTTTCTTAAGCCTTTGCTCTGTTTATTGTGGGTGTTTTAGAGTTTGCTCCAATTCCCATGATTAGACGACACCCAAGGCTATGTATGCCTCGAGCTCTCTCTTAAGCTGCGTAAAGTCTCTGTCTCAAGTCTTAAAATAGACGCCGAAACCGCTTCCCTCTTCCCACTTGCCACTTGTCACTTCCCGTTTTCCATTTCCCATTTCCCGCTTCCCACTTCCCGCTCACAAAAAATACGTATCTGCAGTTGAATTTCTCATTTTAAGCTGCAAAGTCAACAAGTAAGCTCTTCATTGGATTGGTCCATCAACTGTTTCCACTTCCCTTTTGCCACAACAAAATTAGCTAACTTAATTTTGAATGATTGCACTAGACTTAACAGTTGAAAGCGGAACGGCAAACAACTTTATCAGTTCCAAACAGAAATAGAAAAACAAATACAAATACAAATATAACAAAAAAAACTTAGCTAAACTAAACTAAACTAAACTAAATAAAGTGAAGCTAAGTGCAAAGAATTAAGAATTTGTGACGACATTGTGATGAAATCTATTCGCTCCGGAAATAAAATTTCTTTATCAGCAGAAGCGTAGTTAGTTGTTGCTTCTAGGATTATACGAATTTAATACATCTATTTATATATAAATTTACATAGTCATTTAATAATATAATTACCAAGGCACGATTTCGTTAGCTAAGATCAAGTCTCGTTAATTAAAATGGCATGGAAAGGGGTTTAAACGAGCTCTGCTAAGTTGACTGATAAATGATTGAAGCGACTGAGTAAAATAAAAGGGGTTAATGGAAAACAAGTAACAATCAAAGTTATAGGTTTATTATACTCTTGCAGAGGGTATATTGTCTTTGTCACGAAGTTTGTAACGCATTGAAGGTGGCGTTTCCGACCACATAGAATATATATTTTCTTGATCAGCATCAACAGCCGAGTCGATATAGCCATGTCCGTCTGTTTCTATGCGAAATAATCTCTCAGTTTTAAAGCTATCTTAATGAAACTTGGTACAGATGTGTATTCTCTCTGCACGCAAATTATTTGTAAAAATCGAACAGATCGGACTACTATATCATATAGCTCCAATAAGAACAATCGGTCGAAATGCATGCAAATGTATGAACATTTTCGGTGTCTATTGACCAAATTCACGCTATATGCATTTCTAATCGTTCTCCGACTGTTGACCAAAATTGCATCCAAATGGGAATACTATATTATATAGCTCCGATAGGAACAATCGGTTGAAATGCTTAGTGTCGATGGACCGATTTCAACAAAATTCACGGAGAATCAATTTCTAATCGTGTTCCAACTGTGGATCAAATTTCATCTAAATCTGACCTCTATATCTTAAAGCTACCATAGAAATAATTGGTGATTAAAACCAAATAAACGCAATATTCATGACTGCAAGGGTATTTAATATTCGACGAGCCGAAGATAACTAAATTTGTTTATATTTGTCTGTAATTTGCTAAGTTGATTAATTGAGCACATAATTCAAATAAAACTGCATAGATTAATCATAGTTTCGTTAAAAGGGGAAAAGATTTTAAATTCCACTTCTACTTTTATTACTTTTAAAATTCAAATTTATTATGCGTGAAAACCTTCTTAAATTAATTTATTGAAATAAAAATCAAACACGCGCCATGCCAATACACACCCACAAGTCAATCTAAAAATGCTTTAAATTGTCTTCAATAAATTCTAGTTCCACTGTGATCAATCGCTGTTTCACCCTTTTTAGCAGTTACTGTGTCGATTAGCATAACTGTAGAAACGCCCACGTGGTCAATGCGGAGTCGTTTGACATGGAATGGAATTGGTACTAGTTGGGAATGGGTCTGGGAACTAGAAATGGAACTGGTTCGGGCCAAGCTAAAAGTCGTATCCGCATCAGCTATCAATTCGGCCAGCAGCAAAACCGGAGCTGTCTTGGCTTTAAACCGAGTGAATCAGACTGACAACAATCTACAAATACTAGGAAAAATACTTAAAATATATATATGGGTTTATGTATGGCAGTGTGTGTGTGCGTGTGTGTGTGTGTGAAGAAAAAAGTTTTGTTCTTACCAAGCGAAAGAGGGGAGAGAAACTGTCAACTGTCTGCTGGGAGTGTTGGCCAAGATAATTGAATTAAATCAAGTTTAGCGCAACCCAGAAACCAATTACCAATGTGTCGCCTGCGGTTGGCTTTAACCCTAATTGGCCAGCGTTAGGAGACTATTCGATCCTACCTGTTTGCACCAAAATAATGTTAATGAGTGAAGCCAAAGCTTGGCCTGTGTTTGGAAATGGCCAAATTGAATTCAATTGCCAAAAACATAAGTTGCAAATTAGACACAAAGTTCTAATTGTATTGCATGTGGCTGGAATTGAAAATGAAAATCTTAGTCCTTCTTTTAGCCCAACAAACACTTGGCCCAGCACAAAAGAGCATTAAGACGGTCCCAAGTGCGAGTGTGGCAGGAAGCTCATAATTTACAATTACAGCCAAGTGTAAATAGCTTTTGCCTGCCTTGTCTACCAACTAGCAAGTACCAAACTACCGTCTACCACCTACCGTCTGGGCTCTGACCCCTGTCTCCTGACCCCTGACACCGCCAAAACGACCGAGACATTTCATCTCCGTGCACTCCCGGAACCTTGTTAATCGAATCAGCTTGCTAAGAAAATAGCTCTAAGTGCGTGCTGGGCTCGACGTTTTCCCTCTAATGGAATTTTCTCCCTTGGTGGTCTCCACTTGGATATATAGTGCACAGATACATACATATATATAAAAGATATATACGTGTATATGCGTATATTGATATGGATGCTGAGCATGTTATAATTATAAGAATGCTGAGCATGCTCTTGTGCCCTCCTTCCACTTCCCCCTCTTGCCACTCCTCCTGCGACCACTTCAAATGAAGCTGAATCTTTGGGGTGTTGATTGCTCTCTCTATTTGCCTCTGGCATAATTTACACAGACTTTGCAAGCTCTAATCAACATATTTCCTATTATTTTATATGCCACACATGGTCAGTCTACATACAAATATATTGTACTTATGTGTACTCGTACTTGCTTTATAGTAGAGGTCTAAATAACGATAACATACTAGATGTTGAACAAGTGAAGAAATTCAACCTATTGCTACTACGTGATGTACAACCGATTCAGCTTGAATACTTACTATAAATTTATACAGAATTTTATACAAATCTAACGAAATAGAAACTTCTTTGAAAATAAATATTTAAATCACATTTTTAGGATAATGTAAAATAAATTTAAAGTGGAATTTTATGATTTGAGTTTGATTTACAGATGTACTTATTTGGGGTATATTAAATAAAACTAGTATGAAAGGCTACAGTCGAGCTAACTGACTTTAAAAGACCCCGTACTCCTTCTAGTGTAAAATTTTCAATACATATGAACAATTTTCAGCCTAGTTGCCCTATACGAGCTAATGGCTATAGTTGTCCGATTCGGATCAAATTTGGCTGGGATAGTTATAATGATACTACACACATAATGTGCTTGAGCGATAGTTCAAATAACACTACATGCCATCATTTTCTATATATTCCGATATGTTCTATGGGAACTTAGGTTATAGTTGTCCCATCCGGATCAAACTTAGTGAGGATGGTTGTAATGGTACCATACATATACAGTGTGAATTTCAAATTAAGGGACAGGCGGTCCGACGGACATTGCTCTATCGTCTCGGCTGTTGATGCTGATCAAGAACATATATACTTAATGGGGTCGGAAACGCTTCCTTCTGCCTGTTACGCACATTTCGCTTCTGACAAACCTAATAGACCCCTCTACTCTTTTTTAGAGTACGGGGGCTAAAAATTAGTAGTATAACTAAAACAAATTTTCCCAAAATTGTTAATAATGTCTTTTATTTCGAAAGATACGATTTATTCTAACAAATTTCCCACTTTTAAGTTGAAACTTTCACCTGCTTTGAACCACAACTTAGTTCTCTGAAGTACAGACCGCAAAGCCTTTAAGTTTATCAGCTGATTTAAAGAATAAGTGTGCCATTACACACACACACACACACACACACACACAAACATACAGAACTTGAAGTTCGAGCGTTCAATGAACCCGTGACAGGTCCACTCAGATTTCTGTGTCATGGCGAGGGGCGATAGCAAAGTAATCGCAACAGTTACATCAACAGACGGAGGCAATAATGACAACGAGCACAACTTCAAGAACAGTCAATCAAAATACTGTCTTCTCCTTTGGTGGGGGTACCAACCCAACCCCCTCCCCTTCCCCTTCCCCACCTTCCCTCCAGCCAGTAAGTGCTCCACCGCCGATGAACTCTTAGCACTTGGACAATGGTTCGAAATCGACATCCGCATCGACATCACGTTGCTCTCAGTATAAATTTCAATATCTTACGAGCATGTGCTTCATTTTGCTCTCCTTGCCTGCTGGCGGCTTTATCTTTTATCTCTTTTAATCTTTTTATACCCTGCGGGCATTCGGAAAGCAATAAAGCGGGTTACTACAACTTGATGCAAGGCTATGTAACAGTTACAGTTCGGTGGGGACTGTATACTAGATACTCAGTTAACAGTTTAAGTTACTTTATAAAGTAATAATCTATTAGCAAAATAACTTTAAATACTATTTTATATAAGCTTAAAGCACATATATACTTGCCAGTGAAGGGTATGTGCCAGTTGAGTAGACTCAGCCACAACTCGCCAACATGTTGGTCATAATTTTTAATTAACTCATGGACAACCCGCACATTGCCGAACTTTGGTATATTATTGTGTCTTAAGTGGGGTATGGCCAAATGGCAGGGGGTGGTTGGTACTCGGAAGAATTTATACTCTTATGTCTTTCAATATTCCCATTTAATGAGCATAATTATGAGCATTGCCCAGTGAACTTTGACATTACGCGATTGCTCTTAATTCCATTAACAATATTAGAGGATTTGTATTTTCTCTGGTCACGAAATACCCTGCAAATACAGCAGCGAATGACAATGTTTGTGGGAAACTTGAGAGTAAATGGCACCTGATCTAACTTAAACTATGTCACAGTTACATTACTTTCGTAATGGGGGGCTAAGGAAGTTTGGCAGGCAGAGAGGTAAGTGTGGAGGACGGGGTATAGTAACAAAGCGATTGCAAGTAAATAAAATACTTGTATTATCCGAGAAGTAGGTTCCATCTCAATTTCCAATTCCCAATTGCGACTACAATGAAAGGGAGTAGTGGTCGGCGGGGGGTGCCTGGGCAAGGGGCGAGGGGCAGGGGCTTCTCTGACTACTCAACTAGGCAAATACTTTCAGCTCAGTTCATTGCTCCACTAAAGACGGCAATTGTGTTCTAAAAGATTCTACAAATACACTGGCCAAAAATGGTGGTTTCTTAAGCAAATGAAATCTGTTTTTAGTTTTGGAAAATTATAATCATAAAGTAAATTGAATAGAAGTTAGTTAACAGCATTCATTTGAATGATTTCTTTACTTTGTTTATTTGGCTCTTTAAACGTTTTTACCCAATCATATTGACTAAGGCTGACTACAAGTTAGGATCTCTAGATTTCAGCTCAACTCTTTGAATGAAGGAAAGAAATAATCTTAAAAAAAATTAATTTTATTGGTTTCGTTTGATATTGTTTTTTAAATTAACATATTTTATCTCTTTTTACAAAACGTATTCTAAAAAAATTATATTTAAATTCTCTTCTAAGGGGGTTAATAGTCCTTAACAAATAAAATCTTAAGTTTTATTGCTTGAAGGGAATTAATAATTAAGGTTTTCTTAAATCAAAATCACTTTCATATTTGTATGATCCCATTTTTCTCAGTGTATTTTATGGTCCAAGAACTTTATTTTGTATAACAAAGTCTTGATTTTTGATTGAACGGTCTGCTCTTCAGAGTTAGGAATCACAAACGTAACTGTGTATCACGTTTCTCGCAGTGTATATTGCATTTGCCTGCTGATGTCATTACTGTCGTTTTCCCAAACTTTTTTTCGATGGGACCAAATAAGATACACTTCAGTCACCTTGGTGGCTGAGTGTGTGTATCTTCTATTTGATGAATCTACCACAATTTACTATTCGCAACATAAACTTTAGTTGAGTTTTACGAGCCGCTTTGACGGCTTAGATTTATTGACCTCCTTGGTTTACCCAATCTCCATTGTGCGAAATGCTAATGGGTCGTCTTTTGTCGTCATCTGTCTGTCTCTACGTCTGGCCGACTGACTGACTGTCCGTGAACCCATCAAGCGCAACACTGCACCACAATACCCCTAACCACCCACCCATCCACCTATACCTAATTCCCCTCATCTTTTAGCCTGCTTCTTATTGTGTCACAGTGCATTTACATATATTACCTACGATTTGACCTCGAGCCACGTCTTTTTATAATGCCAGCTTGGGTTTTTATGATCCGAAAATTGTTGCCTCTTATTGAGCTCTTGCCACACGTTGCAACACTTAAATTTATTGCCAAAGCTCCCATAATCATTACACTGGTTAACACAAATTAGATAACTATTCTCAAGATTTAACCACAACCCCGTTTGGGTGCCTTTTAATGCTAAACATATTATTTATTATAATTGGTTCAGTGTGGGACTTTGTTTTAAATATAGAAATTCTTATCAATTTGATGACTTTATGATAATTTCGAATTTTACGCCTACAAAAAATTTATGGGTACCTACAGTGGGTCAAGTAACTTCTTTGTCACATATAAAAATAGTATTTCACCTTAAAATATGTAACTAAGTTAATGGTTCTTAAATTAAGATTTGCAACCTACATAAAATAATATAAAATAAATAAAATAATATAAAATATTTTTTAAATACTTTGGTCGTATAAAAAATTTAAATGTATTTAAAAATTAACTAAATTAATGACTTATAAACATTTGCCTTTTTATTAGAATTTTATTTATATTTTTTTTTAATTATTCCAAATATTTTTTATAAAATCGAATTCGATGCGCAACTTACAAAATTTCCCCTTAAACCTCAATATATAATATTATTTTATATTAGCCCGTTTGTGTTGATTATTAAAGTGTCTGCGACTTGTTCGCCCCCGCAGTGACACGATGTGACCCTGAACTTTATTCTGCGACTGCACAAACAAACAAACAAATTTGTTGAGGTTCAATTGTTATTTAATATAGCTTAATGGTCCATCAGAAAGACGCAGAGAGGGGCGTGGCTGGAAATAACCTCTTTATCTTTTACAAATTTCACTCTCCCGCCCTCTCTTTCTTGCTCTCAGTGTGTGTCTCTCTCTCTCCCTCTTTTAATTAATTATTTGTGTGTGCTGTCTGACTCATCTGGCTGTGTGCATGTGCTTTGATACAGAACCTGCTCATTTGCATATGTTCTGCTTAAAAAGCGAAAACAAGTCTATTAAACTCAAATTTACGATCATTTGTAAAGCGTGAAAATGTCAGCGACTTCTTTAGTTCTTTTGCTTGATCTGCACATATAAAAATACCTATATATATATTGTATTTAAATAAATATATTTACAATCAATACTTGAATGCAGACAAAGCTTGTAAAAAGTTACCTCCATTTGGCCAATTAGCCGAATGCAGACTTTAACTTTGCTCTCAAACATATTTATCCAATGGAATGGAACTTTAAACATAAATAATTAAATAAAGTTGGCAAGTCGAGGATGAGAGGGGGAAAGTCAAGTGTGTTGCAAGCACAGTTTGAAAACTCTCCGGCCTTGAACTCTGCTAAATATCCGTACTTTATCACGTACTTTATTCAACCTGAAAATTTCATTACGTTTGGATAATAAACACCTAAGTTAGACATAAAACTTTTTTGCGTCAAGCTGAAGTTGGGTAAAATGGTATGACTGGCGCCATCTGGTGGCTGCTGCTTGTGTTAAGCCATGAGTTGTGGGTAAGTGGGAATGGAAATGGAAATAAACATAAAGGATTATATTTATTTATAATTTTTGAGAGTATGGTCCACTTGAAAATTAAAACGGTGGAAGGCATTGTTAACTAGGGTATGACATTCATATAACTAGGGTATGTAGTAGTCTAATATACTATTGGTACTACACTTGTGATGTTCTTTTATTAAAGGGTAGTTGATGACTTCATAAAACTAGGGTATGAAGTAGTCTACTATACTGTAGGTACTTAAAGGGTTAACGACTTCATAAAAATAGGGTAAGTAGTAGTCTAATATACTATTGGTACTACACTTGTGATGTTGTTTTATTAAAGGGTAGCTGATGACTTCATAAAAATAGGATATGTAGCAGTCTAATATACTGTAGTTACACTAGAAACTTAAAACTCTGGAAGCCATTGTTAATGACTTCATAAAACTAGGGTATGCAGTAGGCTCATATACTGTAGGTACTAAACAAGCGATGTTGTATAAGTAAAGGCTTGATGCCTTCATAAAACTAGGGTATGTAGTGGTCTTATACACAGTTGATACTACACTTGTGATGCTCTTTCATCAAAGGGTAGCTGATGACTTCATAAAAATAGGATATGTAGCAGTCTAATATACTGTAGTTACACTAGAAACTTAAAACTCTGGAAGCCATTGTTAATGACTTCATAAAACTAGGGTATGCAGTAGGCTCATATACTGTAGGTACTAAACAAGCGATGTTGTATAAGTAAAGGCTTGATGCCTTCATAAAACTAGGGTATGTAGTGGTCTTATACACAGTTGATACTACACTTGTGATGCTCTTTCATCAAAGGGTAGCTGATGACTTCATAAAAATAGGATATGTAGCAGTCTAATATACTGTAGTTACACTAGAAACTTAAAACTCTGGAAGCCATTGTTAATGACTTCATAAAACTAGGGTATGCAGTAGGCTCATATACTGTAGGTACTAAACAAGCGATGTTATATAAGTAAAGGCTTGATGCCTTCATAAAACTAGGGTATGTAGTGGTCTTATACACAGTTGATACTACACTTGTGATGCTCTTTCATCAAAGGGTAGCTGATGACTTCATAAAACTAGGGTATGTAGTAGTCTAATATACTGTAGTTACACTAGAAACAAAACTGTGGAAGTTATTGTTAATGACTTCATAAAACTAAGGTATGTAATATTCAAATATACAGTTTGTGCTACACTTGCAATGCTTTTAAATTCTAGGGTAGTTGAAGCCATTTTTTAAAGAATATTGCGGGAGTAAACACTTGTACGTGAGAAACTAGGGTATCACGTAGTCCATGAAAAGCTGTCACTTGTCTTGCGATGTTATTTTAAAGAAGTCCCTCAGGGCGTATGCGTAATATGTATGCGTATGGGTATTTCTTATTTCCACAAGCTGAAAGACACGAATTAATGCAAATATAGACGCAACAACACACACACGCACACACACACATATTAGAAGTAGTGGTGTGTGCGTGTGCGTGAGTGTTGACCTTGCAAACAGCCTTAAGACATCGAACATCTCCAGGTTGTCGTCGTCTTGTTGCTACTTCACCTTCTGCTCTGCTCCTAAGTGTCGGACGTATCTTTTAATTGCTTTTTAATGGGAAATGCTCGCCATCCTTGGAGGAGGGGCGTGGCACGTCTGCTGGACAGCACAAAATATGTGTCTACCAACTGGGAAATTGAACAATATCAGTTGACAGCATTAAAACAGTGCAAACATAAATTCTCAGACTTCATATGGTGTGTGTGTGTGTGTGTTTATTATTTGAACATATTTTATATATCTTTTGAATGTATTATATGTGTATCTAATATATATATATATATTTATCTACATACATATGTATTTATAACATAGCATTTTTCTTAGCTTTGATGAGGGAAAAAAGGGCAGCCGCAAAGCAGTTTTCATTTGATTTGTGTTGCGCTTCTCGTTGTTGCCATTGTTCCTAGAACATTCTGCTCACCCCTCCCTAACCCCGTCCCCCTCACGACCCACTCTGCCTCTCCCGTTTCTCCTGCTGCTGTTGCTACTCTTGGCTAGAGCCACTTATGACCCAAGCGCTCGGCGAGTTCAACAACCCACAAAAATAAAAAAATATATACTTATGTATATATATACATATATATATGTAGAGATGTATGTAGAGTGAGAGAGAGGCGATGCAAAAAATTGGCATCAAACAACAAAACTTACTTTAGATACATGTGCGGAGCGAAGGGATGCGACGGGCTAGACAAAAAAAGAGGCACTGCCCAGAGGGCTGAGGCTGAGGCTGGGGGAGTGGCAGGCAACACACATGCAATGCGCATTAAAATTGTAACTGTTACAGTTTCCTACTCTCCATCTCTCTCTCTCACTCTGTCTCTGGCAATCACTGTCTGACTTTTTGTCTCTGTCTCGCAGTCAGTCGCTTTTAGAGTTGCGACTTCAGGCTTGGAAGTTAAGTGCCATTCATATGATTCTCTCTTTTTTTGATGCCGCTGGTGCTGCTCCATTTTGATCCTAAACTGGTTATACCCTGTAATAAGTGCTTGAGAGCCGATCACGCGCTTTAATAGGCTCAGAAAATCAAAGGTTCAATTCAACAAAAAACATAAAATTTCAATTTTTATTTGCATATTTATTTTATGTAGTAACACAGGTTTTATTGTTTTTAACTATGATCATGTCATCATGTTGGTAATGTTTATTTTAACTACGAAGTTCGAGTAGCTAATTCAGTAGCTATCATATAAAGTAATCAGACAATAAAGTAAACTTTGCAATTTATGCTAAAGTTTAAAAAACTTCAATAAAACTATTTTACAAGTCTAAAATGAAGCCCACTGATTCAGTAAATTCTACTCTACGTATTACTAGCAGAACGTGATTTTTAAAGTGTAATTAACAGTCGTGCATACCCCAAACTGCCACTTAACTTGCTTGTTTATTTTGCCTTGCTCACTGCTGATTTTTGTCTTTTTTCTGCCTTTGTTTCGACTTTTTTTTATTTTTCTTTTTTCACTTTTGGGCAGATTCATTTATTAACAAAAATACATAAGGATATATTGTCTGTATACATTTATATATGTATCGGGAATTATGTTTGCTGCCATCAGACTTGTATATATAATTGGTATATCCTTTTTTTGCCAGTGTTTTTGTTCCCATTAAATTGCTCAAATTCATTTCACGACATTCGATTGTCATCGCTTTGATCATAAATTAAAAAATTTCAACTATGCAGTATTTGATTTGGCTAAGATAGTAACTCACAACACCTGTACCAATTTGTCTGACTAAAGACAATAAATTATTTGAATGAAGTCGTTGATTTTTTTTTGGTTTTTTCGTAACTCATAAGTGATTACATCAAGACAGCTGCAGTTGACACTCAAATTCAATCTTTATCAAACACTTTAACTGGATTAAAGACTGAATAATATCCTGCATATGAATTTATATACTCGTAAATTATAAATCTGTTTCGAAACTCGTTTCATCAATCAAAGTTGTGACATTCGCTTGAAATTTAATATGCACATAAATAAATCTGTTCATTTATTTTATTTACATGTTAATCTATTTGTCTTATCTATATATACAAACCACTTGCTAGGGTTAGTAGGGGTTACTAGGGGTTAGTAGGGGATATAGCTTTAAAGAATCAGTTGACAGCACGTGCGCAGCATAAAACTAAAATTCCAATTTGTGCTCGTAATTCTGTTTGCAATTTCTTGATTATAAAAAATCAGTGCGAGTGTTAATTTGCGTAAGTAATTTAGACAAGTAGACGGGTCTTTTTTATGGAAGTATTGACTTTAAAATACCCTGTAAAACTTTTGAAAAGTAGTGAGGGAGTGAGTTGTGTGTAATAGTCCTAAGAAGTATAACAAGTACTGACTCGCCACTTTAATATGCAATTTCACATAACAAACACTTGCACTACTTCAGCATACCCTGCTCTGTCTCCTGCATGCTGGGTGTTTGAGGAAAGCGAAAACATAGACAACATTGTTGTGTGTAATCAAAAGGCAACCTTCGGCGGACTATTCAAATCGTCGAAACATCGTTACATCGTGTTTTTATTCACATGCATTAACAACGAGTACTCATTTGTCATGTGAGTGTGGCTCGTAAAAAGCTATGAGTGCCTTGTGGGTCGACTCCGCTTCTGCCCTGCCATCCCCATCCCCCACTACCCCTGGGATAAAGACACAAAACTCAGTCGCGAGCAAAGCATTCCGGGTACAGTTTATATGAGATGACCACGCCTACTCGCCCACTAGTTTGTGGCCTATGGTGTTGTTTTTGGGGCATCGTAAAACCGAAAAATAAAAAAAATACAAAAACCACATTATGTTCCGGGGCCGACATACACATAATAATAACAATAATAATAGTGTTAATAATAACACATAAATCCATATGTCGAAGACTTCTCAAAACTGTAGTGCAAAAAGTTTGTGTCGCATGCTGTTTTCATGGCTGAATTCTCGAATATAAAACTCGAGAGTTTTGTGCTTTCCACCGAATTTCCATGTTCCATTGGCACACATGCGAAACATAAACAAAAATTCTCGAAAAACTAAATTAAACAAATTATTTTGCGAAATGCAAAAAGCACATCGACACGCTCTTTCTGGGAAAAATGGGTGAGTGAGTGTCTACGACAGCAAGATACCCTTTAGGAAAGTTTTATTTGAGTGTAAACGAATCACAGAGTGTTTAACCAGTCGATTACACCTCTACCTGAGAAATAAGGCTGAGTGGAGTGTGTACAGCAGCAAGATACCCTCTAGGCAAGTCTTATTTAAGTGAAAGCGAATCCCAGAGTGTTTAACCAGTCGATGACACCTCTTCCTGGGATATGTATATGGGTGAGTGGAGTGTCTACGACAGCGAGATACCCTGTAGGCCAGTCTTATTTTAGAGAAAACGCATTACAGAGTGTTTAACCAGTCGATTACACCTCTTCCTAAGAGGTGTACTTTCAAATTTGGGTGAGTGGAGTGTGTACTGCAGCAAGATACCCTCTAGGCAAGTCTAATTTAAGTGAAAACGAATTACAGAGTGTTTCACCAGTCGATTACACCTTCATGGAACGTGCCCTTCCGACTTTTTATTGCTCTTTATAAAACGAGCGTGAAATGCAATCAATTTAAGACGAAAAACTATTGAAGCGGATGTATAATTATGGAATATGTATATGTATGATTAAAATAGAGTTTATTTCATCGATTCGTAATTAATTTGTTTAATTTTTCTGTACTTTCAGGTAAGCAACAGATGAAGATGTTAAGCATTAAGCATACGCCTAGTGGCCCCAATCGTAAGTGAGCATTTCGATGCTGTTTGTCCATTAAAGACAGCTGCAAACTGTACAAAACTTTTCACTTCAAAGCGGCAGAGGAAGTTTGGTAAAAGGGGTGGGCGTGAGAATGGGCGTGGACAAGGTCAAGACAGACAAGCTTTGCAGGTTGTCTTTTTCTGTTCTTTTCTTTGCTTTTCTTTTTGCAGTTATGCAAGCATTAGAATGCGAATTTTGCTCAACTTGTTGGCAAAGAGACGGTCGCATTTTTCCGCATAACTTTTTATGGCCACGTGCAAATGTTTTTACTAAAAAGAGGTCAGGGTGATGCCACTTCCTGTCTTGATCGCAGTGGGAAGGGCGGAGTGTTGAGATGGGAAACTTTCATCAATTGGTTTCTTTTCTTTTTGGGATGATGTCATCACTCGACATCTTGTCGAAATTACACTTATTCGCAATCAAAATGCTAACTGCAAATGAAACTTGAGCGAAAACTCTTTTGCACTTGTTGCCCGCTAATCAAGCGACTGAAATCTTGGCGACAACTTGTCTATGGAATTGCTGCTGACCACTTTTGGCCAAGACACGCCCTTTTGAGTTGCAGTGTGAATGGCAAACCAAGTGACACTCAAATCACATGTCAAAAGTTTTTAGTTTTTCTTTTCTATCTTTTTTTTTGTCTTTCTTTCTTGTTCTTTGTTTCTATGAGTGCTGAAATGTCTGACACACTCAATTCATTTTAAATTCAATTCGATTTAATTAAACAAGTGACAAGCAGAAAAGGGTGTTGGTCTAAGTGATACCCTGTAGTGCTTAGAATTTGTTTTTCTAATGAAAGTAAATAAATGATGAATAAATAAATAATAAATAGTCTGTTATTTACATTCACCTATTTTTTCTTCAATTAATAGCAGCTCTCTTAATTCTTTAAAATCTAATAAAAATTAAGAATGCAGTTCAGACAGAGTTTAAAGCTGAGGTATTCTAAAAAAATTCATTAAAATCGACAGATAAATTCAGTAGAAACTCATGTTCTCAGTGCGGAACGGGGAAAGCCTTGTCTGGCGCCATCTACAGTTCATAGCACAAGCTACAAATTTGAGTTAACAGACTACAGGGTATATTTCTAGCGAAGCGTTGCGAGTCAAGACATAAAGAAAGTGCTGCTCGCAGTGCAATTGCCAATTGGCAATTCTAACGGAAAGAGCACGCAAGCGAAATCAGTCAGTTAGCTGAATGGCCAACAAGCTGCATAGAAGTCTAGGCAAGAGGCACGGAGAGAGAGGGAGAGAGAGAGAGGGGGAGAGGGGGAGCATGAGAGACACGCAGTAGAAACGCAGACAGAATTTGGGTAACTGCAATTGCCAGAGAGACAAAGACAAAGACAGAGGCAGAGATAGCAATAGCAATAGCAAAAGAAGTTGGCCATTTGGCATTTACCGTTACCGTTAGACGGCAGTGGCAGTGGCATGCCAGTTGTTGCAAGGTATTTGGGTCAGATGAGCTAGAAGTAGCTATAAGTTTTAGCTTGAGTTTCAGCTTCTGTTTTTGTCAATGACAAATGATTTCAACGAACTCGTTGCTCTCGCACTTATCTTCTGAATTATGCAAAAACACAAACATTGAAAAAAAGTTAATTATATAAATAAATTAGAAACTGCAGTCAACTATTATCAAATGAACTCGTTTCTTTTCATTTCATTTCGTTTCGTTCCGTTTCGTTTCGTTTCATGCCCGCATGTCACAGAACTGCTTCGCTTCAGTAGGTTAATTTGAAAGTTACAACTGTCCTCAATGTTCTAATTGGAGAAGACGACACACTCGACAATCTTCTCCACACTTCCACTTCCCACACACACACACACGAACACATTTGCACATAAAGATCCTACTGTGCGGGTATTTATACACAGAGAAAAACTACTAGGAACGCTACATTCCAGACTATAGGATAAATAGTGCCTATATTTTCTCAAATTAGATAAGTGCAGCAAAAATACATAAAGAATTTTCATCGGTCCACTTATTTTGCATCCTTTTTCTATAGGATTGTAGTAAATTATGTATACTTCTAATATCTTCTATGTTTATTAATCAATTGTAATAAAAGCCTACCTGTCATTCGGGCGTTTAAATCTTGTGGGGGTAAAGAAATGTATTTTGGGGTTATGAATAATGACCTGCGGGTCAAATGGACTACGTTTTTAAAGTAATAGTAAAATTAGCCTCTTGTTTCCCTAGGGAACCAGCTTAATGTCTAGAGCTCTTGGCTAAAATCAATACATATTAGGACTATTCTATTTGTTCTTAAATTAAGTAGTGTTAGTGTGAAAATATTTATACAACCTACTCACAAACGGTACAGGAGTCTATTGGATTTATAAGAAGGGGAATGAGCCTATAAAATAGAAGGAGGCGTGTGCGACCCCATAAAGCTTATTTTTCTATATTTGCCATAATAACCAAGTCAATGTAGCCATGTCCGCCCATCCGTCTCTCTGTCCGTATCATAGAGTCTATAAGAGCTAGAGCCATCCAATTTGTAATGAAAATCCATCTCCTTTGCGAGCAGATCAAGATCAAATTGGTGGAACTTAGAAACTTTTAGAGCTATTGTAAATTTACACATTATTTGTATGGAACTGTTATACTGTTATGGCCAACGATAGCGACCAAATAAAATGCATGTTCTATTTAAGTGGCGCACAAATTCAATGGAATTTTGCGAAAACCACTTTATAACGGTTATATTACAATGCTTGCAATATACTAGTAATAGTGAAGAATGTTTGCATAAAGATAATATAGAAAAAATACCGTTAATTTACCAATTCGTTTTCGAGTTATGACCATTTGAAAAGAGCCCATACAGGGTGTCCTATTTAAGTGGCGAGCAGTGTAACTGTCATCATCAAGTTTGATCCCAATGGGACAACTAAAGGCTATAGCTCCCATAAGAAAAATGCACATTTGTATGAAGACATGTTGGAACTAAAATTTATACGGAAGAATCATTTTTGTTCAGTGTAGTTCTGTTTGAGCTGAGCAACTCATCTCTGTGTGAGCGACTCATTCATCTGCAGTTTGCTGCAATTTGTTGCATGCATTTCTTAAGTGTCGTTAAGTGAAACATTGACTGACAATGCCCCACGTTGACGCCCACACTCACACACACACACATATTCTCTCACATACATGTGGTCTATTGTAGGTTGAGATTTGTCGCTTAATTCCAACACACTCACCGCATATACCCTATAAACAATCCATCAATTAGTCGCTGCATTTGCGTGTCAACAATGTTTGTCTACTATATAAATAACTAGACGACTTGAACCACATTTAACGGAATGCACTATCAAATTAAATTAGCTAGTCAAAGCTATTAGTTAACTTAGCTAACTCTTATTATAAATTATTTTGTTGTGCTCATAAATAATGCAAGGAATTCTTTCTCGTTAAAGGGATGAAATAAATAAAATTTTCTAAATTTGAATATAAATAATTAATTTAAATGCTTCTAAATGAATGTAATATTATTAAAAGAGTTTTACTTAGGATGTTTTATTTGGTTTTTTGTCTCCCTTTAGAAACCGTTACAAAAGGCTTTAAATAGTTAGCATACACTCGGCAAGGGTATAGAGTCGGTTTGATAATGAGTATGATGTGCATGTTGATTAGGAAATTTGTTATAATTTTACACAAAATGTGAACTGCGCAATAGGTCAACATTCTATTGGATCTCCGGGCATTCTGAATTCTTCAGCCCAACAAAAAATGTATTACTAAATGTTCCTAAGGGATTCCTTAATTATAAGAGATAAAAATTGTGAGAAAGAGTTGAATGAATAAAGGGACAGTAAACTTATAGACTCTGTTCTTTATTTTTGTACAAATAAGTATTGAAATAATTACATTAAGTACTACTAAATACAAATTTTATTTTTAATAAACTATCATTTAATTAATACTTAATAATAATTTTAATACTTCTAAAAAAACGACAGAGAAATTTTCGAAAGCGGTATGAATCCCTATTATTTTTGGTATTCAAAGAAAGAAGAACTTTACAACTTACGGCTCAATAAATGTTAATTTTCCTATAAACTTAAAATTTAAAACCTAGATTTACGACTCCTTCGAGACTCTGAGTATTTAAGGGTCTTTTTAAATCAAACAGGTTATGATATTTTCCTTTATTTTAAAGTTTAGGCCAAAGCTCTAAACACGCATTAATTGATGTAGTATTAATTATAAAACGGTCTTTAAGAAATTGTTGCCAAGAAAGTGCCTGAAATTAAGCCAAAAGGCGTCTTGACCGTCATCTACATAAGTCTGTTTTGCCAGACTGCAAACTCAGTTGAGCCCA